>CAJQZJ010000523.1:1229652-1257489 GCA_907164525.1 Lophiomys imhausi | reverse complement strand
ACACACACACACACACACACACACACACACACACACACACACACACATATAAACATGCACGCATGCATACATGCACTTCAGCACATCGTAGGAAATTCACATCCTGCCCTCACAAGTCACAACCATGTGGTGCACAGTAGATAATAGACAAAATACATACATGTAACACCCTTGGGCATTTATGTATGTTCAGCATACACTTGAAAAGTTAGGACCTTACTGGCAAGGCACAACTTCCTTCTCAAGATTTGAGGCTAGCCCTCAAAGTACTGGAAGGCACAATACAGACTGCTGAGGGGAACTGTCATCTGTAATATTACTCAGCTGTGGACCCTGCACACAACTACACCAACCAGCCTGGTTTGATGGGTCCATCGGTGCAAGTGGCAAGTGACAAGTCTGCTAGTTGAGGGTAATAAAAATACTTATTGGATTTGAGGCCACTCCACAGGAGCGAATTCACATCTGGTACTGTAAAGCCATCCAGAAGCCAGGGCTTAGTGGGTAACCTGCTGCTGCAGTTAGAGTAGGCTATGCCCAAAGATTAGAGCTGCCGTCAGAGAAGCTTCTTGAAGCGCCCATAGGAAATGCAGAAACTCCTATCTGCTTAAAGTGAGAAGAAGTGACTACACTAAATAGGTCATCTCAGGGAGCATGAGGGTAAAGAACCTGAATGCTGGAGGGGGAGTGGTTGGAGCACTGACATCTGGACATCACATTTCTGTGGCACTCAAACTCACAGCAGCTGGCATTACCTGCACAAGACTTGGCCTGTCAACATCCTGTCATGGAGAGAGAAGATACTCATGGGACCCTACCCTTCCCTTAAAGATTTATATGAAGTGATGTTTGCTGAGAGAGAACAGATATTGTCTCCAGTGGTATAGCCACTGGTAAGGTACCCATAAGTTTGAACAAACCCTTGCTCATGTTCCTGTGAAAAGCACTAACAAAACTCATTGAGTCACACACACAAAGAAAAGACTAGAAAGTAGAAGGTAAGAGGTTAGTTGAGAAAAGGGCAAAAGATAGTAATGGGGAGGGTATGATCAAAATACAGAATATACACAATAAAAATGTCATAATGGAGCCCATTATTATGTATAATCAATATATAATACAGACCATTTAAAAATATCTTGGGCCAGGCATGGTGGTGCACACCTTTAATCCCAGCACTTGGGAGGTAGAGGCATGCAGATCTCTGTGATTTTGAGGCCAGCCTAGTCTACAGAGTGAGTCCAGGACAGCCAGGGTTGTTACACAGAGAAACCCTGTCTCGAAAAACCAAAGGGGAAAAAAAAAAATCTTGGGAGGCTGCCGAGATGGCTCAGCAGTAAAGAGCACTTGCTGCTCTTCTAGAGAACCTACTAACACCCATGTCAGACCACTTACAACTGCCTGTAATTCCAGCTCTAGGGAACCTTACCCTCTCTCTTCTGGGCTCTGCATACATGTGGCATACAACCACACAGACACACATACACATAAAAACCAAAATGTTGCTGAGTTCCATGATGTAACTTAACTTGTGGTTTTAGCTGTTAAGTTTTTAATCTTTTTCTTAAATGACTGTTTTTATTTTCAATTATGTATGTATGTGGGGTTGTGCATGTGAGTACAAAATGCCTATGGAGGGCAAGAACCTTGCTGAGACCCAGACTCACATCTTCTGGGAGTACAGCAGTACAAGCTTTTAACCACTGAGCCATCTCTCCAGCCTGTTAAGATGTTTCTAAATCACTCAGCATACCACTGAAATTAACAAAATTAAACCTTTCACTTGTCTTCACCTCAATGAGCATGATCTCCTAAATTTACTCAAAACATAGAGTGGTATACTGGTAAACACATGAGAATAACTGTATCCAGAAAGTTTTTCTAACTATTGAAGGGCCTTTTTATTCTACATTTTCAATTAAACATTCATACTTCATATTCCAAATCTCCTGGATAAGGAATCCAGTTCAAAGCACTCTCTCTGACGGACTTCCTGGGTGACCTAGGCACCAGTCAAAGGGTTAACTCTACAGCATCCCCAGGTGCACCCTTCAGTCTCAGAGACACTTTGCTGTACTCACAGTCACTCAGAATGGCAAACTCACACCTTATATGCTCACTGCCTGGAAGCAGGAGCTGGGAAGCAACTCACAGGCTGGCAGCTTCCCTTGACTTCAGCAGATGTATTGTTAGTAACTGGAAAAGGTGGGGGGGGAGGGGAGAGAGAGAGAGAAAACAAACCTAGTTTACCTTCAGACCAGTGAAGGAACTTCCTCTGCCTCTACTGCATCCTGCTCCCAGTGCCCCAAGAAAAGCAGATCCTTCAACTTTCAGGACTTCCTGGATGTAGTAAGCACTCAGTAAAACCAGCATACAATAGAGGCAAATTTAAAGAAATTGAGTTTTATATCAAAACCATGCCGGGGAGGTGAGGGGGTACACAATCCTCTTAGCACAGAGCACGGGAGCTGGAAGACAAGCCGGAGGGGTGAGCAGATGCAGAGGCTGAGCTAGTGTGAGTGACCCAACTGTACCTCATCTTCTCATCCAGGACAGCCAGGCTCCAGCCTCCGGCCTCACCACCATGGACTTGCTGCATCCAGCTCTATAAAGGACATCCCATTTGTCAGGCCAAGTGCCGGGCCATGTGTGACAGCAAAACTCCCTTCACTCTCTCTGCTCTTGCAGCTTTAAACTTTCTGGTCACTGTGTGCTCCAAAAACCTGCTAACAAACTATTTTTTAAGATGTAAAGTGCTATGAGAAAGTACATGAACAGAATATGGTATCAGAGTTTTATCACATGATTCTTCATAAAACTGGTGGGAGACTAGGGTATAGGCATGTGGCCCTGGATATTTGTACAATCATTTATTTTCTAAACCAACAGAATTGAAACACCAGCAATGTTTACTAACAATGAAAGTAGAATACTTACTATAACCTTAAGACAGCACCAATTTTAAAACGCTACATGCATGTGTGTGTCTCAAACACTGGTAAATCCTTCCAAAGGAAATACCAGGATGGTGGCCTAATGTATGAGGACTGGCATCCCATCCCCAGCCCTATCAAAAAAAGAAAAAGAAACATATAGCAAGGTTTTGGGTAATTTATTCACAGTTCTGGTGTAGTCACTGGATTTAACAGGACATGAGGATGAAATAACCATCTGGCTCAGAAAACTAAACATTCATTAAAAGAATACAAAATCAAAACAGAGCAATCATTATTCTAACACTCTAGACCCACAAAAGTATAATTTAACAAATATCAAAATTTTATTAATGGAAAAACACATTCAACCAGAGAACATTCAAAAAGTTAACAAGACCACTTCTACCCCCACTCTGGAAACTAGTACAGAAAACAAGATAATGTGAGTTTCCTAAGATGTCACCAGCCTTTATAACATCACTATCAAGGTAGTATGGATTTACGGTTAACACAGCAAAACTTAACAGTCTTGCTTAACCATGGATATTACTATTCAAAGCCAACGTTGTCAGTTTTATTATTTGTCACATCCAGATCTGAGGATATGTTTAAATTCATCAAGCTATGAAGATACTGAAATACTTATTAACAATCTTTAAATCCTTCAGAAAGACCAACTTATGTTCAAACTTTTAAATCTGAAAGTAAACATAGCCATGTGAAATCTGTTTCCAAGCTTAAAACACTAGTAATGTTGCACACACAATTCACTAAACATGTGGATATCATAAACCAAAATGTCTTTACCATTCTCTTTCATTTCTTTGGCCTTCCAAAATTCAATGTGAATTATGAATTCTTTTTTAAGAAACACTTTCCAGACATTGTGCTTTTTATTTTATTTTTTTTTTAGAAAAAAATCATAGTAGTTATAGTGTATCATAAACAGGTAACTTTAGTTTCTTTTATTGCTCTAGAATATCCTAATTATAAGAAAAGAGAAAAGACTAACCCCCAAAGACTGAAAGTGTGTTTGTTAAAGATCAGCTAGTTTCCTTCTGAAACTTGGCAAAAATGAGCATCAGAGGAATAGTACAAGGGATCAAAAATGGACTCCTTTCCTCCCATCTTCAAAACCACTCGGGTAAGAGCCCTGGATTCAAAGGGCTATGACAGCATTACCTCAAAAACAACCTGCTACACAGAAAGCTGATGCTAGCCTTCTGAACTAACAGCCTCCTGTACAGTACCTGTGACATCCCTCTGAGGAGCAGCAGGGACTTATAAGTGCTTGTCATACTATTAACTGTTCTTTAGAGTACCATAGATCCACTTATCATGGACAGACTGGGACAACTGCTTATGAGCATGTTCCATGGACCACTGTTAAAGTAAACAATCCTTTCACAGCCTTTAGCTCCTCAGCTCAGCTCTCCTTTTCACTCTCCCCCCTGTGCCAAACAAGGAACAGGCCCACCAGCGACAGTGAGAACTGCTCTGAGGACATCATCCTGCTGCCTAGCACAGTGGCCTGCTCCTAGCAGGTGCTCATGCACAGCTGCTGACATAGTCGCACGCTAAGAGTGAGCAGTGCACTTCCTGTACCTTCTGACTCTTGTGGCGCAGATGCTCTTTTTTAAAGCTGACTTCAAAGTAATAACCATTAACTGGGCTATGTGTCAGCTCTCCCACAGTCCTCTCTGCCTAGCAAGTCTCCCAGGTAAGGATGTATGTGTGAACTTAAACATTAAACACACTATAAGAGAGAACTGTAGCTGCGTGTGGTAGTGCACGCCTTTGATGCCAGCACTCAGGAGGCAGAGGCAGGCAGATCTCTGTGAGTTTGAGGTCAGCCTGGTCTACAGAGTGAGTCCAGGACAGAGAAACCCTGTCTCAAAAAACCAAAGCAGGGGGGGGGGGGAATCTTAATGGAAAGCCTCCCTTTTGCAGGGTATTTTTGTTTTGAAAACTTAGATTTCCATGTCCTGTATTATACCAATTTTAGCTGAGCCTACTCACTCATCCAGTGGCTTGCCTCACTAAAATATCTGGTGTTAAGAATTAATAAAAGAATTTAGGGTAGAAAGCAAAATGGGATATGGAAGATAATAATTATATTTGTTTAGAAAATAGTACTCTGGTCTTCATTTGGGCTTTTCAATGTTTGGTTTAGGGTTTATTCTAGCTTGGAGTGTGTATGAAAGGGAAACTGGTGAATGGGTTCAAAGTCAGAGCCAGACAGAACAAGAAAGTTCTGATGGTCCATTTTATAGAGGGTGGTTAGCAAAACTGACCCATGCAATTCAGAACAGCTCCAAAGGACTCTGCATTAGTACCCCAAGTGACAGGTGACCTAAGAATACCATGCTGATCATTTCCCAACTTCAATGTCTCAACGTACCAACATCACCCTGTACTCCAGAGCAACACAAGAAATGCAAAAATCTAAACCAAAACAAAAACCACACAGGCGTGAGCAGCAGCACTACTACATCAAACATAAGAAATGACATTACACACATGCTAAACTAACATGAAATCATGGAAATAAATAGAGCAGAGAAACAACTAAACAGCCACATGGGGTATAAACTGTGGCCCTGTCTTACATTTTTAAAAATCAGGTTTCCAGTATCTGTCAATGTGAGTGAAGCCTTCCAAATTGCCTAAAATTACATAAACTCTTCAACCTACCTTCACAAGAAACCCACACTTCTGTCTTAGTAATAACTGCTTACCATCAAGTTCAAACACAAAGTGTGAGCTACCAACTCCACTAAGTACTGCACTTTTACAATGTATGAGTGATAGCTTTTGAAAGGAATAGATAGACCTAACCTGAACATAAATATACCTTCCTACAGCCCACACAATCTGACCCAAATAAGAGCTCTGTGAAGAAATTACTCTGCACATTCTTGGGGTCTCAAACTAATATTCTATTTTAAATATTTTATCCAAATTGTTGACTTCCATTTCTGACACTATCAGCTAAAGGCATGTCAGTATCACTTATTTATAATGGATTCATTCCTAAATAGGGGTCAAGACAATACAAAGGAAAACATGTAGAAAGCAACCCTAAATCTGATGTCATTCCACAGTGGAAAGTATGTGATGCTGTAAGCCTAACCTACCACATACACTGAAGGTCAAATGACCAGTTAAAGTGTGCAAATCTCCCAAGCAATTAAAGAGAACTTCCAAACTGGCACCAAGGGGATGCTTTCTGCAACAAGGCAGGAAGAGAGTTAAACATAACTGCAGGAAACTCTTATTGGGACAAAGCTGAAGAAAGAACTGAGCATGCCAAGATGCTTGATAGCAAGTCTATGCTATAATTTCAAAGGAGACAACAAAGTATGGCATTCAACAGTTGTTTTTCTTTTCAATTAAGTTCTACAGTTGCAAGGAAATGAAAACTACTCTTAGGAGATGAAGAAACAAGGAGTAGGATGTCCCATGTCCTACCTTCAAATGTCCAGTCACATGTCAGTTCATATAGTTCAGATTTGCAGTGCTACAACACTCTGCATGGTCTTCTATTTGAGTGTGGAAGACTCAAAGACACTATAACACACTGCTCCCCCTTTCTATCTATATAGATGACAGCCATGTTTGAACTAATTTAACTAAACTTAGATACAAATGTCACCAAGTTTTTTAGGCATAGAGTTTGATTTAAAAACAAAACAGAAACAAGCTTCAAAATAAATTGCAGCATCTTTTACTTATAAATAATGAGCCAAGCCTTCAGTGGATGTCCAGGCCCTTGCACACACTGGCTTCTGACTTTTAGTAGTCCAGTGAAATGCACTGGTCTCTCATCACCTAACTGAATCAAGTTAGGTTAAAACAAACAACAAGCATTGCAAACAATCCACGATCCTCCTTGACTGAAGTGGAGGACCCAGAAATTCATTATCCAGTTCCCCTCACAAACTATAGCTAAAACCTTTCTGATTTTGGGTTTAGATTTTTCTATTAATCAGACTTCCCTATGTATTGCTGAAAATGAGGCAAATGCACAAAAATCATTAGTTGAGTGGGATAATTTGTAACTGATACATAAATAAGAATTTACTGAAAAAGGCTTTCAAGAGGCAATATTTTAAATCAAAAATTTAAATATAAAAGGTGTCTTGTGTTGCTTAACTGTCTTAAGTTTCAGGTGTCTTTTACTCTACTGTTACAGATTTGGCAAGATTCCGTGGGAAATCAACCTGCAAAAAACAGAATTATATTAGAACATATAATTACACCATTTATCTTGGAAAATAACTGAAAAACAGTAGAGGAAAGGTGCTAACATATACAGGAAGCGTGTGTGTTGGTCCCTCTATGGAGGTGGCCCTCACAGGGAACCCTGGAAATATAACCAGATATTTTGGTTCCCACAATAGCAAGAGGACTAAGAATGCTACGAGTCCTGCAGCCCTCACTGTGGATGAGGTCCAAATAATATAGACTTGTCCCACCCAAAAGGGCCAATCGCTGCCTAACAAGAAAACAGCCCTGCCCCTGGTCAGCATCAGGTTTGGAGTGAACGCCAATGTTTCAAGTCCTCTGAGTAAGATAACAGGTGATAACATAAATGGGACAGATTTTTCAAGTTGGGAGGGTCTAGTGAGATGGCTCAGCAGCAAAGGTGCTGCCACCAAACCTGGGCTCAATCCTCAGGACCCACATGGTGGAAGGAGAGGACCAAGTCCTCAAAGTTGTCTCCTGACCTTCACCCAAGAACCGTGACACATGTACACACACAAAACAAACAAACAAATAAGTGTTAAAAAAAAAGTTGGAAGGAACTGTACCAAGATGTACCCAAATCAAAAGCTATCCCAGAGTTCAACAGAGGTGGCCACTTACATCATAACCTCTCAGCACAGCCAGATGGAAAGCCAGCAGCTGCAAGGGGATCACACTGAGAATGCCCTGCAAGCAGTCCACTGAGTGGGGCACCTTGATTGTCCTTTTTGTGTTCTTAATGGTCTCAGTATCCTCCTTATCACAGATCACTACGGGGCGTCCCTGGGAAGAAAATCACAAAGAGATATGATTACCAGGAAGTAGATGCTGGACAACAAGTGGGCCCTTGCTCCGCAATGCATGATACACAGATGTGCTCTGACTGCTCATTTAGACAGGTCTGCTGTCCTCTGAAGTTCAGGTTTATTTCCAGTACATTGTGCTTAGGGAGAAATATCTTCTGGAATTAAAACATAAACCAGCTGATGGGGGAGAGGGTCTATCAGTCACAGCATTTATATTAGTGTAAACTCTAAACATTCCTTATGAAGCAAATACTAATGTTAAGGTAAAAAGAACATTGTGTTAACTGACAGAACAAAGAATTTGGAGACTAGGGCCTAGTTTTGGTTTAGCTAGAAGAATTAATGAGAGCTGATCATGAGAGAGAAGATGGTCAGGTACCACCAAAACCCGTGTCTGGCTCCCTATACACAAAGAGCAAAGCAAAGGAGTTGACGAGTGTCCTGCAGCCATCTTCTGAGCCCTGGCCTATCACTGCTAGTGTAAGGCTCACCTGTGCTTTAGTAACTGCACTCACAGACCTCTCAACTCCATCACAGCACCTGACCTACCTGCCGTGCAACCACTTGCTGCAGAGCGTTCTGGCACTTGGTATAAGTGTGATCTCGCATGATGATCATGATGACAGGCATCAACTTGTCCACCAAGGCCAGAGGGCCGTGCTTCAGCTCACCAGCAAGGATGCCTTCAGAGTGCATGTAAGTAATCTCCTTGATTTTCTAGCATGAAAGAAGCAGGTAAGCCTTTAGCTCATTTTTCAAAATTCCACTTTTAAAAGGAAATATTACATCTGAGATGCTTAGGTCTACCAATAAGTATTAAAGGGCTACGGATCTGTAACTATAGCTAACAAGTTAGCAGATCATTACTTCCAAACACCAACAAGCACTCAGTGTTGAAGCTCTACAAGAATATTCTTAAGGCTCCAGACTATCAAGAGCAGAGCCATGCTGCTCTGCAAACATTCTCCCATTTGCCTTATGTTTCAGTTCAATTTCTTATCTAATGAACCTTAGTCTGTTGTCCATATTTCTTTTTTTAATAATTTATTTATTTTTATTTTACATGCATTGGTGTTTTGCCTGAATGTATTTCTTTTTTTTTTTTTTTTTTTTGTTTTTTCAAGACAGGGTTTCTCTGAATATCTCTGGCTGTCCTGGACTCGCTTTGTAGACCAGGCGGGCCTCGAACTCACAAAGATCCGCCTGCCTCTGCCTCCCAAGTGCTGGGATTAAAGGCGTGCGCCACCACCGCCCGGCTGCCTGAATGTATTTCTATATGAAGATGTCAGATCTTGAAGTTACAGACAGTGGTGAGCTGCTATGTGGGTGCTGGGAATTGAACCCAGGTCCTCCAGAAGAGTAGTCAATGCTCTTAACTACTGAGCCATCTCTCCAGCCCCTGTTGTTCATATTTCAATAGCACATATACTTAAATTGCTAGCCCCAAGTTACCATGTAAACACTCCTCTTGGCTTTCATTTTTGAATTAAGTTCTGTGGCATATTCTTAGGTAAACAAACCACAATGAACACATACAGAAGTATTTTAAACATTCTACCTATTTCAATTCACTTATTCTACAAGTATGTGAGGAGTCAGCAAGATGATTCAGCAGGTAAGGATGCATGCCACCAAGCATGACAATCCAAGTTCAATACCCAGAATTCAAATGGTAGAAGAAGAAAACTGACTCCAGTTTAAAGTTGTCCACTGATTCAAACCCACGCACTATGACACACCACCTCACACCCACTTCTGTCACGCACACACACATAAACACTAAGTGACTGGCAAGGCTCAGCAACATAGTGATTGATGGCTCTCTGCGTTAAATCTCTAGAATTGCAGAATAAATTATATGTTCCCTGTCCCTAAGTCATTTGAGTAAAATCAACTTTAAGTGAGAAAACGCACCAGGGCTCCTTCAAGACATGTAGCATAATGATAGCCTCGCCCCATTATCAGGACTGACTTCTGGTGGTAAAGTTCTGTCGCCAGCTTCTGAATTTCATCATCCATGCTCAACACTTCCTTAATCAAGTCTGTTAAGATAAAGATTAGCCCAGTCTATGAAGAATGAGCAATACACCAAACTGACAGAGCAACAATGCTATGCTGGTACCAAACAACAAAATGAACAATATTTCTTTTCTTCTGTGGTATCAGTATGAAATTCTCTACACACTGAGGCAAAATGAGAAAGATCTTACTAACCCTGCAACTACAAACCACAGGTTCACGAGCAAGATGAGAATTCCATCCATTGTTCACTCCCTTACAAATCAAATGTAAATAAAATGAAAAGCCTTCATTTGTATTTCCAGGTAGGATGGTAGGCTAGAAGCTGCCTCCTATGACACAGCCAGGGTGAAGTTAGAATCAAAAAAAAAAAAAAAAAAAAAGAAAGAAAGAACGGGGGGGAGGAAGGAAGGCAGGCAGGCAGACAGACAGATAGACAGAAGCAAGGGGCCCGTGACGCAGCTCCACCAGAAGCGTGCTTGCCTAGCATGCACACGAGCTTGGGTTCACTTGATATAACTGCACAAAGTAAGGCGTAATGGAGGACACTTGTAATCCAAGGATTCGGGAGGTAGAGGCAGGATAATCAAGAGTTCCAAGTCATCCTCCCCTGAGTTAAAGTCCACCCTGGGCTATAAGAGACCCAGTCTCAAAAATCAACAACAAAACCAAACATAAAAACAAAACAAAACAAAAAACCCCACTATTACAAAGAGTGAGATCTTCAGAACACAAAGGATCAAAAGTGCCACCAGGCAAAAAGGTAACCAAATGGAGCACAGCTGCAGCTCCATGGCTCCCTGGTTGGGAGAAGGGAAACAGATGTTTCATCCAAAAGATAAACCAGACATCTCTGAAGGAGATGAGAAGTTCTACCCAGAAGACACACTACAGCCCTCAAAGCCTCCAATCAGGCACTATTGGTCTGCAAATAGTGATTCCTCCAGCAGATGGACCAGCAAAGGGGTTCCATTTTGTCATTCTCTATGGATCAGAGGGCAGTGGCCAGACACCATCTTAGAAACCTACTTCTTAGAACTGGGTTAAGCATGGCTAGAGAAATAGCCTGTCAGCTAAAAGCACTGGATACTCTTTCAGAGGACCCAGGTTCAATGCCCAGCACTCACATGGTAGCTCATTCTTGTCTGTCTTTGCTATTTTGTGGGTTCATCTTTTCACCCTCTATCCCCCTGGTTTCACCCCTTAACACTAGCTAGGAGAGAGACAAGGAGAGAGGAAATATGAAAATTTCTGAATCTGATTCTTTCCTTTTGTTTCTTCTTTGACCAAGGCTACTAACAAACCATAACCAACCCCCTGAAAGACCAACAACCACTCACCCCACCTATTGGGGCTCTAGATTTTATATATCCCCTGAAAAGTTCCCAGAATTCCAAACATCACACAATCATAGAAACTATCTGCAGCTGGCAAAACCATGCCTCTGGTAGAGCACATAGTCAGCTGCTGAAAAGCAGCCCCATATCCCTACACCTGGGATTAAAACAGTAACACATTCTTACAGTATTTCTGTGTTTTTAAAGAAACCAAAGAATTCCAAAATTGTCACTACATCTCATGACAATGTATAGTTCCAGTTCTAGGGGATCTAATGTCATCTTCTGGCCTTTATAGGTATCTGCACACACATGGTGTATCGATATACATGCAGGGAGAACACCTATACACATAAAAGAAAATACATTTTAAAACTGAACTACTCTGGACCTAGGTATAGAGAACAATCACAATTCAAGGAGCTGGAATTCATCCTGCCACACACTGGCATGAGGGGCAGCAATGGGAGACAGTTGGACAGAGGGACTAGACTCTGACAAGACAAAAAGTACAGGCAGCAGGAGGCTCAGCCGAGCAGTGAAGTGTATGGGGAAAGGTAGCACTGCTCTGGGTACCTGGAAGCTGAGCTCATTAGCTGAAAATAACTGTGGAGTTGCTAGGCCTTAGTCAGCTCTCTGCTGTGCACTGCTACACAGGTGGGGAACTCTGAAGCTCTAACACAGTGTTCTCAACCTGTGAGCTTCAACCCCTGTCACCTAAGACCACTAGAAAGCACAGATATTTGCACTATGATTCATAACAGTAGCAAAATTACAGTTATGACGTAGCAACGGAAATAATTTTATAGTTGGGGGGTCACCACAACATGAGGAACTGTATTAAGGGGTTGCAGCGTTAGGAAGGTTGAGAACCACTGATGTAGCAGAAAATAAAAAGCACAAAAGATTCCAACTGTCCAAAGCCATCCTAAGCAAAAAGAGTAATGTAGGAGATATCACAACCCCCGATCTCAGACTGCATTACAGAGTCACAATGACCTACACATGGCAGAACAGAGAACCAGACCACACAGCTGCAGCCAACAGTTCTAACAAAAATGTCAAGAAAATACACTAGATAAAAATCATGTCTGATCTCTTGGCAAGAAAAACCACTTGCTTCAACTGTAGACAGACTTCTGTCCAAAAAGGACAAAACTTGGAAGCAGGTAAGTCGACAGCCTAGCTCTGCCAAGACAGGGTAGGTAAGTCCTTCATAATTCCTGCTCTACAACCAATGTCTGTCAGAGAAATGGGGCCAAATGGCTGAAGATTGATGCTGTAATGTATGGAGAGAAAATGGGAACTGTCCAGGCAGCCACTGGTATGTCATTTTTTAGTTTTGGAAGCTGCAGGCCCTGCACTTCCTATATAATCAGATATATTTACCCCTCTCAGGTCTCTGAGGTGGTTGAAGAATAGATAGCTAGAGTCTCATAGTTAAATTTTGAGTTGTTTAGGAATCAAGAGGGTGTTCTGGATCTAAGAAGATATGTTTAAAATTATGAGGCAAGTTAGTATGAAAGCTGAGTTAGATATAGAACTTTAAACTCATGGAGATGGTTAGATAGTAGAATGTTAAAGTCAGGTGCCAAATACATATGGACTGGACATTGGGAATGTATGATAAGCCATATAACTCTTATAATCGTGGCCTATTTATTTCTGTTGTTTTGTATTGTATTTATAGTTATAAGAAAAAGAACCATTATTTGGACTGAAAGGGAGAGCGGTTGGGGGGAACAATAAATACCTTAAACTAAAAAAAAAAAAAAAAAAAAGAAGGGAAGAGGATGGTGGGGCTGAGGGGGAGGAGGGGGGGGGGGGGGGGGAGGGGGGGGGGGAGGAGGGAGGGGATTGTGATTGAGATGTAACTTGAAGAAATAAAAAATAAATTATTAAAAAAAAAAATCATGTCTGAGCTGAGCATGATTGTGCACGCCTTTAATCCCAGCACTCAGGAGGCAGAGGCAGGTGGATCTCTTCGAGTTCGAGGTCAGCGTGGTCTACAAAGTGAGTCTAAGACAGCAAAGGCTACACAGAGACACCTTGTCTCAAAAAACCAAAACAAACAAACAAAAAAAACCACCTCTGAAGAAAAATTACCACTTCAAGAACATACTGAGAGAACTGATTATTGACATACAAATAAAATTCGATTCATTATTTCTCACCCTAAAGAAAAACCAATTCAAAATAAACCAAAGACTTTTATGTCTTAGATATGAACCTCTGAAATTACTGGACAAAAATATATTGTGAAAACATTACAATATACTGCCATAGGCAAAGACAAGGCCTTCCTCAGAAGGACCTCTACTAATACAGGAAATGATCACAAGAATTGATAAGTAAGACTTCAAGAAATTCAAGTTTCTGTAGCTTTGCACAGTATGGCAGCTGATGAGGTTTATGCAGGGTGTGATTATTGCTAATTTAAAAACTTCTGCACAGAAAAGAAAACGATTAGCAGCATGAAGAAACGGTCTACAAAATGGAGTCTTTGCCAACTGTGATCCAACAGATTAACATTTAGAGTCTATAAAGCACTCCAGGGCTGGGGATGTGGCTCTGGTGACAGAATGCTTGCCTAACCTGTAGAAAGCCCGGGGCTCAGTCTGCAGCACTGCATAAATCAGGCATGATGGCACACTTGTAATCTCGGCAGGAAGAGCAGAAGTTCAAGGTCATCCTCAGTTATATAGCTAAATTTGAGGCCAGCCTAAGTTATGTGAGACCCTCTCTTACCAAAAAAAAAAAAAAAAAAAAAAAAAGAAAAGGAAAGAAAGAAGCCCACTATTTTCCATACTAAGAAAAAATATTTTAAAACTATGAGTGTCTTCATACCTGGGAGCCGCTTCAATCCAAGCATGATCTCTTTGCGTCTCTCTTGCATGGAGATCCTGTCATCACACATCATGAGAGCAAACATCACAAGAGACACAAACTGGCTGGTGTAAGCCTAGAGCACCACAGAAAACAGAAAAGTTAGCTTAGGTGAATGTTAAGAACTTGGAAACCTTAATGAAAGATGAAAATTAAATCCTAATCCTTTCACGGTACACTGTCCATCTTTTAAAAGCAACTCTATGCCACTGGCCTGGCTCAGTCCTTGGGAATCTGTCTCTATTTTTCATCACAAAGCATTTAACTCTTGTGTCCCAGACCCACACAGCATCTCACAAAACTAGTGCTTTTGAGACCCCCACACATCCCTAAGAAGGAATGAAAGGGAAAGAGACTGAAGGAAGGTTCAGTTAATCTGAATGTGGTTGCTTATCCCCAGTGAAGAGACAGGACAGGCTTGGGGCTCCTGGGACTAGAGATCATTGAATAGATATAAACTGCCCCCCCCACACATACTTTTTAACCTTTGCATACTGGCTGTTCCTCATTTTCACTGGAATCAGAGTAATCCTCCTGTCTCAGCCTCCCAAGCAAGGAACAGAAATGTGCGCTACTACACTTAGCTCATTTTCACTTTGTGTTTGAGTTTATGGAAAGAGGGCACCTTGGGGAAAGATTTACCTATGTGAGCATGTGGAGGCTGGAAGTTAACCTTTGTTTTTTGTTTTGTTTTGTTTTTTGTTGTTGTTGAGACAGAGTCTCTCACTGGGACCCAGGGCTCACTGATTATTCTATGCAGGAACACCAAGCACCAGGGATCCACCTATTTCCATTTCCCTAGTGCTGAGATTACAAGCACACACCTGTGTTTTAGCTGGGAGTTAACTCAGACCCTCACACTGGAGTGCCAAGGTTGTACTGACAGCTATCTCCTGGCTCAGGTCCTCATTCCTACTTTTTGTTTTTTGTTTTTTCTCTGTGTAGCCCTGGCTATTCCGGAATTCACTCTGTAGACCAGGCTGGCATTGAACTCACAAACAAACCAAACTAAAAATTCAATTAAAGTCTAAATATATATAAGCATATAGAAGTTAAGGACCTGCAAATCTATGATGACATATTTATAATTTAAAATTTACACTTACTTATTAATGTGTGTCTCTATGTGCGGGTGTCTCTATGTGTGGGTGTGCGTGCTACAGAGCACACATGGAACACAGAAAAAAAACCTCTAGGAGTCGGTTCTCTCCTTCTACTGTGGGGTCCAAAGGATCAAACCTAGGTCACCAGACTTGGCAGCAAGTTCCTTTATTCACTTAGCTACCTTGCTGGTCCCAGCTTTTCTTTCTTTATATTAAGTATGAAAGAAATCTACTTTCAATAAAAGAAAAAAATAAAGTTAATTATTAAGCTGAGTGTGTTTGCACACACATGATACACACCTATAATCCTAAGACTTAGGAGGCAGAGCCAGGAGAATTAGGAGCCAAGACTCTCCTTAGCTACAGAACAAGATCAAGACAGTCTGAGATACATGAGATCCTGTCTCAAAAAATAAGCATTAAGTGGCAGAATTTTATAGCGCTCTTTTACACCTAACATCTAAGCACCTTCCTTTATTTTTTATTTTATTTTATTTTATTTTTTGGTTTTTTCGAGACAGGGTTTCTCTGTGTAGCTCTGGCTGTCCTGGACTCGCTTTGTAGACCAGGCTGGCCTCGAACTCACAGAGATCCGCCTGCCTCTGCCTCCCAAGTGCTGGGATTAAAGGCGTGCGCCACCACCGCCCGGCTAACCTTCCTTTATTTTGTGGTGTGAAAGAGCCTTGAGCCGTTTTCTTCCCTATAGCCTCAGATGCCCTGTATGCTTAGGGTTCAAGAACCCAAGATTATCTTGAGAATTAGCTCAGACATAGAAAGCACCCAGTACAATTCCTGATACACATCAAAGAACACTAGTGGAAACTAGCACTGGAAGACATTTCTTCTACTATGAATCAATGTGGATCTTCCAGCTTACAGGCACTGCAAGGTGCTCTTGTTTTGTCACATTTTGTCAAAAAGTAAAAATTATCTTTTAGACAAATGACTACCTTTTTGACAATTTTTAAACATTTATTTATTTGGTGTTGTCCTGACAGGCATGTGTGAAAATTGGGGACAATTTGTGGGGGTCAGTTCTTCCCTTTCACCATGTGGGAGAATCTTCTACTGAGCCATGCTGTGGCCCCACCCCCCTTTAAAGACAGAGTCTCCCTATGTTGCTAAACTGATGTCAAACTTAGGCTCAAATAATCCCCAACTGGAACATTCTCAGCTGTTGACATTACAGGTGTATGCCGCCAAAGAGCCTATCGTTGGCTTCAGGCCAAAGAAATTAAGATTTTTTTTCATGTGTGTTAGCTATTTCATATTCTTTTGACAATTTTATTGTTCTTCATCTGTTTTTCTTTTTCTCTTTCTTTCCTCTTTTCTTTTCTTTCCTTCCTTGTTTTCTTTCTTGATTGTTTTGGTTTTGAGAGACAGGGTTTCCATGTGGCCCTGGATGTCCTGAAACTCTCTCTGTAGGCTAGGTTAGCCTTAAATTCCGAGATCTGCATGCCTTTGCCTCTGCCTCCCCAGTGCTAGGATTAAGGGTGTGTGCCACTATGTCTGGCCAACAATATTATTTCAAAGAAAGTTTTCACATTTTAAGGCCTTTGAAGCTTTTACTTAATTTTCGTTACTAAATTGTTAGGCATACTGTGCTGTGTATAAAGCTGCTATTCAGAAAGTGTATTATGGTTTTACACTCAGTTTCTAACACTCTTCCCTGAATCACTTCCTCAGAGATTATGTTCCTTTTATGTTGAGGAGACACTTTCTCAGCCTAACAATTATCTGAGACCCTGATCCTTCTGCTGCACCCCTGGCCTCCACAGCCACCTGTCCCCACTGCATCTCCCAGCAGACTGAACAGCTCACACACTGAAGAATGCATGTAACCCTGCCTCCACACTTAAGGAACCCGTGTTCCAAGTTCCAGGGCAGAACTCTCTTGTCACTATGGGTGTGCAGAGAATCACTAACAGGGCAAAAGGAGGCCAGTATCTTGGTCTCTTTAGATAAAAAGCTGTTCCAAATCCAACTTTATCTGGTAACAAGCACTCAGTCTAGCTCCTCCAGACTACCACTAAAGGCTATCTACCACCGAGTGTATATCCCAGCCACCATACTTTTCATCTCAGTTCATAACAAGAAACTTATTATGGTGAAATAAGCTATGCCTCACTCTTACAGTCTACTGAGAACTAAACAAAATTTACCCAGAAAGTGTTGACTGAACTTTTCAACCTGATTTTCTTTTTATTCAGTCAAAAACAAAATTACTAGGACACATTAAAAAAAAAATAAACTAAGTCAGCAGTGTGGTAAAATTTTAAACATCTGCAATACAAAAACTGCAAATTCTGCACAATGACACCAAATGACCTATGGTCTAACATTAGGTGAAAGTCAGTAACAGCCCTCTAAGCCAATCATTTTTCCAGGCAGAGTTGGAAACTTGTACGCAGGCCCGTCACTGAGCCAGTGAATGGATAACAAATATCTACTTTTGTGATTACTTAGAACATATAAACTCACATTTACCATTCAGAAATAATCTGTAACAAAATATCCCAAGCGTATCTTATAAAACTTGAAGCCAAGAATATCTTAGACAGTTGAAAACAAAATTACTTTGGAATCCAAGAAAAATTAAGCTACGTTATATTGGCATACTTATTAAAAAATTTTTACATTCTTGAGGGGTTGGGGATTTAGCTCAGTGGTAGAGCGCTTGCCTAGTAAGCGCAAGGCCCTGGGTTCGGCCCTCAGTTCTTTATTTAGAGGATGTGGGGGGTGCAACACTACAGTGCTGTGTGGAGGTCAGAAGACAACTTAAAGGCACTCAGTTTTCTCCTTCCCCTACAGGATCTGGGAAGCAAAGTCATACTATCAGGCTTGGCTGATGCTGGTAGTGGATACCTTTACCTGCTGAGCCATCTTGCCGACACTCAGTCTTACTAAAAGTGACAGTCACTTTAAAGGAAATTCCATATAAAAAGATGTATCTTCCTTATCCAAGAGGTGAGCACTGGGAAAGCAGGTGAAGAGTACATGAGACCTCTCTGCACTGGGGCTAGGGCCCGGACTATAACAGTCCATGTGTTAAAGGCTTGGTCCCCAGTGGCACTCCTGGAAGGTGGTAAGACCTCCTCCTTTTGGTGGGAGCTGGTCTAGTAAAGGGTGCTTTGGTTACCTGGGAAAATGTCCTTGAAGGAGTCTGTGGGGACTCTGACTCTCAGATCATCTCTGCTTCCTGGCTCATTCCCCTCACTAGAGACAAAAACAATGAGGCTGTCTAGTTTAGACTTGAACCTCCAGAGCTATGAACCAGTATAAACCTCGTTCGTGCAAAATTAGTTGCCTCAGGTATTTTGTTATTATAATGTAAAGCTGACTTATACAACTTTGCATCTTCCTATAAATCTATATTTGTTTCAGTTTTTAAAAACATTTAAAAGGATTTGCTTTCAAATAAATTTCAAACTACTGATACTAATAACAACAATGAGCAAGCCTCAAAGGCTTCATGCTAAAGGAAAGCCAGTTACAAAGACATGTATCAAAAAACTCCAATTCACGAGAAATGTCTGGAAAATGATACAATACTTAGTAAGAGAAAGCAGTAGTTATGAGCATGAGGCTAAAAACCCAGAGATGGAGAGATGGCTCAGTGGTTAAGAGCATTGGCTGTTTTTCCAAAGGACCCGGGTTCAAATCCCAGAACCCACATGGCAGTTCCCAGCTGTCTGTAATGGCCCGGCGTGGTGGCACAAGCCTTTAATCCCAGCACTCGGGAGACAGAGGCAGGCAGATCTCTGCAAGTTCAGGGCCAGCCTGGTCTACAAAGTGAGTCCAGGACAGCCAGGGCTACACAGAGAAACCCTGTCTCAAAGAAACAAACAAACAAACAACTCTTAAAAAACTGTTTTATTTATTTGACTGTTTGGGGAATTTGTGCACGTATCCACTCTGCACAAAGGACAGCAGGCCATTGGGTGTCCTATCTGTCACTCTCTGCCTTACTCCTTGAGACATAGTCGCTCACTGAACCTAGAGCTAAGGTGGTGGCTAACAAGTTCCAGGATCCTCCTGTCTCCACACACCACCCCTGGAAGCATAGCAACAGGGCTTTTTTTTTTTTTTTTTTGGTTTTTCGAGACAGGGTTTCTCTGAATATCTCTGGCTGTCCTGGACTCGCTTTGTAGACCAGGCTGGCCTCGAACTCACAAAGATCCGCCTGCGTCTGCCTCCCAAGTGCTGGGATTAAAGGCGTGCGCCACCACCGCCCGGCTCAACAGGGCTTTTTTTACATGGGTGCTGGGGGTTTAAACTTGGGTCTCCAGCTTATACAGCAAGCATTCTTTTTTTTTTTTTTTTTTTTTTTTTTTTTTCAGCAAGCATTCTTAAACGATGACGATCTCCCCATACCTCAGCCAGCTTTTAACTGTCAATTTTACCAAGTATACTCCTTGTTACAAATTTTCAAAAGTTGCATGTCACGTTCTGACATACCTCAGGGAACCAGGAATATATAAATAAAAACATGTTTGGACTAAACTGCATTTCTAACTTACTGCTCTTCTAATCCCAGTTTAGCTAGTAACAGGGAGGTGTTATGATGTATACACCCATTGTGCTCTGAGGAAAAGCTAACAGCAATCTTTTCCAAGCAGACTTTTAAACACTTGTCCTCTTTAAGCTGTAAGACTACAGGAGGGAAAAGAGCATATTAACTAGCCCATAGATCAGAGTCCCTCACCAACAGTATGGTTAAGTAACTTCTGTGGAAGAAACCAAGGATTTACCTTTGTACTGGCCACACCAACCTCGGGACCAGCATTAATATGAACCCCACAATCTGTCTCCCTTGATATAGAACTGCCGACTGTATTTGTGATCCCCACAGTTAAGGCTCCTCTCTCCTTACAGTAACGAAGACCCATCAGGGTGTCAGCTGTCTCACCTGTGAAAAATGGAAAAAAGTCACACACAGACCAGTTTCAGAGTATGCCATTTCTTATACGAAAACAAACTGGCCACATTTTCAGTGTTATCATTTATTTTAAATAAAGCATGAGGCATGCTCTTATTTAACTTACAAGATATAGCCAAGCATGGTGGCTTTAGCACCTTTAATCATAAGACTTGGGACAAAGGGGCAGGCAGATCACTGAACTGGAGGCCAGCCTGGTCTACCTAGTGCATTCAGGCTAGCCAAGGCCATAGTGAGACTATGTCTCAACCAACAACAAAAACCACACATTTACAAGATGTAGGCTTTCTATGATCTCTTTTTGTTTCTTAGCTGAAAATTAAGTTCTTTAAGCTATATATAAAAATGTTGTTCAGGGCCTGAAGAGATCGTTCAGTGCCTAAGAGTACTGTGTGCACTTTCAGAGGACCCGGGTTCAAGTCTTAGAACCCACATGGCAGCTCACAATTGTCTATAACTCCAGGATCCAACACTCTCACACAGACATACAGACAAAACACCAATAAAAAAAATTTTTTTAATGTTGTTTGTTTTGGGCCGGGCGGTGGTGGCGCATGCCTTTAATCCCAGCACTTGGGAGACAGAGGCAGGTGGATCTTTGCGAGTTCGAGGCCAGCCTGGTCTACAAAGTGAGTCCAGGACAGCCAGGGCTACACAAAGAAACCCTGTCTCGAAAAACCAAAAAAAAAAAAAAATGTTGTTTGTTTTTACTAAGTCATAAAGAATGCATCACTGAGGCTGTAGAGATGGCTCAGTGGTTAAGAGCATTGACTGCTCTTCCAAAGGACCCAGGTTCAAATCCCAGCACCCATATGGCAGTTCACAGTTGTCCGGAATTGCCAGGCATGGTGGCGCATGCCTTTAATCCCAGCACTCAGGAGGCAGAGGCAGGTGGATCTCTGTGAGTTCAAGGCCAGCCTGGTCTACAGAGTGAATCCAGGTCAAGGCTCGAAAAACATAAAAAGAATGCATCAGTATGACTGAAGCCAATCTGTACTCAGCAGGTCATCTGAAATACCAGTTTAAGGATCAGTTCTTATAAGATACACTACAATTATTAGGAAACTTGACTTAAAATGACTTTTTCCCTTTCAAGTCTAAAATAAACATACCTGATTGACTAATGAAAAAGCAAACATCATCTCGAAAGACTGGAGTGTTTCTATCCAAGAAGTCACTGGCAAGCTCCACCATCACCGGCAACTCTGTAAGCTCCTCCAGGACCTGACGAGTCTACAGAGGAAAGAGAACACAGTCTGCCTTCAGACATCCTTTTCCACTTTTCCGGTTATAAAAATAACATACAGACTAGAGATGTAGCTCAGTGGTGAGCACTTGCCTAGCATGTGCAAGACCCTGGATCCCAATTTCATCACTGTCACAAGAAAAACAAGGCATAAATTTGGAAAACATTAAACAATACAAATTTAAAGCAAAAAATTTAACATCCCACTACTCAATAGATAAGCATTGCTAACACTTCATACAAATCTTTTAGAACAACTACCAATGCATACGTTCTATTTTGTTTAAGCCCAGACTGGTCTGGAACTTACTATGTAGCCCAAGCTAGCCTCAAATCTAAAGTAAAGTTCCTGTCTCAGCCTCCTGAGTGCTGGAACTACAGGTGTGAACCATAATTCCAGCTCCATGCAAACACTTATAAGCAGACAGTCACGAGTTTGAAACATTCTGAGCAGAAAAAACACTCCTGCAAGTCATCTAATGTGTTAGCGCTAATTCTCTAACTCCAAACACTTAAAATTTAATAATGTATACATTCAGTGAAAACTTAAACACTTTTAAAATGCACTATATTTATAAACAATAGTATTTCAAAAAAGTGAATACATGTTAGAGTTTCTGTTTAAGGCAGCTCATTATTCTCCCCTGGAGCACTAGAGCACAGTCCGAATGAGGAAGAAAGCAATGCGCTTCTTGAAAGGGAACCTCACAGTCTTTTCACTAAAGCTCACTCTCATTAACCTCCTTTTACTCTAGACGTCAGGAAATTAAAACAACAGGAAACAAACTTCCAGGCACCAAGATCTTTTAAGCCCTACAGATGTACAGGCATGAGGCAGCACTTTAATACTGACAACAGATATTTTCCTCCTACCAGCCCTTCACCTGTTCTTTCAGGCCAGTCCTGCCCTGCCTGTCACTAGCCTCCTCTCCATATTCCTCCTTTATAGCAATAAAAGCCACAAAGGCTGGAGCAAGAGAGCTGCTTGTAGAGGACCTCATTTGTTTCCCAGCACCCATGACTAGTGGCTCACAACCATTCATACCACCAGTTCCAAGGAATCTTACACCCTCTTCTGACTTCTCTAGGTACCACACACACACACACACACACACACACACACATATACACAAAGAGAGAGAGAGAGAGAGAGAGAGAGAGAGAATTAAACCAAAAGAACCCTGCAAAGCTGTCCTTATTCCACAGCTCTTGCACTTTTGCTTGCCCACAAACTGAAACAGAATTGTTTTGTTGTGTTTGGTTCCACAATGATTCTACTTTGGCAGTGTTTTAGCAATATTGCAGCAACATGAATGCCAACTAGTTGAAAATTAAATGTTCTTACTTTTAATTATTTTTCTGTTGTTGTAATTTATTTATAATTATCTGTAAATCAGTTACTGACACTAACAAGCTAGATGTCTTCCTTCAAATAAATAAGTAAAAATTTCCCCCTAGATAATTCCAAATGTGTTACATTGGAATTTATCTTCAAAAAAACAAATCTAACAACCTACCAGATATTTTAAAATAACATACCTCAAAAGTATCTCAAATTAATCTGTTAATGAAGCAATTATTTACAAATACACATTATTAAATATTTTCATCCTAACCTAAAAGAATAACTAGTAATGCTACAAACTGCAGTAGAGTTGAGTTTGTGGCAGTTTAGTTTATGGAATTTAGAGGCAGTTTTACTAGGACAGTTGTACAGAGACAGGTTGCAGAAAGAGAAAAAGCTAGAAATAGATGAAGACAGAACAAGCCAGAGAATGAGAAGGAACCAGAAGATTAGAATATATTTCCAAAGTTAGTTTGAGGACAAGCAGAGCAATTCAGTATGAAACTGAGAGAAGTCAGTTTGAACCAGTCAGCTAGGAGAGGAGTATGAACAAGAACAGCTAAGTTGAACCAACCAGCCAGAGTTCAGAAAGAACAAAAAAGGGTGAGCTTACAGCAGTAGGCCTCTGAGATGACAACTGTAACAGGTGACTAAAGGTGACTTTTATTCGCCTGACTCAATTGTCATCCCAGAGCCTTACTGCCTCCATCTGCTAACCTAGGCCTAGTCCTGGAAGCTTCTAGCCTCCACACAAACTAATCTAGGCCTAGAATGTTTTCAACCTCTGAGACTTACTGCTGAATAAACTCACTCTTATTTTGGTAAACTGCTATAAAGATCAGAGATCTAAGCTGAAAATACAAATAAATGGCATTTAGTAGACACAGGGGCAGATGTAACGATTTCACCAAAATCTTGGCATCCAGAGTGACCTCCTCAGAAGGTAAATATTCAGGTTCTAGGGACTGGAACTTTAACTCAGATAAAACAAGCTGCAAGATGGGTCAAGTATATAGGGACAGAAAGACAAATAGGAAGATTAAAGCCATATATGGCTAAAATGGCCATGAATTTATGGGGACATGATCTGTTGCAGCAATGGAAAAAAACACAGATTAACATCCCTCCATTCTCAGAAACAAACCATAAAATAAAAAATGCTTCTGAGAAATATAGTAAAAGGCACTATCAGGAACAGTCACAGCTGGGCGGTGGTGGTGCACACCTTTAATCCTAGCACTCAGGAGGCTGGCAGACCTCTGTGAGTTCGAGGTCAGCCTGGTCTACAGAGTGAGTTCCAGGACAGTCAAAACTACACACAGAGAAACTGTCTCGAAACACACACACACACACACACACACACACACACACAAGACCAAGTCACAGACTGTCCAGGTTGTCCCATAAGCAGGACATAACAGCTTGGAGAAGCATTGGGTAGCAAAAAAAGACGTCTGAATTAAATCAGCCTGTATATTTCAAAGATGTGTTGACCTCAGAATGGAAACTGGGATTATGTGTTACACTGAGAGGTTTTGCCTTTGTTTCCATAGAAAGGTTGTGGATACCATCAAAATTGATAAAAGATTAGAGAAGCTTGCTAGAGTTAGTATGAGGCCAAGCACAGCAATTCAGTTAGAGGCCAAGAAAGAAGCCAGATAAAATCAGTCATCTTGAAGAGGAGTTTGAACAAGAACAGCTGAGTTGAACCAGCTAGCTAGAATTCAGAAAGAACAAGAAAGGGTGAGCTTATTCAGCAGTAAATCTCAGAGGTTGAAAACATTCTAGGCCTAGATGAGATTGTATGGAGGCTAGAAGCTTCCAGGACTAGGCCTATGTTAGCAAATGGGGGCAGTAGGCCTCAGAGACAACAATTATATCAGGCAAATAAAAGTTACTTTTATGCCAGTCATGGTGGCACACAGCTTTAATCCCAGCACTTGGGAGGCAGAGGCAGGTGGATCTCTGGTTCAAGGCCAGCCCTGGTCTACAAAGTAAGTCCAGGACAGCCAGGGCTACACAGAGTAACACAGTCTTGAAAAAAAAAGTTACTTTTACAGCAAACTCCATTATATGGCACTAAAAACCCAGAAGGTAATTAAAATGGGGAAAGCATGTTAATTTTAGAACTTTCTAAATTCAGAAACCTAGTAAAGAAGCTAGGTTAAATTTAGAACAATACTCTGACTGGTAACAACTGCCTATGCTCAAATACACTGAAAGAAGTCACATATGTCTCTCACTCATGTTTGACTATCTCATAAACTAAACATGCAGTCTAGGATGAAAAGAATAAATAGCACTATTTTATTCTACCTACAAGAGATTTCTTAGGTGTTTTCATTAACTTTGGCACACATATCCCTTTTAAAGTCTCACCCTTAGAAAGGCTAGAATTGGAAGAATTCTAACATGTCCTAGTTTCTTTACTGGCAACCCTTTCACAGTCTTTCAGCTTCTAAATGTTACTAGAAATACAATTGTTCTGGAGCCAGGCGTGGTGGCGCACGCCTTTAATCCCAGCACTTGGGAGGCAGAGGCAGGCGGATCACTGTGAGTTGGTGGCCAGCCTGGTCTACAAAGTAAGTCCAGGACAGCCAGAGCTGTTACACAGAGAAACCCTGTCTCGAAAAACCAAAAAAAAAAAAAAAAGAAAAGAAAAGAAATACAATTGTTCTGTAGATATCCTGATTTCAATACAACATAACTAAAATGTGAAGGGGCACCAGGTGTGGTGGCACACGCGTTTAATCCCAGCACTCAGGAGGCAGAGGCAGGCAGATCTCTGTGAGTTCAAGACTAGTATGGTCTACAAAGTGAGCCCAGGACAGTCAAGGATACACAGTGAAACCCTGTCTCAAAAAACATAAAAAAAAGTGAAGGGGCCACTTACTGCCATACCAGCGTGGTAACTTGTGCCACAAGCAATAAGAATCAACCTCCGACACCGCTGGATCTCCTTAATGTGATCTTTCAAACCTCCCAAATTCACTGAAATAGAAATTTGTATATATAATTACTTAGAAAAAAAGCATATAAAACAGGCAATTACTTTTCATCAGTATCCACTGTCAATATGAAAAAATTAATATTACTGTTTTAAGCAGTTCATATTCCTTTGTGGAAGAATAGTTTGTTGTAGTTATGTAAATTAACAGTTCACAGCTTAACTGGCCCCTCATCAAATCTAAACTCACCCCACTCAAGCACCAAGGAGTACAAATGGGCATCAATTCCACTTTTTTTTCCATTTTTCATTCCGCTCCATAGATTAAGTTACCTCAACGGAAGAACTATAGGGACAGAACCAACAGATCAGTTGGCACTGAAAGGTGGATTTGGAGAGAGGATGAAACAGTGCACAGGTAGTTTCCAGAATGACTTGACTGTTGTGTCTTGGCCCTGCTTGGTTATGACTGTTACAGAGGTCTGTCAAACGCAGAATCTTATCAGGAAGCTGAGCCAATAGAGTCATTAGATACTAGTAACTCAAGACCAGCCTGGACACCATAGCAAGATCCTGTCTCAGAAAAAATTAAACACAATGTTACATCTAGAATCATGAATTTGGGGCTGGAGAGATGTCTCAGTGTTCAAGAAGACTTGCTGTTCTTCCAGAGGACGCAAGTGCAGTTCCCAGTACCCACATGCCAGCTCACAACCATCTGTAACTCCAGTTCTAGCAGACCTAACACCTTCTTCTGGCACAGGCACGCACACAGTGTACATACCTACATAGAGGCAAAGCACTCATACACAGAAAATAAAAATAAGTAAATCTTTTTAAAAAATTTTTTAATGATGAATCTGGTTGGGTGAGATGACTTAGCAAGTAAAGGCAGTTGCTGCTGAGCCTGATGACCTGACTTCTACTCTCAGAACCCAAATGATAGGAGAAACAACTCCTGTAAGTTGTCCTGACCTCTACCTACATACTGTGACACATGTGTACAAACACACACACACACACACACACAAAACAAATCAATGTAAGAAAATAAATGATAAATGTAGGGCTGGGAAGATAGGTTAATCCATAAAGTGCTTGCCACATAAGCATGAGTTCGACTCCAGAACCCATTTAAAAAGCTGGGCATGATGGGGGGTGCTTATAATTCTAGCTCTGGGGAGAACAGACAGAGGATTCCTGGGGCTCACTTCCAGCCAGGCTAGCCTAATCCACAAATGCCAGGTCTCAGTGAAAACCCTATCTTAAAAAAACGTAACAAAAACAAGGTGGAATAAGCCTGAGAAGTAACACCCAAGGTTGACCTCTGGCTTCCACATGCATCCTTCTATGTATACACACAGACACAGACACACAGACACACACACACACACACACAGACACACACACACAGACACACACACACACACACACACACACACACACACACACACACACCCTACCTAAACACATGAACATGGGTAGGTACAACCAAACATACAAAATTATTAATTTCATTATGTCTAATTATACTTCAATAAACCTACCTAGAAAACTACTTTCATTATGTTTATTTCTACAAACTCCAAATTATGTTTATATATTTTTCTAAAACTACTTCTTGTCTTCAAGGAAACTAAACTACTGCCTGACCCTGCATCCAAATTAACAATATGCATCGAGATCATTTAAGACTATGCATTCAACCTGCTATCCTACTGTACACTCAGCCTGTTTCAATTCAGCCCGCCCTTAAGAGAACAATGTAACCAACTATACTACATGTTGGATTTTCCATGCAACCAGCTTTACAACTTAAGCTAAACTCATAGCCTTAATCTTAAATTATGTACTCTTCCATACCTGTGACCCAGAATAATGTATGTGTGTTGTGGTATTCATTTGTCAAAAAAGCAACAAACAAGTTGAAAGCAACCTTAAACAAAAAAACATAAATGCTAGAAACAACATGTGCATATAGGTCCATTTATGGTTTTAAATGCTGTTCTGGGTCAGTAAAGTAAC
>CAJQZJ010000523.1:1172554-1220490 GCA_907164525.1 Lophiomys imhausi | reverse complement strand
TCAAGCATTGAAGGTTGTTTAAGGAAATAATTTTCTTCCCAAATAAAACATGAAAGCAGTCATCCAAAAAAATGAGCAGGCTCAGCATTCTTTAGTAACTGTTGTTCAAGAAGCCAAGAATTACATATTAATCACTGAGGTTTCAATTTTCTGAACCCAGCATCTTTTATATGGAAAGCTCTTAGCAATATAAACCAAAAGTACATTTATTTTTTTTTCTGTGTAATTCAGTAAAATGGTTCATATAAAGACATACCAAAAAATTAATTTTGGCCATATGTGGGGGCACACTACAGCGCTCAGGAGGTACAGGCAGGATTATGAGTTAAAGGTCAGTCAGCCTTGGCTGCATAGCGTGTTTTAGGTTAGTTCAGGCTATATGAGATCCTGTTTCAATCTCCTCTCAAAAAAAGAAAGAAGTAAAGAAATCTTTACTGAAGAGATGGCTTACCAGTTAAGATACTGCCTGCTCTTTCAGAAGACCCAGGTTTAGTTACCTGAACCTACAATAAGGCAGCTCACAACCATATATACCTCCAGCCCCAGGAGATCTGACGCGTCTGGCCTCCCAGGGTACCTTTACTCTCATGCACACACCCACATGCAGACACACTTGCCTACATATAATAAAAAATAAAAATAAATAAATAAATCTTTTAAAAAAATTCTACCTGGGAACTAGTGGTAGGATACTTGCCTAGTGTATATATGGCTGTGGGTTTGAACGTCGCCCCAGGACCAATAAATAATCATAAACCCTCAAACATAAAAAATAAAATGACTCCAAATCAAAATAAAGCCAATCAAAATACCAATGTAAATATAAAAGTAAAATGTCATGCACTAAATCTAGTTCAGGTATAAGGGAGGCTAAATCACTCAGGAAATGGCTGCTCAGTTCAGGGTTCCCTTCTCAATCCAAGCATGCATCCTATATGATTTTAAAATAGGAAAGGAAAAAAGCTCTTGACTTGAAATATTCCTCAAACCTCCCATTAACAAAACAGTTATTAAATAATGCAACTTAGAAAATGGCAAAAGCAAACAGACAAAATATATTCTGCAAATTAGAAAAATGTCAAAACATTTTCCCATAAAATAAGCATACTTTTAGAGCCTCAGTCATTTCAAAAACAAAGAATTAGTAAGTGAAGGAAAGGCAGTGAAATCCCTCCACCCATGCAGAGTGCAGTCCCACCTCGTTCTGCCTGCGATCCCAACCTTGTGAACTTTGATCCAATCTGAGGCCTAGCTAAGGATGTACAACAGAGAAAAATTCCTCTTGTCAGAGTGTTCACACAAGTTCCTCATGTCCAGATAGAACTATGTAATTGTATGCACATGTACACACAGATCTGAGCAAGGAGCATTTACTGCAGCATAAGGAGCAGGGCTCTCAGAGCTCCTGCAATGTGTTTACAATGTAATGCACAGCTTACCTGTTCTGTACAGAATTGGAATGTGATCTGTAGAAAGCTTATGTTCACTCCGCACACCAATCAAGAGAGGGCTACCTCGCCTGAAATACAAAATGAGTCAGAGTCAAACCTTTCCTATAAATAATGCACTAAAAATATAAGTATAAATTCAAAATTCATTTTAATTTGAAATGTAACACTCTTCAAATGATTTAATTTCCCCTGGGAACTGAACTTCAAGTGTAACAAAAAAACTAGATGAGAAGACTGAGTTCCCAGACTACACTTGCCTACTCTGGTAAACAGTGTTTCAACTGGCAAATGACATTTGCATTAAAGTCTCACTGAGACAGTGAGACCTTCTTCTGAGGCTGCTCTCACCCCTGAGACAGCACTGAGCACAGGTGGGGAGTCCATGTGTCCCAAAACACTCAAGTATCTCCTATCTAACCTACTCTGGAAAAGAAAACGGACAACTCATATCTTACAGCACTGTATTTTAAACTGCTCTTCTTTTAATGTGAAATGGAACTTTTCATTCAGTTGAATACAGACGCCAACATACCCTTAGCCCCCTTGCCTTCAGATTAAAGATATCCTTCTGTTACCAGGATCCTAATGCTAAGATCATAAATGTTCTTATTGCTCTAACAACTTCATGATCACTTCTAAATATTGTAGCAAAACCAGTGGTGGTATAATTCCTTGAGAATCTGTCTGGCACATGTTTCCAAAAGATATGGAGAAACTTAATGCTTTGGGTCTGAAATTAAAGAATATTCCATATCCAATTTGAAAAAGAGCCACTGTGCTCACCAAAGACAAATCACAATGAAAAAAATGTATGCACCTTACTAAGAGATTCTGTTAAAGAGTAGTACAGGAAGAAGGCAGAGTGTATAGAAATAAACACAGTCACACCTCTAAGAAAACAGTAAAGGGCCATAACAGGCTACTGAGAATTATCCTGTAACCTGAATGTTTCAAATCACATGTCATCATTAGTCCTTAAAAAATCTATTGTAGCCGGGCGTTGGTGGCGCATGCCTTTAATCCCAGCACTTGGGAGGCAGAGGTAGGCGGATCTCTGTGAGTTCGAGGCCAGACTGGTCTACAAAAGCGAGTCCAGGACAGCCAGAGCTGTTATACAGAGAAACCCTGTCTCGAAAAACCAAAAAAAAAAAAAAAAAAAAAAAAAAAAAAACCAAAAAAAATCTATTGTACCTTGTGCCAACTGCTTGCCCAGGAAAATGAACACTTTTAAACACAAGTGCAAAAGCACCTTCCTATGGAGGAAAAGGGAACATCAGTAAATTTCTTGTTAGCAATTATCAAACAAAAACATTTAAAACATACTGGCTTCTGCATAGATACTTCTTGTTCACAGCAGTGCTCTTATGAACTAGTTCTTAATGAGTCTCTATTTCAGATGTTGCAGCCAGACCTCCCTAACATCCCAGCCTGAGTTTTGGGTAGACACTGACTCCTGAGCTCTGAGGTAAATAAACTATCTTTTATCACCACGTTTAATGTCCAGTGTCTGGCAACTGGCATTACTCCTTGTAAAGGCAGAGAGCCTGGAATGTCACCTGTGTGTACAGCACACTTCTCAACAGACACTAATCTCTCAGATTATGAGTTTGTTCAGGGATGACAGAATTAACAAAGATCCAAACTCCACATCCAAAACCCATCCTTGGCTTCCATGACCACTCTACTACTAGCCTCCATTCTCTCTGTCCCCAGTCTTGGACTTGACAAATATACACAATCATAGTTATAAAACAGGAAGAAGAGATGGCTCCCTGTTGACAGCACGTGCTACTCTTGTAGAGGACTTGAATTTGGTTCTGAGCACCCACACTGGGCAGCTCAAAATCACCTGTACCTCTAGCTTCAGATGATATAATGCCCTCTTCTGGCTTCCACAGACACTAATACCAATACCTGCCTCCACACAGGTGCGTACACACACACCACCACCACAAAAAAAAGTAAATCTTAAAAAAAAAAAACACATACATGTGGATGTTAGAGGACTCTTCTGGAGTTGGCTCTCTCCCACTGTGCATTCTGGAAATCAAACTCAGGTTGTCGGCTTGCACAGCATGTGCTTTTGCCTTCTGAGCCATCTTGCTAGGCAAAACTTGCTTTTTACCCTCTAACTATAGTATAACAATTAGAATACAGCTATTGTGAAATAAATGGAATGGTAAATGCAGAGAAAGCAAGTAGTAAGATAAACAAGTTTCTCAAAATTCTCTGCACTGAATGGTGTGTGTGTGTCCTAAAAAACACCCAAGAGACCACACAGGGCTGAAGATGGCTCAATTGGTAAAATGCATGTTAAATGCATGTCACACAGCATGAGTTCAGATCCCTAATACTCACACAAAAAGCTCGGCACAACAGTTTTAAGAAGACACCCAACACCAGCCTCCGGCCTACACACACACACCCCACGCACGTGTGCACATGTGTGAGTACAGGCAGAGGCCGAGGTCTGATGCGGCTGTCCTCTTCAACTGCCCTGTGCCTTATAGACTAAGGCAAGGTGTCTCACTTGAACCCACAATTTGCTGATTCGGTTAGCTGGTTAGGTTAGCCAAGCAGACGGTTTGTCCCAGGGTTCCCGCTCTACCTGCTGGGAGCTGGATCTATAAAGAGGCTTCCATATCCACCCAGCATTTATGTGGGTGTTGGGGCTCTGAACTCTGGTCCTCACACTTAACACTGCAAGTGCTTTACTTCTGAGTCATTTTCTCAGACCTGACATAATACTCTTAAGAATATGGTTTAATACCAATTGTTGGATAACTCTTTCCACCAAGGTAGTAAAACTGACATCCTGACTTTCCCAGTTGTCATACATGTACTTGACAAGCTTGGCAATGGTTTCTGTGTCTGTTTCAGATTCAAAGTCATAGCCTTTGCTTTCCTGCAAGTAAAAAACAAAAAAGAAAAACACACATTTAAATATATACAAGTTCAATTTTTTAAACTTACTAGTTCATTTTTACTAACCTTTTAAAAATATTTTATTAGCTTTTCATTTTATTTTTTTATGTTTTTATGTATTTTTAGATGTTTTGCCTGTATGTATGTCTGTGCATATGTGTGATTAGTGCCCTCAGAGGTCAGAAGAGGGCATTAGATCCCCTGAAAGCAGAACTGCAGACAGTTGTTAACCATCAGGTGTGTGATGGTAACTGAATCCAGTCTTCTGCAAAAGCAACAAGTATTCTTAACCTTTGGGCTATCTCTCCAAGCCCTGTATAAATATTTTCTAGACTGCTTTTTCTCAAAAAACAAATGAATTTCTAATTATGTGAGTATATACATGTGTGTGTGCACGTGCGTGCATGCGTGTGTGTGTGCGCGTGTATGATATGTGAGTACAGGCATAAGTGTGTCACAGTGTATGTTTGGAGGTTAGAGAACAACTCTGAGGAGTCAGTTTTCTCCTTCCACCTTTATGTGGGTTTCAGGGAATAAACTCAATGTTGCAAACACTTTACCACTGAGCCACCTCACCAACCCCTAAGACCTTACTAATTACTAACTTTTTAAAATGTCATACTCCCATTATTCTAGGCACAGATAGTTCCCATCACTGCAGAAACTCAACATGACGCTGAGGTGGTCCTGTCACAGGACAGCACAGAGCTAATCCTCAAAACGCCATGTAAGAAACCAGAACTGCTCCATTGTCAATAGGGAATTACAATAACCACCACAACCTGAGATTATCTTGGGAACTACCTGAGCATGTCTAAATAATGCTGGTCATCCCAACAAACTACCTCCTGACTCTCAATAGGAGTCTTCTCAAAGACAGTGTCTTTGGGGTCCCTTCACTTACCAAAAACTTTTTCAAGTCTTTGTAGTTGGTGATGATTCCATTATGAATAACAATAAATTCTGGAGGAGATAAAAGGTATTGAGCAACATCAGAATCTGATAAGCACTGTGAATAGCTATTACTGTGGGTAGATTTTCCTTTGTACTTTCTTTCTGGTTGGTGTTCTGATGTAGCTGGGGCTCGAATCCAACACCTCCTACATGCTAGGCAAGCACTTGGCCACTAAACTACCTCCTGGCCCTGCTCTTTCATTTTCTTGAGACAAGGTCTCACTATGTAGCCCAGGCTAGCTTTAAACTAGTGGTAATCCTCCAGCCTCTGTCACCCAAGTGCTGGGATTCCAGGCACATACCACCACACCTGGTCTATGAACAGATTTTTCTCAAGTCAAAAAGTAATCTACTAGTGGCTGTCCTCGAAGGCTGCAAGCTTCTTAGTGTAGCTTGCCATCAGGGATCTCAACAGCACTGTTTCCGTGCTGAAGCACACAGTGTTAGTGGGCATGTACAGGAGGAAATACTCAAGTTCCAATTTCTACTACACTAAACTACTACCCTAACATTAAAGAATGAAAGAAGCAAGTCTCCCATGCCTGTTTCCCCACTTGCAGAACACTACCCTAACTTGAATACTCTCAGGTCTCTTCATTTATTCTTTGGTTATGTTTTTTGTTGTTGGGTTTTGTTGTTGTTGTTATTGTTGCTGTTCTTTTTTTAGGAGTTTTTTGGTTTTTCGAGACAGGGTGTCTCTGTGTAATAGAGCCCTGGCTGTCCTGGACTTGCTTTGTAGACCAGGCTGGCCTCGAACTCACAGAGATCCACCTGCCTCTGCCTCCCCAGTGCTGGAATCAAAGGCATACGCTACAATGCCCAGCTTTTTGGTTAAGTTTAAACAGAAGTCTTTTCCAACTAAAACAATCCAAGTGACACTAAATAAAGTTTAAGAACTAGTACCTACATAATTGCCAACTTCTATAAAGTGATTTATGTAAGGTCCAGATAAATCCTGGAATGTCACATGAAAATGTCACAGTAGCATTCTAATAGCAAATAAATATAATCCTGAGATCAATTTCATCTATTAAATGATGACTGGATGTTAAAAACAGATAACCAAAACTTAACACTATTATATGCAGCCACGACAGTATACAGTGCAGCTTTTAATTCACATATCAAAAGAATAATTAATTATGACTAGGTATGGTGACTCATGCCTTTAATCTCAGTACTGAAGAGGCAGAGGCAGGAGGATTTCTATGAGTTCAAGGCTAGCCTGGTCTACACAGTGAGTTCCAGACCATCCAAGGTCACATAGTGAGACCTTGTCAAAACAACAACAACAAAAAGAATAATTATTACTAAATACAATGGCTTTGTTGTCATGGTGGGCCTGAACTCCTAGACTCAAACATTCTTCCTGCCCCAGCCTTCTGTGCACTGAGAACAAGAGGTCACCACACCTAACATAGTCTACTTTTCCATTATAGCATTCAAAATGTTCTCAATATACCTAAAGGTCTCACATTTGGGTCTCAAAAAAGAAAAAGGAATCAAGACTACTGAGCCTACTGGGACCACTTCAAAAAGATACAGGAACCAACTGGAATAAGCTGCCAGTGGGGCAAAACAGGAAACGACTGCAGCAGCACACAGGACAAGCTCAGTACATGTAAATAAATCAAGTGTTTACCATAACTACTTGAAGGTACCTCGGCAGCACAGAGCACAGTGCATCAGTCTCAAGAGCACCATGGAATAACAGATGTATGAATGTCATAAGGAAACCCATTCTTTGTATGCTAACTCAAATATCAACTGTTAAGAAGCTCAAAATAATTACCATGAGTTTATAATAATGGGGAAAAAAGAAACATTGTTCAGGATAACATCAGAATCACTTAATGTTTGAAAAAATGGTAAATAAAGGAAAAGAATCAGGCATTCACCCTGCCTTTCCTATACAAGCTATATCTCAGGGTGACCAAGAAGTTGACAGAAACTTCTCCTTATAGACACATCTGAGCTCAAAACTGAAGAGGACTTAAAGTACTAGACTACTAGCATTTGACAATCCCTACAATCTCTGCAGTAACCACCAATGGCTAGCATGGCAAACACTGTGAACCTCCAGGTGCAAACAATCACAATCCTCACTTAGGAGAAATGCTCAAGGCTGCAGATACAGCCCATGGTAGAGACCTGCCTAGCATCAATGCAGTCTGGGTTCAACAGCCAGGACTGAGAAAATAAAAATAACATGTCTGTTTAGCAGGGCATGATGGAACAATTAATTAAATTTTTAAAAAAGTCTGTATTCACTGGGCATGATGGTTCATGACTTTAATCCTAGCATTCAAGAGGCAGGCAGATCTCTGTGACTATAAAGCCAACCTCAGGGCTGGAGAGATGGCTCAGCGGTTAGGAGCACTGTCTGCTCTTCCAGAGGTCCTGAGTTCAATTCCCAGCAACCACATGATGGCTCACAACCATCTATACTGGAATCTGATGCTCTCTCCTGACATACAGAGGTACATGCAGGTAGAGCTCTCATACATGTAAAATAAATAAATAAATCTTTAAAGCCAACCTCATCTACACAGAAAATTCTAGGCCACCCAAGGGCCACACAGTGAGATGGAACACACCTATAATTTCAGTGCTTGGGAGGAAGGGAAAGGAGATCAATGCAAGTTCAAGGCCAGCCAGGTCTACAAGAGCAAGACCATTGTAAAACCAAACAAACAAGACAGAAAAATTAAAGACATGAGGAAACATGAAGTAACATAACAGGAGTAGATATAATTAGCAATGCCTAGACTACTGGAAACTCACAGATAAACAACACACTAAGTTACAAGAGAAAGAGATAAAAAGACTGACATATTGAAGAGTTACCAATCTTTATTATTCAAATTCCAAAATAACCTATACAGGATTGTTAAGTGTGAGACTGGGATTAAGTTCTATACACTCTCTAAATTTGTTTTGAAATTTCCAGATGAAAATCAAATTAAAATAACTACATAAGCCGGGCGTGGTGGCGAATGCCTTTAATCCCAGCACTGGGGAGGCAGAGGCAGGTGAATCTCTGTGAGTTCAAGGCCAGCCTGGTCTGTAAATTGAGTCCAGGACAGTCAAGGACAGACAGAGAAACCCTGTCTTGAAAAACCAAATAAATAAATAAATAAAACTACAAAAACACCTTGAATCTCCTCCCATTACTGGCCCACTGAAATCAGTTCAAAGCACACACAAACTATTCATACCATTATTTTTGTCAGAGCGTTGGGGGTGACTATTGACAGGACTAGGTTCTCCATGTGTTGCCCAGCGGGTATGAGCTATTCCAAGATGTACATCAAATTCTATATCCAAGTCCATATCTTGTTGTTCTGTAGAAGACAAAATTTTAAACTCTAGTATTTGTCAATTATATATTAAGTTTAAGTGCAGCAGCCCCCCTTATCCACAAGGCCTGTGTTTCAAGATGCTCGGTAGACACCAGAAATCAGACAGTACTGAGTGCCACATACATCATGTGCTTCCCACACAATGCCATCTGTTTTGCACCTTAATGAACCACTCTCTGGGGCCTGTGGCCACAGCTTTTTTAGCTGGAGACCTGACAGAAGAAGGAGGACCAATTTGTTTTTCCTTCTCAATTTTAGATAGAGGTTTAACCTTACCATACCCCTTAGCACACTCAGCATTTGATTTTCCTTTTTTTTTTTTTGGTTTTTCGAGACAGGGTTTCTCTGTATAACAGCTCTGGCTGTCCTAGACTCACTTTGTAGACCAGGCTAGCCTCGAACTCACAGAGATCCGCCTACCTCTGCCTCCCAAGTGCTGGGATTAAAGGCATGAGCCACCAACGCCCGGCTTTTGATTTTCCTTTTTAAATAAGAACTTTCACTCTCTTTCTTCTTGGAAGATCAGCAAATCAGCATCAGCATCTTGCATTTGGGGTCACTATCAATCCCAGTGAAAACCAGGCCAAATGGAGACATATGAGTAGGCAGAGTATTGGAGGCCATCCTCAGGACAGGGTTTCTGAAACTTTTTCTCTGTAAGGCACAAGCTTGCCCTAAACCCACTGCACCTAATTTCCATCCTATTTGCTATGATTACTTTTGAAGCTCAAGAACAATTTAAAACCAAGCAGCAACAAAATTACTGTTCTTCTTTCTCTTCATCATTTGAGTCTTCCTAAAAATGGGTCCCAAAAAAGGGAAGAATGGGAAAAATCAACTTAAGTACATTACTGTGAACTTCTTCATCCAGTGCCTTAACTTTCCCTTTCTTCTTAATGAGCTGGATTTTGCAGGCATTAGCTTCCCAGTCTTTGTCATTGCCTCCATCAAGTCCCACACCTAGGTTGGCAAGAGGTAGATGGAAAAGCAAGGCTTAGAAACTGGTTGTTAAGAGAACCAATATGTGGCAAAAAAATTAATATAATTTAGGGAAGTCATACATTCATCTAATTAACTCATTTACCAAGTAGATTTTCTGAAAATCTATTATGTGTTCAGATAAGTGACAGCTGCTTAAAACAAAAAATGAAAATAAGACCGGGCATGGTGGCACATGCCTTTAATCCCAGTACTCGGGAGGCAGAGGCAGGAGGATCTCTGTGAGTTCAAGGCTAGACTGGTCTACAGAGTGAGTCCAGGACAGAGAAACCCTGTCTATGAAAAAAAAGAAAACAAGGCTGGGAGAATAGTTGAATGGTAAAGAGCTTGTTTAGCATTCATGGGCCTTGAATTCAAACCCAGCATCATTCTGTTAGGTACTATGACAGCCTATTATAGTTACGTTACTATGACAGCCTATTATAGTTACGTGCTAAGCTAATCAGAAATAAACCTGCTAAGAGACAAGCAACATCTGCTTACCCTAATATAAGAGATAGATAGGGCCTCTTCAAAAACCTCAAGAGATCTGCAGAATATGGCATTCAAAGATGTTTTCATAACTTTAAATTTTTTTATATCAAGACATATCAACTCCTGACAGCACCCCCTATTCTCCTCCAAGTAGAAGATGAGCATCGAAGAATCTCCAGTGGGAGATGATTGAATTAGTCGCAAGCCTATCTCTTGGTAGGAAAAGCCCCTTGCCCCAACTGTAGACAGAATGCTGTCCAAAAAGGACAAAACCTGGAAGCAGGTAAGTCGACAGCCTAGCTCTGCCAAGACAGGGTAGGTAAGTCCTTCATAACCCCTGCTCTACAATCAATGTCTGTCAGAGAAGCGGGGCCAAATGACTGAAGAGCGATGCTGTAATGTATGGAGAGAAAATGGGAACTGTCCAGGCAGCCACTGGTATGTCATTTCTTAGTTTGGGAAGCTGCAGACCCTGTACTTCCTATAAAATCAGATATATTTATCCCTCTCAGGTCTCTGAGGTGGTTGAAGAACAGATAGCTAGAGTCTCATCATTAAATTTTGAGTTGTTTAGGAGTCAAGAGAGTGTTATACATCTAAGAAGATACTTTTAAAATTGTGTTGCAATTAGTATGAATGTTGAGTCAGATATAGAACTTTAAACTCATGGAGATGGTTAGATAGTAGAATGTTAAAGTCAGGTACCAAATACATATGGACTGGTCATTGGGAATGTACGTTAAGCCATATAACCCTCTTAACTGTGGCCTAATTACCTCTGTTGTACTGTATTGTATTTATTATTATAAGAGAAAGAGCCATTTGTTGGACTGAAAGGGGAAACTGTAGGGGGAAATAAGATATACCTTAAACTTAAAAGAAAAAAAAAAAGGGAAGAGGATGGGGGGGGGTTGAGGGTGGGAGGGTGGGACTGGAGGGGGAATAGGGAGGGGATTGCGATTGAGATGTAACTTGAAGAAATAAAAAATAAAGGAAAAAAAAGACATTAAAAAAAAAGAGGGTAAGAGAAGGTAGGTCAGAAAAGGGGTTGGCAATGCTCAATTCTTGTCTAATAGTCTGTTGAGAAAACAGAGAAAGAATAATGAATGACCATCAAAATTATTACTTATACAAGTGATTACTGTATAAATTATAAACTGAGATAAAGTGCCATAGGCACAATGGAGAAGTGCAGAAGTGAGGCACAGGCCTCTGAAGGGGAAAACAAGGGATAGTCAGGAAAGCATCTTTTGAAATTTTACTTAAGTTACTAAGAACCTGAAAAACTTACTTAGACCCTGAGGTCATTTCAAACAAAAATAATATGGCAAGAATGATTAGCAAATGCTCTGAAAATGGCACAGAGAGGATAGATTGGCGAGGGAGACATTACAGCTGCAACAAAGCAAAAATGTAGAAGGCCTGATTTAAACTCTCTTGAAAAAAGAGAGAGAGAGAGAGAGAGAGAGAGAGAGAGAGAAAGAAAGAAAAAAGAAATAGATAAGCCAAGTGTGGTAGCACATATCTGATCCTAGCACTCTGAGGCAGGAGGATGGTAAGTTTGAGGCCAGGGCGGTCTACAAAGAAAGACTGTCTCAAAAACTTTAAACAAATGCTTAGATTGTAAATCACAAGGTACAGAGTTTAAGTCATCTCACTATGAAAATACTAAGACAAGTGGGCTGAGGAAACAACCTCAGTAGCTGAAGTAGTGGTTCCTGCCCATAATCTCAGTACTTGGGAAAAAGGTCTGCCTGAGCTAGAGCAAGACCTAAATCTGAAATAAATCAAAAATGAAAAAATCGCCAGGGGTGATGGTGCTTGCCTTTAATCCCAGCCCTTGAGAGGCAGAGGCGGGCAGATCTCACAGTTCAAGGTCATCCTGGTCTACAGAGAGAAAACCTGTCTCAAAAAAAGAAAACAAAAACAAAACAAAAAAATGAAAAAAATCTTAAAGAATATTCCTATTTAAGCAATAGACAAAAAGCCTCCAAAGCTGACAGAAAATATAATCAGCATCCATATGAGAAGTTATGTTGTTAGGAGAGGTAAAAATGAATAATTTGAACAGCAAAGGAACAGGACCAGCAATTACTCAGCACTCCCCTAGCATGTGCAACCTTGGCTTCTATTCCCAGTCCCACTAAAACAAGAAATGAAAAAATAACACTGTTATCGTTAGAAAGACTTCCAAGACTGGCCTTTGATTGGCATCTAGGATCTTAGATTTCAGGGGGTTCCTACTGCCTGAAGGGGAGAGTGTGGCTCCTGGGCCTGCACTGCTCAAGAAAACAGTGCATCCCTCTGGGATGGACTGCTGCTAGGTGCTGGGCAAATTGTGCTCTGGGCTCTGCATCATCAGGAGTTTACGAGGTAGACAACATTCCCATGCACTATCACAACTTGGGGCTAGGGAAATGAAGTACATCCTGTTAAAAGAGGCCTCTTGGAAGCTGGTGCCTGCTTTCCTGGAGACTTCATCCCACACCTATTCCCTTTCCTGATTTTGCTCTAGATTCTTCTGCTGTAGTGAATCATGGAGCTATGTGTGGTAGAAGTTAGGCCTCTTTAGTGAAATTAGTATGCAGTTCAGCTTGGCATCTGGTAATACATAAGGAAAGCTTGGCATCCCTTTGATTTGCTGAAATGGACAGACCCCAGTTGAGATCATAATTCTGTGAACTGCCCTGTTGAAGGGGCATGGGCTAAGAAACCTCAAAAGCCACAAAGGTGACCTCAGTTGCCGTGAGAAGCAACTCGTGATCCTTGGACCGTCAAGGATCACGAGACGATGTGATATATAAACCAGAGAGCACAGCCCCTCTCTTCCTCTTGCCCTCACAAGCTGAGAAGACACGCTGGAGAAGTGCACAGCAAGGTATGGCATACTCAAGCCATTAGGCCTCAGTGGTCATAAACTGAAAGGCGGGCAGAGTCCAAGAGAGAAAAACTTTTCACTGCCGTAATTCAGCCTATTAAGGCTGTCAGCAAAGCAGGTGGAGTTCGGAAGCCACTTGGAATCTGCTCAGAGAAGCTTTAGGCCGTTATGCCTACTTGGGTCGAGGAGACTGTGGAGGTATGTCTCAGCTGATGGAAGAAGCCAAGTTCAAGTTCGGCGGTTAAAACAGACTGGTCTCATAAACCAGTCACAATTTAGCAGTTGAAATTAGCTCCAGCAAAACTGGCCATACGAACTGGCAAAGTTAAACCCAAACGGACACTAAGCTTTGAAATGGACTGCCTGTTGGAAGTACTGTAAAACCAAGTCATCCTGCATGGACCTACACTAAGAATACTAATATCCTTTTAAGAAAATTAAAACAGGGTTAGTTACATGTTCATAGGTAGGTATTAAGGGGTTCTTAGATTACAGGTTTTAGATTATAGGTTTTAGGCTATAGGATTTAGGTATTTTACAGGTGTTTGTTAAGAACTAACAAATATAAGTGTTTATAAATAAAAATATTCCATTACAGCTATGTGTGCAACTCTTTGCTAAGGTTCATGAGTTACTCATTAGAAACCATAAAATGATGCTTCCGGTGGACCCCAACACAGAGAGCCAGAGTCAAACAGACTCTGCCAGAAAGTAATTTTTACTTGGCTTGTCATTTTTATAAATCCGAAGAATCTTGGGCTGGGGATAGCACTCAATAGTAAAGTGCTGTCCTAGCATACACAAGGCCCTAAAACTCAGTCTCCAGCACAGAAAGAAAAATGAATTTATAGGGCTGAGCTGGAAAGATGGCTCAGAGGTGAACAGCTGTTCTTGCAGGAAACCTGAGTTCCTAGCACCCATGTCGAGCAGCTCACAAACACATGTAACTCTATCTAGCACTGCACTCAAAGATGCAAACACAGAATGAAAATAATAAACATTTTAAAAAGAAAAACAAGGAATTTATAGAATAAGTTGTCAACTTGTTCCCACAAAAATGTCCCATAATTTATGTTTTAAAAGTAAACTTTTGTTTTGTTTTTTGAGACAGTCTCCTGTAGCCCAGGCTTCTCTCAAACTTGGTATGTATCGAACGATGACTTAAAAGTTATCTTCTTGCCTCTGCTTCCTCAGCACCAGGACTGTAGGTATGAGCCACCAGACCCAGTCTATGTATGTGGTGCTATGGAAGAACCCACGGCTTCAAGTAAGCTAACAACTAAATCACACCCCTGCCCTATAGTGACATTCCTCCTAAAGAAAATTACTGAGAAGCAATAGCCACATAAATGATAATACTGTTGAAATGACATACGCAAACTCCTTCGACATAACAAAAGTAAAAATTCTTCAAAATTGGATTTACAAAACAAAGCAAACACAGAGTTAAGTGTCCTAAAAATAATAAAAATATTATTTAGATTCAAGAATCATTGAAAACTCTGTAGTATATTTTTAAATGAAATACCAGCAGAATCATATCCTCTGTACTCCAGTCTCTGAAGGCCTTTGATTAGGGTCTCCAAGATTTCTCGTCTTGTTCGGGGAACATGGTAATTTAAATAAGCAAATATACCTGCAAAAAATAAAAATAAAGAAATATTTAATGTAAAACTATGAATCAAACCTAACATAATTATGTTTAGGCTTTGCAAAAATATAAAGCTAGATTTCATTTTTAAAAAAGAAATAGCCGGGCAGTGGTGGTGCACGCCTTTAATCTCAGCACTCGGGAGGCAGAGGCAGGCAAATCTCTGCGAGTTCAAGACCAGCCAGGTCTGCAAAGCAAGTCCAGGACAGCCAGGGCTACACAGAGAAACCCTGTCTTGAAAAACCAAAAAAAATAAAAAAGAAAAAAAAAAGAAATAAACCTCATCTCAAATTATTTACAGCCCATGCAACTTTTTCAAAGGGAAACTTTTCATAAATGTAAAAGATTAATAAAAATATGTCAAAATAAATGTCTACTTGTTTTCAACAAAGCTTATAAAGCTAACCATTTCCCTAACTACCATTTTGTCAAGTAAAATGTATTTTTTAAAAATTAAGCAAATTTAGCCAGGCATGGTGGCACATGCCTTTAATCCCAGCACTCGGGAGGCAGAGGCAGGCAGACCTCTGTGAGTTCAAGGCCAGCCTGGTCTACAAAGCAAGTCCAGGATAGCCAGAGATATTCAGAGAACCAAGTCCTGAAAGTGGTCTACTGACTTCCACATGGCAGCTCATAACTGTCTTTAACTCTAGTTCCCAGGGATTCAGTGCCCTCTACTGGCCTCACTGGACACTGCACACACATAACACACACACATATATGCAAGCAAAACACTTATATACATAAAATAAATACATTTAAAAAATCAAATTATAACCAAAAAAAAATCAAATTATTAGGTTTAAAAAAGAAAGAAGGAAGGAAAGAAAGAAAAAAAAGAAAAAAACCAGACATGTCTCACGCCTGAAATGGCAAGAAATAGAATTACTGAGTTTGCTATCAGTAGCCTGGACTATATATAGTGAGATGGTATACTGGTTAATTTTTTTTAACTTGGTAAAATCTAGAATCACCTGGGAAGAGAGTCCCTCAATGCCTCCATCAGACTGTCCTATGAATATGACTGTGAAACATTTTCTTGACTAATGCTTGATGTGGAAAGGCCAAACCCACTGTGGACAGTACCACCCTGTAGGAGGAACAAGGCCTGCCATTGAGCAGGAACAGGCCTGCTGCCAAACATTGAGCATGGCTGGGATTCCACATGGAGCTTTCTTGAGACCTGCTTGGATGCGCCTGGAGACTGATGACGCCATACTGGGTAATGAGACATGGGCCAATAAGGAAGAGCCATAGTAGCCTGTAGTTCAAGAGCCAATGAGACTCTCTGGGCAGAGGGTATAAAGGGGGCATCCTCTTCCTGAAATAATGGGTCTGCATTTGCTGCTTACCAGACCCCTGGAGTCTAGGTTGTTGACTCTGCACCAGCAATTCCTTGCTCCCAAGAGTCCTGGACATGGGCCCCAGCAACACCCGTGGGCAGGTGGTCCAGTGCTATATAAGAAAGCAAACTGGACATGCCATGGAGAGCAGGCCAGTAAGTAGCAGTCCTGTTTTTCCATAGTCTCTGCCTCAGTTCCTGCTTCAAGGCTCCTGTCTTAGCTTTCCTCAATGAGACTCTATCTAATCTGTAAGATGTAATAAACCCTTTCCTCTCCAAGCAGTTTTTGATGGTAATGTTTTATCAAATCAACAGGAAAGCAAATTGGCCCAGGTAAACATCTCAAAAAATATAAATAATAAAATAGGCAAGAATAGCCTGGCATGGTGAGGAAGAAATCCCCTCTCCACCCTTTTGCCCTCACTACCAGTGGCAGACAGGAGATCTGGCCCTGATGGGGGTCACAAGAGCAGGAGAGCTGTCCCTGTCCCCTACATGATGCAGCACTCGGGAGAGCAGGCCCTGCATCTCACCTGGATAGCACACTACAAATGGCCCTGGATGTGGGGGATGTATGTGAACTGACCTTGAGGATGTGAGTGTAGGAGAGCCAGCCTGTCTTTTGTCTGTTTTGTGGTGGTGCTGGTGAGAGGAAGATCACCTCCAGGTGGGAGTTGGCCCCAATGAACTCATGAGAGGAGAACTGGTCCAACCCCTTACCTGCTGTAGCATTCAGGAAAGTAGGCCTTGCACCTTACCTGGGTAGCACAGTAGAACTGGCTCTAGATGTGGGGGTTGCAGGCCCAGAACCAGGACTTTGAGTTGGCCCACCCCAACATATACCCCATGGATGAACTGTTGGGGTGCAAGAAGAGGCCAGTTCCACAGACCCAAAACTACAGGATCTCCATGACACAAGACAACAGTATATCTGAGAGGAGTCCAGTGAGGTTCCAGTATTGACAAAGTAGCAGAAGCCAGAGGCCTCATACTAGACCAAGGAGTCATTATAATGAACATCTGCAAGCAAAAGAGTGTAGACAAAATGGAATATTGTGGGACACACTGAGACACACTACAGCTTCCACAATGAGATTTTTCTTTTTATGTTGAGCGAGGTTTCAAGAGTGGGTCTGAGGGGAGGTGGGAGATGAGAGGAAACATGATGAATGATGTAAAACTCACAAAGTAAAAAAAACAAAAAAATTTAATTAAAAAGAAATTCATTGAAATGTATAGACTTTGGGTAGAGCTAATTTGGGTGTGTGGTGTTTATTTGCAAGTTTTAAAAAAATAACATTTATAAAATTAAAATAATTCTAATAAAAATTTTAAGAAGTTAAAAGACATGGGAGGAACCAGGCATGATAGACACTCCTATAATCCCAGCACTTGAGAAGCTGAGGTAGGAGGATCAGGAGTTCTCAGCCAGCCTGAAATACATCAAACCCTGGATGGATGGATGAATGAATGAATGGCACAAAATGATATGGAATAAAAAAATAAAGATAACCTCTCATCTTTTTAACTTTCATAATTTATTTCTTCAAGTTACTTCTCAATCAAAATCCCCTCCTTACTCCCCCCTTCAGTCCCACCCTCCCACCCTCTTCCCCCTCAATCCCCCATCCTCTTCCCTTTTTTTTTTAAGTTTAAGGTATATTTTTTTCCTCCCAACAGCTCCCCCCTTTCAGTTCAACAAATGGTTCTTTCTCTTATAACAATAAATACAATACAAAACCAACAGAAATCAATAGGCCACAATTATGAGAGTTATATGGCTTAGCATACTTTCCCAATGTCCAGTCCATATGTATTTGGCACCTGACTTTAACATTCTACTATCTAACCATCTCCTTGAGTTTAAAGTTCTATATCTAACTCAGCTTTCGTACTAACTTGCATCACAATTTTAAAAACATCTTCTTAGATCCAGAGCACCCTCTTGATTCCTAAACAACTCAAAATTTAACTATGAGACTCTAGCTATCTATTCTTCAACCACCTCAGAGACCTGAAAGGGATAAATATATCTGATTATATAGGAAGTGCAGGGCCCGCAGCTTCCAAAACTAAGAAATGACATGTCAATGGCTGCCTGGACAGTTCTCATTTTCTCTCCATACATTACAGCATTAATCCCCAGCCGTTTGGCCCTGTTTCTCTGATGACATTGATTGTAGAGCAGGAATTTGCCTACCCTGTCTTGGCAGAGCTAGGATGTTGACTTACCTGCTTCCATAACTTTCATATTTTAACTTGAAGGGAATGAGTTAAAAGGCAGGATCTTAAAAATGCCTCAAAAACAAAAAAGCTGGCAGTGGTGGTGGCATATGCCTTTAATCCCAGCACTCAGGAGGAAGAAGCAGGTGGATCTCTGTGAGTTCAAGGCCAGCCAGGTCTACAGAGCTAGTTCTAGAACAGCCTGTCTCAAAAACAGAAATACCTCAAATACTGTGTGCTATCATATTTATTCTTCATAATCAGTGAAACTCAGTTTAATGGCTGTCCTGCACTAGTAGCAACTACGACTAACCCTTAGTATCCTCCTTCAAAGGCTTCCTTTTCTGAGCCTTCATGAACTGGATCTGATTCCTTTTTTCTTTTTGTTTTATAGTGCAGGAGCACTATTCTTCCTGAAACAAGATGAGGAAATAACCTGCAACCAGAATGTACTTGCCTAGGTACACAGCTCATCACTCAAACACAGTTAATTAGCTGGGAGTGGTGGCACAAATCCTGTAATCCAGCACTTAAGAGGTACAGGAAGATCAATCAATGTTCAAGGTTATTCCTCGATACAGTGACTTCAAGGCCAACCTAGGCTACGTGAGATCCCATTTCAAAATAAAAGAGAGGAAAGTTACTTACCAAATACAACACACTAGTAATTAACCAGCTTGACAAAACATATTAATTAAATAGTAAAAGTATAATTGATTATCAAGTCAGCTCTACTGCAATAAGTTCAATACACTTGTGTTTCTGTTTTGATGTTCAGAATCTGGAATCTTTAAGCTTAAATCTGCTCTTTCACTTTAAGAAAATGAAATAATTAAACATGGAAAAAACACACACCAATGAGTTCAACCCACCTCTTGTTCAGGTCTTTCAAGTGAAAGATTACAAAGAATGTCTCCCACACAGCTTCAATTCTTACAATAATACCTCTTTAAAAAGTGTTCTTTCTTGAGAGCTTGGCATGGCGGCTCATGCTGAGAATCTCAGCACTCAGGAGGCTGACAGAGAAATGTGATCTAGGCCAGCCTGAGGAACAACATGAGGCACTTTCTCTAAAAATGCTTTCTTCTAGTAGTAACATTGATTGTCAACTTTAGTTGTTTGTTTGTTTGTTCGCTTTTTCGAGACAGGGTTTCTGAGTAGTCTTGGCTGTCCTGGACTCACTGTGTAGACCAGGCTGCCAGGTTGGCCTTGAACTCACAAAGATCCACTTGCCTCTGTCTCCCAGTGATGGGATGAAAGGCATGTGCCACCACACATGGCGACTGTCAATTTTAAAAGGAAAGGTAAGAATATAACTTTTTAAGGACTATTAAATGCTCATTTCCATTTTAGAGTATCATTAGTCTTGTCACATATAATTCCCACACTTATCTTTCAGTAACACTTTAAGATAATAATTCTTTGTTTTGTTTTTTGAGACAGAATTTCTCTGTGTAACTGTCCTGGCTGTCTTGGAACTCGCTCAGTAGACCAGGCTGCTTCGAACTCAGAGATCCACCTGCCTCTGTCTCCTGAGTCCTGGAATTAAAGTCATGTGCCACCACTGAAGGCCTAAATAATAATTCTTAAAACAGAATAAAAGGGCCTATTTTGTAAATGATTCTAGTAAAGACATATGTTAAACAGGTGCACATACATGATTTGTTATCTCTGGCCAGGACTCTTTCTTGCCCTATCTCTTCCACAAGATCAGCTCTGACCCACTTCATCAAATTATTGATTTAGTAATGGTTCCTGTTGAAAGACTTAAGAGTGGCAGGAAGTTGGCCGGGCGGTGGTGGCGCACGCCTTTAATCCCAGCACTTGGGAGGCAGAGGCAGGCGGATCTTTGTGAGTTCGAGGCCAGCCTGGTCTACAAAGTGAGTCCAGGACAGCCAAGGATACACAGAGAAACCCTGTCTCGAAAAACCAAAAAAAAAAAAAAGAGTGGCAGGAAGCAATGTGTAATATCACTGTCGGAGCTCCAGTTTGAGTTCTAATAGGGCCTGTCTAAAATAAAGTGACTAGAATTAAGTAGTTTTTAAAATTGCAAGATAAATTAATTCAAGAAATGCCACCAGGCAGGTGTGGTCATCCATATTTGTAATCACAACACTTGGGAGGCTGAGACAGGTCACTGTGAATTCCATGATAATCTGGGGTACCAAGTGGGACCCAGTTACAAAAAGAAAAAGAAGAAGATAAAGAAAGGCTGGGGGCGTGGCTAGGGCAGAATATTCACTTCGAAAGCTGCCTTTATGAGTTTAAGCGCCAGGACCACAATGTATGTTCACAGGTCGCCTCACTCACCTGGTAGACCTTTGATAGGCATCCCTCCATACTTACTCGGTCCGCACTTTAAGCCCCTCACCTCTTCTAATGTAGGCATTTATCTATCCTCTGAGCTTTACGCAAACGTGTCCCTTGATCGCCCTGATATCCTTCCAGACCTCCTCACACCTCAATCTCTTTAGTAGCCTCTGACTCTTGAGCCCCCTTCTCCCCCCACAATCTCCTCTGCGGGCCCCTTCGTCTCAAGCATACTAGCTCCGACCTCCCCCTCAACCCAAGAATCCCCATATTGGAGTCCCTGCCCCACGGACCGCCCTTCTACCCAGAGACCCTTCTCCTCCAGATCCCGGCTCTCCTCAGGACCCCCGATCTCCTCAGGACGCCCGCCCCACAAGCCACTTCTCTCCTCAGGACCCCCGCCCCAAGTCCGCTCCGCTGATTCGCGCCGTCTACCTCTGGTGTCACTGCGCGGGCCCTGCGGCCGCCACACACCCTATCGCTGCCCTTACCGCACATGATGCTAGTCGCCGGGCGAGGGCCGAGCGGTTGGGCGCGCGCGAGCTTCGGAAGGAAGGACGAGATCGGGCCCGGGCGGCAGCGATGAACCCAACTCCAGGACGCGACAGCTCAGACACAACTGCCGGACTCGCGGCCCCGCCCTCAACTGCCGCCCCGCCCCCCTCGGCGACGCGCGCCAACGCGGCTCTCCCATTAGACCGCGGCCGCGCCGCTCACGCGCAGGCCTCGCCCCTGCTGCGCGCAGACGCAGAACTGCGGGCCCCGACGACGTGGCAGAAGCTTGGCCCGCATCCGCCTCAGGATCCTGGAGCCGCCCCCTGATGGTGAGCGGTGTGGCGGCGGAGGGGGAGGAAAGGAGTGTTTACACAACAGTTTGCACCCCGCGAGGCAGGGGGTAGACAGGGAGGGAGACACAGAGACGAAGAAAAGCCGGAGGGCAGGATGGAGAGCCTGGGACAGACGCGTCAGAGAGCAGCTGGAACGGTGGCCGGAACTACGCGGGTGGCGCAGAGGTGCGGGGCCGACTAGTGCTGTAGGCACGGCGCTCGGCGGCCCACTCCTTGCCTTCCTCCCTGTTCTTTACCAAGGGTACCGCGATTCAGCGGTCCCAGCACTGCGCCTGCGCTCCGAAAACGGCAGGCGGCGTCCAGCTGCCCACCGGAGGGCACTGGAGAGGGCCTGCGGGCACGTTGTACCTGCGATCGCTGAAGCCATGAATGAACCCTCCATTGCGAAAAGAGGAGATGTGTTCCTGAGAAGTCAGCTGGGTGTTTGTTTCTGGGAGGTTTAAATAGTACCTTCGGGCAAATGTAGCCAGTTATCAGCCCTCTGTTGATAGCTCTAAACGGAATAAATGAATAGGACCAACAGAAGCTGGTGTGCTTACCGCTGTTGAGCGCTCTCAGCCAGTACCCACTTACCGAACGAACGTTCGAGCCCTGTGTGTCCTCTGACCGCATCAGCATTGAAACTTGCACACCTTGGTTATTCTGCAGAGTCCCACATCCCTGCCACTTTTAGATATGACTTCTTTGGGTCTTCCCCGGAGGGCTTTGACATCTCATCTTTTGATCTGCTTCATACAGTAGGCTTCTAGAAGTATCAAGGCTTTTCCCCCCTCTTGCCAATAAGCTGTAAGTTACTTTATGGTGGAGTGAGGTTTTGTATAACCAACATCTGCCTAAGTAACAGACCCTAGCAAATCAAAACTGTTCTGATGGCTGGAAAGATGGCTCAGGGGATAAAGACACTTGCAAGAAGCCTGAATCCCATCCCTAGGCCCCACAAAGGTGTCTTCTCACTACACACACACACCCTGCCATGTGACCTGGCTCTACTCCCAAAACTGAATAAATAAACATTAGAAAATGTTTTTGAACGAGTGGTAAAAGCCATAGGCGCAGAATTGACTGTCAGCTTATTGTAGGTGCAAGGAACAAAGGCTTTTCAGGTTTTCATTACTTTCCTCAAATAGAGGCAGTGTAATCAAGGTATTTCTCATCTGAAAGCTCTTCATTATTCCAAGCTATTAAATACGTCCCTAGATTACCTTGGTAGAGTTACCACAGTGGACTGTTTGTTAATGGGCTATGAATTTCTTACTTCAAGAAGAAATGGGCCCCTGGATAGACATCTTAGTCTAAAGACCCTGCACTGGAGATGGCTAGGATGATAGGGCCCAGGAGTCCAGGCATGGCTCCAGCACTTTGCATCCCTTGTCTGCTGGCAGTAAATCTGCTGATGCCCCAACTATAGTAATCTGTTCTGATAACTCTAGTAATCAGAATCTGCCTGTTACTGACTCACTGTCTCTTATCCACCTCCATTCTGCTGCTATCTTGGTAGGTGCTCAGCACCAGCTGAAGGCCAGTGTTCTCCAGCTCAGCCTTGAACAAGTTCACTAAACCAGCACAACAAAGAATGCTTTGTAACCATGTGCCAGCTGATACACCGCCCTTCCTCTATGTAGAGCTCTGCCTTCTTGGGGCCTATAAAGATAAAGCCTAGAGGAGAAAATAAATGGTGTATGAAGGAAAGAGGCCATCTGAGTCCAGTTTGAACACTGGAGAACACGGAAAGGATTCTCTCTCCTAACCAAACAGCACTGAACACATTTAAGGAAGGAAGGGGACTGGAGAAAGGGGTTCCTCTGTCTTAGCTAAGGTTTCTGTTGCTGCAACAAAACACCATGACCAAAAAGCAAGTTGGGGAGGAAAGGTGTATTTGACTTACACTTCCACATTGTCTATTACTACAGAGGCCATGGAGGGGAGCTGCTTACTGGCTTGCTCAGCTTGCTTTTTGTTGGTTTTTTGTTTGTTTGGTTTGGTTTTTGGTTTTTCCAGACAGGGTTTCTCTGTGTATCCTTGACTGTACAGGACTCACTTTGTAGACCAGGTTGGCCTTGAACTCACAGAGATCCACCTGCCTCTGCCTCCTGAGTGCTGGGATTAAAGGCATGCGCCACCACGCCCAGAAGTTTTTTTTTTTTAAGAATTTTATTTTACATTCCAATCCCCATCCCCCTCTTTACCCTCCTCCCAGTCCCACCCTCCTACCCTCTTCTCCCATACCCTCTCCTCCTCCAAAACCACATCAGGACTAAGTGCCTCCTCTTCCACTGGGGCAAGATAAGGCAGCTCTGCTAAGAAAATGAGCTCTTGAAAGAGGCAGCATCATCTGAGTCTGGGATAGACACCATTCCAATTGTTAGGAGATCCACTTGAGGACAAAGTGGCCCATCAGCTTCATACATGTAATAGGCCTAGGACTAGTCCTTGCAAGCTCTTTGCTTGGTGGTTCAGTCTCTTTAAGTCCCCTGTGTCCCTACAGGATCACCATGCTACATGTCACAGACCCAAAGAAACTATCAAGGAGGGCTCAAGGAATAATACTTGAATCCCTCTAAGTAGAGGAGATAAAATAGATGTTGGAAGTGGATGGAGAGAGGATCTGTACAAGAACCCAAGATTACTGATATCCTAGAAGCCTTATCCAGCACACACACACACAGACAGACACAGACACACACACAGACACACAGACACACACACCACCACCACAACGACACCAGCTGCAGAAAGACACTTGGACTGGGCCTGTTTGGCTCTACCATTACTCCAACTTAATTTATATACTTTCTCCCCAGAACAGCCCTTCAAATACAGACCTGATATTTTATCCCTCCCTGTTCCAGGGCACCTTCTCCACAAGGTTAAGCCCACACGCAGAGCTCCAGGCCTTCCTCCAGCACCTTGTCATCTAGCTATCCTGAGCCCCCAGAAGTTCTCTAAGAAAATAAAACTCGCCGGGCGGTGGTGGCGCACGCCTTTAATCCCAGCACTTGGGAGGCAGAGGCAGGCGGATCTTTGTGAGTTCGAGGCCAGCCTGGTCTACAAAGCGAGTCCAGGACAGCCAGAGATATTCAGAGAAACCCTGTCTCGAAAAACCAAAAAAAAAAAAAAGAAAAGAAAACTCACAAATTACCTCAAGCTTTAACAATTTTTCTTTTTTGTTTCATTTTGTCAGTGTCTCCTATATAGCCCAGAATAGCCTGGAACTGGTGACCTTTCTACCTCCATCTCCCTAGTAGTGGGGTTACAAGTATACATCACCACATTTAGTTCTTTTTTTTTTTTTTTTGGTTTTTCGAGACAGGGTTTCTCTGAATATCTCTGGCTGTCCTGGACTCGCTTTGTAGACCAGGCTGGCCTCGAACTCACAAAGATCCGCCTGCCTCTGCCTCCCAAGTGCTGGGATTAAAGGCGTGCGCCACCACCGCCCGGCACCACATTTAGTTCTTTATATGTGGTTTGGTTTTTTTTTTTTTTAAGACTCAATTAAAAAGGAAACCAAACTTTTCCCCCAGCTGCCATATGGTACCATGGTCCTGTTGGGAAAACTAAAGTGGTAACAGATGAAGATCCTCACTTATGTGGCACTTAGCCACGCAGGGCAGAACCAGCCCTGGCCAGCCCTCACCATGGCCTCCTCTCAGGGCTTCCTGTCTCTACCCTCATCTTTCATGACAATGAGGTAACCACAAAAGATAAGATTAGGGACTGTTATGTAGGGACACTCCACTCCAGAGGAGTGGGAGGGCGGGGCTGGGAAGGGGAGAAAGAGGACAATATGATGGAGATGTAACCTGAAGCAACAAATAAATAAATTTATTTATTAAAAAAAAGACAAGATCAATGCCATGGAGGAAGCAGTATAAAAGTACTGCCAAGTATAAAATCTTGGCAAAGGTCCTACCCACCGTGAGCACAAGTCTCACGTGCACTGTGGGGACTGCCAGCCTCTGGCACAGCACCAGGAGGCCCTGCTGAGAAGAAGAAAGCAAAAACAAAGTCTTAGAGTAGGATAGTCACTAGGGCTCTGGTGTTCTTGACTAAATCTCCATCATGACATCTGATTAAAAGCCAGCCTAGGCTCAAGACGTAGCTCACTTAGTAGAGTGCTTAGCTAGTATGCCCCAGACCCTGAGTTTGATCCCCAGGATGACATTCAATGGGTATTGTGTCCTCAGCTGAATGGTGAGTTTGAGGCACCATGTAGCTCGGGCTATATGAAGCCCCTCTCTATCAAAAAAGAAAAGGAGAAAAACTCAACTATGAAGAAAAGAAACTTTACCAGTGAACCATATCCCCAGCCCTAGAGGAACAAAATCTGTTCTTTTTTTCTTTTATTTATGTCTTAGTTGCTGTTTTATTGCTTTGATGAAGCACCATAACCAAAGAGAACTTTTAAGAACTGCAAGACCGCCCCCAATTAAATACACATGCCATGGGTTAGAAAAACATAACCTCATTCCATGTGGCCAGGAACATAGGCAAAGCATGGAGAATAACAGCCCAGGGGATGTATGTATATTATATGGGGCTTTATTCAGGAATAGAATTATGAACTAGCTTAGAATGGCTAAGATTGTACAATCCAGTCCAAGGCTTGTTAAAAATCCATCAGGTATCTCTCTGTGTGCTTATTTATAATGATGGGTTAAGGATTAACCCTGCCAACCAATTAAATATAAATACAGGTAAACAATTATTTCTACAAATGACACCCAATATAATTAATTTTTTTTCTACAAATGGTGTCCAACTACAGCAATTAGAATCCATGCTTACAGCCTAAGAAGGCCTGGTTGAAAGGCAACTGGTTTCCTAGCCAAAGAGCTGGGAACGGAACCCGAATACATTTCAAAGATGCAGCTCCCTTAACAGAAGCTGCTGTAATTGCAACAAAGACAGAGAGCTAAGGCTCTCCTTATATACTAAAAACCCTGCAGCCTTCTAGACTAGCTGGGGAGCAGAATTAACTACCTAGATTAAAAATAGAGGAATTCAAAATGTCTCAATATGTTTGAATTCCAATTGAGTTTGTTTCTCTTAGCATGCAAATGATTTTTATACTGACAATTGTGGTTCTGTGTATCCTTTTTGAGAAAGATCTGACTAGGATAGGCTTAAGGGAGAGAGCTTACAGATTAAATGCTAAATTGCTGGCAACGACAATGGGGTAAGGAGGGAGGCCCTTCCCAACAGATGAGACAAAATTGATGGCAGCTGGAGCTCAGAGCTCCCTGACTACTAGGTGCTTGTCAGGACTCTCTGGAAAAGGCCCACCAAGGAAATGCAGTCAAAATTTGATTCCAAGGAATAATGAACAGAGCTTTAATTTCAGCATGGTATGGTACAGTTAGACTAAGGCTTTTTGTATGTTCTTGTTTCTTTGCTTGATTTTTGTTTAGATGTCTTTGATTTTCCCTAATATAGGGATGTAGAAAAAATATTTTTGTGGTTTGGCAATGCTAAAACATGAGAGATTTTTCAGGATTTTGGGCAGATTTCAAATTGTCACTGCCATTCAAAGCTGCTTTCTGGGTTACAGAGTTACCATTATCTGGGATTTAAGTGAAATATTTGAGCAGAGTGGTAATGGCACACACCCTTAATACCATCACACTGAAAGCAGAAACAGTCCTATCTCTGAATTCTAGACCAGCCTAGTCTAAACAATGCAGGGCAGGATCCCTGCTATCTGATAAGGCTACTTGCTAAGGACAGTCTAGTTTCAAAATGATACATTTTTTCCTTGATAAGTTTTTGCTTAGTAATAATAATGTCCTTACTGATCTAATGGATAAATACACATAATCTTAAATTTATGTAAAGAGAAAGAGGTCACAAGCCAGGCTCCTTAAGTGTGGGGCTCCCACAGGAGAACTTGTTTCAAGAGGCATTTTGCTGCTAAAAGAGATGCTGGGCAAGGTGGTGCAGGCCTTTAATCCCAGCACTTGGGAAGCAGAGGCAGGCAGATCTCTGAGTTCAAGGCCAGCCTGGTCTACAAGGTGAGTCCAGGACAAGGATACACAGAGAAATCCTGTCTTGAAAAACATAAAGAAGAAAAAAGATATATGTTAGTCAATGTAAGGACCCAGAGCTAGGCTGGGGGAGGAACATGAAAGCTGCATGCCTCCCACTGCCAACAGTTAAGAAAAGCTAACATAAAATAGCATTTCCTGCTAGTCTAAACCAATCTCCTTAAGAATGGGGCTCCTTCAGGGCGTGGTGGCACACGACTTTAATCCCAGCACTCGGGAGGCAGAGGCAGGAGGATCTCTGCAAGTTCAAGGCCAGCCTGGTTTACAAAGGAGTCCAGGACAGCCATTAATATACAGAGAAACCCTGTCTCAAAAAAAAAAAAAAAAGAATGGGGCTCCCATGGGAGAATTGGAACTCAGACTAATACAAAATGGTTTAATTAATATAATTGTTTAATAAATATAATTCAATGATTTAAATTCATACCTTGATTCCAAAACTTGGGAGACAAGCAAAAAACAGGTTCCTTGTATGTTCGAGGCCCATCTAATCTACAGAGCTCTATAGAGCATATCAAGACAGCCCAAGTTGCAAAGAGAAACTCTGTCTCAATAAGGATAGATATATCTACATAGAAATTAAATCTCTAAAGAAAGGAGAAAAGGAAAGAAAAAAAAAAACATAAATGCATACCTTTGATCCCAAAACATGGGAGACAAAGACAGATAGGTTCCTCTTGAGTTTGAGGCCACCCAAATCTACAATAGCCAGAACTACACAGAATAAACCTGTTTCAAACAATTAATAAATTTATGTCAACTGTAGAGGAGAATACTTAAACTCCATTCAGTCTTATGCTGAATTTTCAACTTAAAATTGATTATATATAGCCATATATATGTAATAATATTACAGGAAGGAAAAAAGTCTTCCATCCAAACTGATAGAAATCAGATTTGACTGGAGAAGCCTCCAAAAGAAGAAACAAAGAACAGGAAGGAGGATATACACCATGGGTTAGAGAAAAGAATGTCACTCCACATGGCCTGGAACATCAGCAGAGCATGGAGAATGACAACCCAGGGGACATATGTATATATGGGGTCATATTTGGGGAATAGAATTCTGAGATAGCTTAGAACGGCTAAGATTGCACAATCCAGGCCAAGGCTTGTTAAAATCCATTAGGTCTCTGTATGCTCACTTATAATGGTGTGTTAAAGATAACACTGCCAGCCAATTAATGATAACATAAATACTAAGTAAATAATTTAATTATTTCTACAGTTTGGCCATGACCATCATGGCAGAGAGCGTGGTGGTAAGCAGGCAGACATGGGACAGCACTGGCGAAGTAGCTGAGTCTGCATCCTGACCTACAGGCAGGAGGCTGAGAGTGAAAGCAAGAAACTCATCCCAGCCAGGCATGGTGTCACATGCCTTTAATCCCAGCACTTGGGAGGCAGAGGCAGGTGGATCTCTGTGAGTTCGAGGCCAGCCTGGTGGTCTACAAAGTGAGTCCAGGACAGCCAAGGATACACAGAGAAACCCTGTCTTGAAAATCAAAAAAAAAAGGAAGAAACTCATCCGAGGGACACATCTCCTCCAACAAGGCCACACCCCTTAATCAGTTCCACCAACTGGAAACCAGTAATTTAAACATATGAGCCTAAGGGGGTTGTTCTCATTCAAACTACCACAACCAGTAATCCATAGTCCCAACCCTAGAAAAACAAAAAAATAGAATATATATATATATATGTATATATATATATACACACACACACACACACATATATATATATGTTTTTCAAAACAGGGTTTCACTGTATAACAGCTCTGGCTGTCCTGGACTCGTTTTGTATACCAGGCTGGCCTGGCCTTGAACTCACAGAAATCCGCCTGCCTCTGCCTCCCAAGTGCTGGGATTAAAGGCATGTGCCACCACCGCCTGGCAACAAATTATATTTTTAAAAATATATTTATTTCTGTTTTATGTGTATGAGTGTTTTGCCTACATGTATATCTGGGCACTACATGAGTGCAGTGCCTATGGAGGCTTGAACATGGCATTGGATCCCCAGAAATTGTAACTTCACATGGTTGTGAGCCACCATGTGGGTTCTGGGAACGAAGCCAGATCCTCTGAAAGAGCAGCCAGTGCTCTTAGCTGCTAAGCCTCCAGCCCATAATGCTCCTCTTGAGAAACATCTTTTTACCTACTACTGGGCTCACTCACAGGCCTTTAAGCACATAGCCCTTTCCCTAATGTGAACTAGATATAACCTGACTCACAGAGCTGGAATGTTTGGCATGTGTGACGGCACTCCATTGTCACATGAAATCAAACTCAAGCACCCCCATATCTGTTCCTATGATATGATATGATGCTTTCTACCACAGCCAAGGCTCAAAGGTCCAGAAAAGGGGCTCCATTTGGGGGTGATTAGTCACTACTATCCCTAGTGACCCACAAACAAATTTTTGCTTCCTTATGCACTGCTGGTCTAGAGGTCTTAGTCCCAAAGGAAGGAAAACTTGTATGGGGACACACAACAATGACTCTACTGACCCAGAATGTGACTGCCACCCTGCTGCTCTGGGCTCCTCATGCCTCTAAATCAGTAGGCAGGAAAGGCAAAGAAGAGAGTTGCGGTGTCAAATAGAATGAAAGATCCTATTGTGTAGAAACTGGACTACTATCTCACAAACATAAAAAGGAAGGCATCCAGAAGGACAACGGCTCTTTCATTCCCCATCCCTATGATTTTTTTTTTCTTTTTTTCTTTTTTTTTTTTTTTGGTTTTTCAAGACAGGGTTTCTCTGTGTAACAGCCCTGGCTGTCCTGGACTCGCTTTGTAGACCAGGCTAGCCTCGAACTCACAGAGATCCGCCTGCCTCTGCCTCCCAAGTGCTGGGATTAAAGGCGTGAGCCACCACGCCCGGCTGATTTTTTTTTTAAAGATTTATTTATTACGTATACAGTGTTCTGTCTGCAGGTATATCTACAGGCCAGAAGAGGGCACCAGATTTCATTATGGATGGTTGTGAGCCACCATGTGGTTGCTGGGAATTGAACTCATGACCTCTGGAAGAGCAGCCAGTGCTCTTAACCGCTGAGCCATCTCTCCAGCCCCCCCCCATCCCTATGATTAATGTCAACGGGAAATTACAACAATGCGATCCAGACAGGACCGCTAATAGGGCATACTTTCAAGGAAGTGAGTTGGGATTGCCTCACTAGGTCAAGACCACACCTAGCTAAGTTGTTTGCTGAAGGCAAAGGAAATATAAGCTATGTAATAGGAGTAAATACCAGCCACAAGCATGTGATCAGTTACAGAGAACCATAACTGTCATGTTTCTTCCTTATGTTTGCAAATATAGGTGTATACACATGTATTTATATTCAGGTAAGTTTCTTCCCTCATATCATCTCCTACAGATAACATAAGGTAACACAAGATTATACGTTAGTATAACATTTTGTTATCTCCCTAGGCAAGACCTGGGAGTAGCCAGGCTTCAGACCCGAGTCACCAGCTTGGGTGCCCATCCTTCAGATTTTGGATTCACCAGGCTCCGTATCTGTATGTGACTATGTGTACACATGATCTTTCTCTGCATATTTTACTATACACATGCACACTCTGGAAAGCCAATAATTTTATTGATTTTTCCCAAAATTGAATTTTTTAAAACTGTATAAATGGCAACAGAAATCCATTTAAACTATAGGATGAGGGGGTTTATCAGTAAACATTAAGTGTGAAAGGCAGGGACACATCTTTGGTCACATTTGTATAGAAACCACAGTCAATGGTGTAGGACTCTCGCCTCTAATCTTGAGGACAGGGAAATGGCCTCAGACAGTTCTGGAACCACACCTGCAGCTTCTACTCTGAGGCTCCTGCTAAATCCTCACTTCCTACCTTCTAGGTGAAGGTTCTAGGCCAGTGTGAGACAGGTGCTCTATTCCTGTGGAAACGGAGGCTGGGAAATAGTAGATTGACAACTCGGTTTTCCAAAGGAAAGGGGGAAATGTTAGAAGAATGAGAAAGGGAGGGAGGGAATGAGGGAGGGAGGAAGGGAGGGAGCAAGGAAGCAATAGAGCAAGAGGCTACAAAGGCTGTCTGCTACCTAAGGTGAGCATGGCCTGACTCCTCACCCTGCTAAGACAGGGTGCTCATCCCAAAGTACAAGTAGAATCCACTTCCATTTTCTAGAATCCACTTCCATTTTCTCCGCAATGAGACAGAGGCTAGAAGAGAGCTTTCAAGTTTTTTGTTTTTTTTGTTTTTTTTTTTTTTGGTTTTGGTTTTGGTTTTTCGAGACAGGGTTTCTCTGAATATCTCTGGCTGTCCTGGACTCGCTTTGTAGACCAGGCTGGCCTCGAACTCACAAAGATCCGCCTGCCTCTGCCTCCCAAGTGCTGGGATTAAAGGCGTGCGCCACCACCGCCCGGCTGCTTTCAAGTTTTGATAAGAAGGATCTTGACACAGAAAACCCTGAGCCTAGCTGGTCCTAGCCTAGCTCTGCCATTTCTGTCCTGCCATATGTGTTAGAACCAGAATAAGGAGTGGGCTGTTCAGTGGGGCTGTGGAGAGCTGCAAGACATGCCTGGAGCTTCAGAGGATACAGAAGTCATTTGCGGACAGCCTGTGAACCAGTGAGATATCACAGCTAACTCTGATGTGGAGAAGTGAAGGGCAAACCAGGAGTTTCCAACAGAGGTAGACTCCCACTGGGCTGCAGGGTAGGAACTTTATATTTGGTGGTAAAACAGAGCCACGTAGCCGGGCGTGGTGGTGCACGCCTTTAATCCCAGCACTTGGGAGTTAGAGGCAGGCGGATCTCTGAGTTCAATGCCAGCCTGGTCTACAGAGTGAGTTCTAGGACAGCCTGTTATACAGGGAAACTGTCTCAAAAAATCTAAAACAAAAACAAAAACAGTCATGTGCATGCACTATGCTCTGGTCCACTGTAGCTCTGCACTGAATAGAGGCAGGAAAGATCCTTATCCACCACTAGAGCCTCCTCCCTCTGTGATGAGGGTGCAGGACCCCTAAAGCAGGCCAGGACGGGAGCTGTGCACATGGCTGTGCAGCTGGAGTTCAGGGTGCATAGTGTTGGCTTCTCCACTCAAGATTGAGCATGGCAGTGGGAATTTATTATTTTTGCATAATTACTTGCAATACCCATATGACCTTATATACAGACCCTCTACCCAGCATTTCAAGTCTAATGGCTTGTGAAGAACTCATGACCCTATCATTCTACAGAGTACTTTACCCTGTACCATTAGCAAGAAATCTCAGAACCTATCTTGCTATTAACCAAGAATCTTAGTTTCAAGTACCTACCAAACTGTCCTACATTTACTGTTTTTCTTTTCTGTGCTAAGGAATTAAACCTAAGGCTTTATATATATTAGGCAAACATCCTATCGGTACAATATCCTCAGTATCTCATGCTTGTTCTCCCCTGCTCTCTTTCTCCTTTTTATTTTTTTGAGTCATGATCTTGCTAAAGAGCCCAGGCTGGTCTTAAACTTGTGGTCTTCTTGCCTTCACTGGAATTATAGGCCTGAACCTGGCCTTTATAAAGCATTTTCAACAATATTTATATAATAATAGTTTATATATTTCTGGGAAATTTTTGTTGCTAAACACAAATAACAAGTTATTATTACCATTTTTTGGTTTCAAGACAGCTGAAACTACATGAAACACACTGACCTGAACCCTCTGATCCTGCTGTTTCCACCCCTGGAATGCTGGGATGACAGACATTTAGCACACCAGGCTCAATAATAAAAACTATAAATCACACCTTGTAAGTCAACCACTAACAGAACAACTGTTTCAACCCATTGATTTTTTTTTTAATTTTCCTAGCTCCAAAGTATATGTCAATTGGTTTAATTTCAAGGCTTACACTTGGCAGCCTGCCACATATCACAAACCAGTAAAACTGCTGACCAAGAGCTCTATGATCGTCTTTATCTGTTAGAGTGCAGTAATTCACAACTCCTGATCAGAGGCTCAAGCAGAAAGGCAGGGCCTCATGAGCTGAGCTTTACATGGCTAACTCAGCCCACTCACCTTCCCCACAGCAATGCTCAGTGGACTGCTCGCTGTGCCTCTTACAGCATTATGGGCTCCTGCACCCCAGCTACTCATCAGCTATCAATTGTTTTTTTAAGATTTATTTATTTATTTAATGCATATGAGTGCTCTATCTGCATCTACACCTGCAGCCAGAAGAGGGCATCAGATCACATTGTGGATGGTTGTGAGCCACCATGCGGTTGCTGGGAATTGAACTCAGGACCTTTGAAAGAGCACTAGCCATCTCTCTAGCCCCATCATCTATCATTTTTAAACCAGAATTATTTAGCGCTTTCTTTCTTTTCTTTTTGTTTTGTTTTTTAAGACAGTGTTTGTATGTATAACCATGGCTAACCTGGAACTTGCTCTGTAGACCAGGCTGGCCTCGAACTCAGAGATCAGTCTGCTTTTGCTTCCTAAATTCTGGGATTAAAGGCATGCAATACCACAGCCTGGCTTCTTCTTCTTCTTCTTTTTTTTTTTTTATAAACAAAAACTAAATAAGTAAAAATAATTTTGGACATCTCATATGAAAACCTATGTCATTTTAGGATATTTAAAAAGTACTCTTTCTATTTATTTCTGTATTTTGAAAAGGCAAATGGGTTAAGTGGAAAATGTATTTTAAACTGTTTCACCCAGCATGCAAAGCAAGAATCATCAGAGATGAGGAGTAAAAATAAAAATACCCCTGGATAAAAATCCACATGTGTAGCCGGGCGGTGGTGGCGCACGCCTTTAATCCCAGCACTTGGGAGGCAGAGGCAGGCAGATCTTTGTGAGTTCGAGGCCAGCCTGGTCTACAAAGCAAGTCCAGGACAGCCAGAGATATTCAGAGAAACCCTGTCTCGAAAAACCAAAAAAAAAAAAAAAAAATCCACATGTGTGGATGATGACTCAGGATGATATAAATAACTTGTGAGGTGAATCAGATGATATTTATATCATTCTGAAGGAAGGAAACATTTTATTAATCAACTTCCATTGCAGAGACTAATACAGGCTCAGTAAAGTTAAGTCCAATGGTTGTGGCCAAAGAAAATGCAGATTATTTAAGGTGAATTTGCTTCTTTTTCATCTGATTCATCATCCATCACCTAAAGCCAGAAAACAAAGAGAATTCAAGAGTTAAGAAGAAGGTTAGAAACTGTAATATTCCCGATTTGAATGTCACTTGCCTGCCTGAAATAGTCTATGACAATGCATAGCACTCTGACAGGAATAAACTCATCAACAGCCCAAAGCACAATATTCAGTCAGAACCTGGGACCTAAGATTATAAAAGCAAATTATATACATATAAGAGAATTGGGCCCATTTTCCTTGTTTCAAAAGAGAGACCCCTGGCAGCAGCATCTCAGCTAGGAAGACTGAAAATGCTGGCTTGTTGGCTGTGTGTGTTCATGTGTGTGTGCCTGTGTGTGTGGTGGAGGTGGTATGTGTGTTCTCGTGTTTGTGTGTGTATGTGCATGCACACGTGTCTATGTGTGTGGTGTGGTGTGTGCGTATGTGTGCATGTGTGCCTGTTTGTGTGTGTGGTGGGGTAGTATGTGTGTGTTCATGTGTGCGCATGGTGAGGTGGTATGCTTGCATGTATACCTCTGGAGGTCAGAGGACAACTTTCTAGAGTCGCTTCTCTCCTTTCACCTTTAGTCCGTTTCAAGGATGGAACTCCGTTGTGTTTTCACTGGTTTATCCATTTTGCCAACCCCACCTTCTGTTCCTTTTTTTTTTGTTTTTTGAGACAGGGTTTCTCTGTAACAGCCCTGGCTGTCCTGGACTCGACTTGTAGACCAGGCTGGCCTAGAACTCACAATATCTGCCTGCCTCTGCCTCCTGAGTGTTGGGTTTGGGTTTTTTTGTTTGTTTTTAAATAATTAGGCAAGAATTATGAAAATTATATGGTATAACATACATTCCTAATGTCCAGTCCATATGCATTTGGCAACTAATAATAATATTCTATTATCTATTTCAATGAGTTTAAAGTTCTAGTCCTAACTCAATTTTCATCCTAACTTGCATTACCAACTTAAAAACATCTTAGACCTAGAACATCCTTTTAATTCCTAAACAACTTGAAGCTTAGACCTTTTGTTCTTAAACTGAATCTTGTCAGGAGCAACAGTGCATGCCTACAGTCACAGAATCCAGAGTTTAAGGCCAGCATCTGATAAACAGCAAGTTTTTCGGCCAGTCTAGGGGACTTGAGACCTAACCTCAGAAAATCAACAGGATGCTGGGAAGATGGCTCAGGAGATAGAGGCTTTGCTGCTGGGCCCAAGACCTGATCCCTCTGCCCAACATAGTGAAGAAGAGGACCAACTCTGCAGGTGGGTCTAATTTCAAGGCTCATCTTGTGCGCCTTGTGTGTATATATACACACACTTAAAAAACTTTACAATAGGGCATGGAGACACATCTTTATTTCTAGCACTCAGGAAGCAGAGGCAGGAAAATCTCTGAGTTCAAGGCCAGCCTGGTCTACATAGGAAATTACAGGGCTTCCTAATGAGACTCTGTCTCAAAGAAAGAAAGAAAGAATATATATATTGTTTTTTCGAGACAGGGTTTCTCTGTGTATCCTGGGCTGTTCTGGACTCACTTTGTAGACCAGGCTGGCCTTGAACTCACAGAGATCTGCCTGCCTCTGCCTTCCCAGTGCTGGGATTAAAGGCATGCACCACCATATCCGGCAGAATATTTTTTTAAAAAAGGAATTCCCCCCCAATCTCTTAAAATAGTAAAAAAAAATACTATAAATTATTTTTACTCATAAAAATATAATAAAATATATAATATAAAATAATAAAATATATAATATAAAAATATTTTAAATCTAAAGTGTGAAGATTTTCAGGGAAAAAATACTTAAAAAAAAATCTCTGTGAGTTCAAGGCTAGCCTGATCTACAAAATGAGTCCAGAGCCGGGCGGTGGTGGCGCACGCCTTTAATCCCAGCACTTGGGAGGCAGAGGCAGGCGGATCTTTGCGAGTTCGAGGCCAGCCTGGTCTACAAAGCGAGTCCAGGACAGCCAGAGCTGTTAAACAGAGAAACCCTGTCTCGAAAAACCAAAAAAAAAAAAAAAAATGAGTCCAAGACAGCCAAAGATACCCAGAGAAACTGTCTCGGGGAAAAAAAAAAGAAAAAAGGAAAAGACTAGCCATTTTCTGTGGGCTGACATGGTATTGGATAATAAAGCCAACACTTCTGACAAGGAAGGAGTTATAGAAAGCTATGAATGTCTCTCCTTACCACACCTACTATAATTATGTGGCAATTCAAGTTTGTAACCAGCCAATTATGTACCACTCTGGACATGCGAATAAAAATGCTTCCTCTTGTTAATCAACTAGCCTCAACTGATACTATTTTTTCAAAAGGCACTGGGGAGGTGGGAGGCTAGAAGTAATGATGCAAAACCAAATCTTGATGAGCAGGGCACAGTGGCAGAGAAGTCCCTGTCCTCGGAGGCTGAAATACAAGAGTCACTCCAGCCCGGGAAAGAGAGCAAGACCAGCCAGGTGGCAGGGTAGAACTTCATCTCAGAAGGTAAGACAAACAGGACCAAAAACCAAATGGCCACTGAAATCTCCACTGTTCTCATGAGAGACAGTTAACAGAGGTATTTTTTCTTAGTTTCTCTTTGAGGTTGAGTAAAAATAGGTGTTTTGCTTTAAAAGAATAAATATTTTATATCCAATTTCAGTGATATCTAATCCAAGGAATTTTGTAAATCAACTCTTATTTAGGCAGAATCATTCCTAAATTTGGAGTAAGATTCCCAAGAACTTTTTCAATGTCAGTGTGCAAAGGACACTTGTGAGACCCAGCCTAGCTGTTCAATGTCACTGTGCAAAGGACACTTGTGAGACCCAGCCTAGCTGTTCAATGTCAGTGTGCAGAAGATGCTTGTGAGACCCAGCAGGGCTGCTGCAGAGAAAGACAAAGGTACAGAGGGGTTCTAGTCTTTCAGGAGGCCCATGCACACACACAGTGCCGAGACACAGAGAGCTTTGCAACAGCAGAGGACTAGTAAGGACTTGTACTGGACCAGAAGGGTGTTCTTTAATACTACTCAGAGATAAGTGATTCCCTAAGCAACTGGGGGAAGACACCTTCTATAGCCACAGAACCACTCACGGAGTTTCTCAAAATTTTAAACTCCATAACGGTTTTCTTGTTGATTGCCTTTTTTCTATATCACACAATGTTGCTATGATAACCTTATATACTTAGAGACAAAAAATTCCAACATGCTACAGCCAAGGCCCAACTAATGTCCCTGTACAGCAGTGTGCTTCCTTGTTGTCTCATGTCTATACTTCCAGCTCTCAGGAGGCAGAGGCAGAAGGATTATGAATTTTAGGCCAACCTGGACTACATAGCAAGGTCCAGGACAGTCTGGATTATGGAGAGAAATTGTCTCATTAAACAAAAAGTGGGACCAGCAAGATGGCTCAGGGGTAAAGACACTCGCTGCCAGGGATGATGGCCTGAATTCTATTCCTGTAATCTACATAAACTGGAAGGAGAGAACCATTTCCACAAGTTACCCTTTGGCCTGCACATCACACCACTGTGCACACCACATACACAAGCATGCACACACACTCACATACATGTAATAAAAACTTCAATAAAGGCTAGGTGTGGTGGCACACATCTGTAATCCCAGCATTTAGGAGGCAGGAGTTCAAGGTCATGCTCAGCTACCTAGGGAATTCAAGGTCATCTTGGGCTACACAAAACCTATCTTAAAAAAAAAAAAATGGGGGCTAGAGAGATGGCTCAGAGGTTAAGAGCACTGGCTGCTCTTCCAGAGGTCCTGAGTTCAATTCCCAGCAACCACATGGTGGCTCACAACCATCTATAATGAGATCTAGTGCCCTCTTCTGGCCTGCAGGCACACATGCAGACAGATACACTATATGCATAATAAATAAATAAATCTTTTTAAAAAAAAGAAAGAAAAAAATGGTGGTGGTGGAGGTAGAAAAGGGGAGGAATAAGAAGTGGATAAATCAGAGACAGGCGGATCTTTGTGAGTTCAAGGCCAACCTGGTCTACAGAGTGAGTTCCAGGATAGCCAGGGCTACACAGAGAAACCCAGTCTTGAAAACACACACACACACACACACACACACACACACACACACACACACACACACACACACACACACTATGTGAGTAAATTAAGTGAGTCCCTCCACTGCTTTCAGCTATAATTTTGTAAATTTACTATGAATCCCTTTATAATATCTGCAACCAGAACAGACTTACCTATGGAGTTTTCCCAAGTAAAGAGAGTGTAGACTTGGTCCCCTGTACTACTAAACCCAACCTGCCACAACACTGCCTACCTGCTCTACACCTTCCACTTCTGGAATATAGAACTGCAGCATGTTCTGAATGCCGCTTTTCAGGGTGATGATGGAGCTGGGGCAGCTGGTGCAGGAGCCCTGGAGCTTCAGCCGCACAATGCCATCTTCAAAGCCTCTGTAGATCACGTCACCCCCGTCCTCCTGCACAGTCGGCCTGCGGCCACAGGACATTCAAAATACATTTAAAACAACAGATGCCTTCAATGAAAAAAATTAAGACAGTTCACTGTTGTGTGTGTGTGTATGTAGTTCACTGATCAGGGTTCATGAGCATGTGCAGTGCAGAGGCCAGAAGTCATCCTTGAGTGCTATTCTAGGCACTGTCCACTTTGTGTATTGAGACAGGGTCTGCCTGAACAGGAACCCATGCATTAGGCTAGGCTATTTCTGCCCCAAGCCCTGGGGCAGATGGACATTACAGATGTCCATGCCCAGCTTTCCTCATGTGGGTGCTGGGGACTGAACCCAGGTCATCCTGCTTACATGACAAGCACTTTTCCATCCTGGCCATCTCCCCAGTCCCATAACTCAATTCAATGTAATTATCTTTCTATTAATCTGGGGGGGGGGCTTTCTTCTCCAGTTCTAGGAATGGAACTCAGGTTAGCAGGCTTGGCAGCAAGCGACTTTCCCTACTGAGCGTCCTCACTGGCCTGAATTCTAGTCTTAAGCCACTCATGTGTATCAGCTTCTTTCCCTCTCCATATAATTCATTCTTGTTGATTATCTCATGGCTGCATAGTATTGCATGACACTATGTACTAGTACAGCAGAGATGAATATCCATCCTGCTGTGGATGGGTATTAGATCTGCACACACAGCATGGCTGCAAAGATCCATCTGTGCATCTTTTGGCGTGGATAGCTATTATGACTGGGCAGATGCTTGAGGGCAAAACTCGTGGAGCAGGAGCCTGAGTAAAAGCCAGGGTGGAGGCTGAGATGCTAGTACGGAAAGGAGGCCCACCAGGAGTTTGAGCTAGACTGCGCTGCAAACTCAGTTCCAAGCCAGCCCAAATCAGAGTGACAACCTGTCTCAACAAAAGTATAACTACTTAGATTTGGTAAACAATGATGCCAAATGCTTTCCTAGAATTACCCGCCCTTACATGCCCCCAGAAAAGGTGAGCACTTCACTGCTTCCTGTTCTTACCACCACTGGTGTCAATCAGAATGGTCGAACCTGTCTGCTGGATTTGAAGTGACAGTTTATGGAGGTGTGATCTGGACCTACATAGTGAGGATGAAGGTGGCACACTCTTTACTCTCCCACACCTAGTGACTGACTGGTTACTGTGTTTGGCCATGTTCTTGCTCCAGCCTCTATTTTTTTTTCCTTGTCATTTGTAGTTCTTATATATTTTGTCATACATACTACAAAATTTAAAAAAATTTAAAAAAAGATACTATAAGTGTGTGTACCTGAGTATATATATGTGCACAGATGCAGAAGCCCTTGGAGGTTGGAAGAGGGTATCAGATCCCGTAGAACTAGTGTTACAGGTGATTGTGAGCCACTATGTAGATGCTGGGAACCGAACCTGGGTCCCAGGAAAGAGCAGTAAATGCTCTTAACCACTGAGTCATCTTTTCAGCCCCCCTTACATGCTTTACATTTGTTTTATGTATGTGTGTATGTTTGCACACATGCACCACAGCACACAAGTAGAAGGTGAGCACAACTTGTGGGAGTTGGCTCTCTCCTTCCACCACACGGATTTTGAATATAGACGTGGGTTGTCAACCTTAGCAGTGGGACCTTCACCCACTAAGCCATCTTGTCAGCTGTAAACACCATTAAATCTTCTTCTCTGCCTTTTCATGAGAAAGGCATAATTTTATTATTGTCTATTTGTCTTTTCCTTGATTTTTCCAATTTTCTTGTGTCCTTGTGAATAAAAAAACGAACAAAACAAAACCTGCCTAGTCAAGGACATGCAGATATGAATTATTTTAATTTATTGTACTTAGTTGTTTTGGGATGTGCATGTGCTGTGTGCCTGTGAAGGCCATAGGTCAACTTTCAGGTGTCAGTATTCTACTACTACCATATGAGTCTCAGAGGTGAAACGGGTCAGCAGACTTGGCAACAAGTAACTTACCCAGTGAGCTGCCTCACTGTCCCATATTGTCTCATCTTAAGTATTCACCATGATTTCTTTGATGGCCTAGATTAATACTGATATTGACACCCCACTGCACCTTATCCAACTCCTGCCCTCACCTAGGCCTTCGGTATTGTTGACAAACACTCTACTACTGAACTACATCCTCAGTCTGCAGCCTAACCGTAAGCCATTCTGAAGAGCCCTCAGTCCCACTCTAGTCAGAAAACAGTATTCTGAGGCTGGAGATGTGGTGGCTCAGTAGAAGATCACATACTAATGAAGTGCTCAGGAACCTGGGTTTAATCTCTAGCACCAAATAGCAAAACCCGATATTCTCAATGAATTTAACTCTAAAACAGTAAGGCTCTCTCCTTCCACCATCATGCTTTATGAACATGCATACACACTCCTTTAGTGCATGATCCACGTACACATGAAAATAATATTCCATTCTTGCTGAGTACATTATACATATGCCAACATTTACTCAATTGTTAAATCACATGTTCAAAACTCTCAGCCTGGGTATGCTCTTAATTCCAGCAATCAGAAGGCAGAGGCAGATGGATCTCTGTGAGTTAGAAACCAATCTGGTATTTACAGAGCAAGTTTCAGGCCAGCCAGCCAGAGCTACAAATCTTGTCTCAAAAATACATAAATAGGATCTTTGTGAGTTCGAGGCCAGCCTGGTCTACAAAGTGAGTCCAGGACAGCCAAGGATACACAGAGAAACCCTGTCTCGAAAAAACCAAAAAAAAAAAATACATAAATAAAAATAATAAAATTTAAAACTCTCTTTCCTGATTATTTTTAGTGCTTTATTAGAGAGGTGCTAATTTCCTCACATAGCTATTCATCTCTGTCAAATACTCTTCAACCTGAACCTGTGCTATTAGAGGTTAGAATATACTTCTGGTAGCAAATATTCTCCCTGTGTGGTGGCATCTACAGCTGTTGGGCACACTGTCTTCTGGTACCCTAACCCTAACCCTAACTAACCCCAGCAGCTCTCCTGTCTACATTGTCTGAATGCTAGGCATTTTTCCAGCTTCTTTTTCTTCTTCTTTTTTTTTTTTTTTCCTTTCTGGTTTTTCGAGACAAGGTTTCTCTGTGTACCAAGCCCTGGCTATCCTGGCCTCGCCTTGTAGACCAGGCTGGCTTCGAACTCACAGAGATCCACCTGTCTCTCTGCCTGCCGAGTGCTGGGATTAAAGACATGTGCCACCATGCCCGGCTCTCTCCAACTTCGTATTTTCAGTGTTTCTGTCCTTATATTTAAGTTATGCATCCCTGAGAAGGAGCATATAGCTGGTCCCACATTTTGACAACTTCTTTTGTTGGTGGCCATTCTGTGGACCTTTAAATGGACCTGCCAAATCTTCAGGCATAAAACCTCATTGTGCCACGGTTTCCAACCTGTATCTTCTGCACTGAACAAGCTCTCTTGTCTGTCCTGTCCTCTACACAGCTGTCTGTTACATGATGTTTTACTGTCCAATCACCTCCAACATACCCACCTGATATTTTTGATTCTACTGTGAATGATCACTTCTACCATGACTCAAACAACTCCGAGTCTCAGGACCCTACTGTTCACACTCCCCTTCTGTTTGGGTCATTATCTTGCTTCTATACATCTAACTCAGCACTACACATGTTTTTTTGGTATGCACTGTGTCTTGTGCTTTTGTCTTTCCCTGGATTCCTCTTCTCTGTGTGCTTCAACCTGGGTTTTTGTTCCTGTACTGTGTTCTAGCATGAGTCCACTCTTCAGCTGGATCACATCTCACATGAAATTAAACTAGTGAGTTCTTAATTTATTATACTTTTAGTTTGGTAAATACTCTTCTCACAGATTCCTATTTTCACAGGAATTCCTCATCTTTTCACTTATTTTATCTAATTTTTAATCATCTATCTTAAACACCAGTTACAATATCTCTAGTTTCAGGGATCTACTTCAGTTTCTTTGTTCATTTTCAAGGTAAAACCAGTACTTTTTTTTTTTTTTTTTTTTTTTTGAGACAGGGTCTCCTATGTAGTCCTGGCTGTCTGAAAACTCGGTATCAGCCTGCTTCTGCCTCCAAGTACTGGGATAAAGGCGTGCACCACCACACCTGGCCACTTAGCCAGTCTCTTACTATTAAATATCTAAGTTGTTTCTTAAAATAACTAAAAAAGAAAACATTTTCTTAAAAATCTAGACTTACTGATCTGCTGTGAGAAAAATGGAGATGGTCCACTAGTGTGGTCTTTATTCTTGTTTGTTTTGTTTTGCTTTTGAGACAAGCTCTTACTATATGTACCAGGCTAGCTTCAAACTCACAGAGATCTTTCTATCTGTTTCCCTAGGGACTAGAAGTGAGTATCACCACACCTTTTTTTTGGTGGGGGCAGTTGCTATGTGGGTGCTACTCTCTTCACAATTCTCACAAATATGAAGTCCACTCTCTCTCCTAAACACTGACTGTGAGGGGAATTCCTCTTGGCTGTGTCCATAGGGACTGTTACAAAGATGTGCTGAACACTGATGCACAGGCTTTAAGTTCAATGCAATGGTTGGTGTCCACTTGGGTAGGTTTACACTGATTATTATCTGGAGCCCTGCTCCCATCTCCTGATGAAGGCATGCTACTTTAATGGGAACTGTCTCAGCAGCACTAGATTGTGGGGCCTGAAGGTGGGCGGGCCAGGTAGGGCGTGGACACATACCGTATTCTAGTATCTAACAGCTCTTTAATCATTGCCACGACTTCATCATCTTCTTCAGAACCTAGGAAAGAATTGAAATAGAAAATCAAGAGTAACAATTTTGAAGTCATGTAAGTATCAAAACAGGAGGATTTTCACATAAAAGCATAGCCAGGCATAGTGGCACTCAAGCAGATAAAGATCACAGAAGTTCAAGGCCAGCCTAGTCTACATAAGGAGGTTCCAGGCTAGCTAGATTTGGCAAGATCTTGTCTCAAAATCCAAACAAAAACAAAAAGCACATAACTTGGTAAAGTGACAGGCTCATATGGGGGAAGTATTCGGTTCAAAAAAGAAAAATGGGGCTGGAGAGATGGTTCAGTGGTTAAGAGCACTGGCTGTTGTTCTAAAGTACCCGGGTTCAAATCCCAGCACCCACATGACAGTTCACAGCTGTCTGCAATTGCCAGGCATGGTGGCACACGCTTTTAATCCCAGCACTAGGGAGGCAGAGGCAGGTGGATCTCTGTGAGTTCAGGGCTAGTCTGGTCAACAAAGTGAGTCCAGGACAGTCAAGGATACACAGAGAAACCCTGTCTCAAAAAACCAAAAAAAAAAAAAAAAAAAAAAAAAGAAAGAAAGAAAGAAAGAAAAAAATAATAAAGAAAAAGGTCACTCAGTGTTCAGTATGTCGAGGGGTGCACCCTACACCAAAGCCTGATTGTGGTCACTCAATGTTCAGTGACACCAAGGGGTGCATGCTACTCCAAAGCCTAAGCATTAGGGCTGAGATGCGGAGCCTGTGAGGGACAAACTGACATTGTCAAGGACGGAAAAGAAGCACAGAAACACACAGGCTCTGATCTCACTGTCAGTGTGAGATGGAAAGGCACAGCTGCATACAAAGAATCGTTTTAATCTTTAGCTTCCTAATTAGTGACTTTCCAAGATAAGATGTGGGCTTTCTGGAAAGTTCTGAAACACTTTACAAATCTGATCCAAGTATGGCTTTTAATTTTGGTTTTGCTTTACCATGTATGTATGTGTCTGTGTACGTGTGCATGTATGTGTGTGTGTGCACATGTATGTGGTGCTAGGAGAAACCTTGCACATGGGGCATACACTAATGAGCTATACTTGCTTGAATTGTGTAAAGCTATTGTGTTTTACCAATGCCTGTATAAAAAAATGTAAATTTTTTCAAGAAATATATTTAACTGTGGGGAAATACAGAGAAGTCTTGTTGCACTGTAATAAATATTAGATTCCTAGCAACTCCACAAGTAATTTATATTAAACTTACTAACTTCTGAGTCCATTTCATAATAGAAGTAAAGCACGAAGTGGAGCAGCGGTACTAAGCTGCCTTCCAGTCTCCACTGCTCCCTGAGTAAAGGGTGCTTCTTCTAAGCATGTTTACACTTCTATGTGTAAATTTACACTGATGAGATTAGGCTTTGTTTGAGCCACACTTCACTCCTAGCATCAGCATATGAAAACAGGCTCATTATAAAACAATCTTTGTAGAGCTTGGCCTCACTGGCTTTTTGACTGTGTTAGTCTCTAATCCTGCACAGTGCTCTTGCTTCTAGGAATATATGTTAGCATCTACTGATGGGGTATTTGAGCCAGTGAGCTTGTGGTTTGTTTGTTTCTTTCTTTGTTTCTTTCAAAGGACTAAGAGCTAAACACAGGGTTTTGTTTGCTAGACAATGACTCTACCTCTGAACTAAACCCCAAACCCAAATTATGTATATTTTTACTTTTGGTAGGCATAGTTAAATTGCTTTTTAAAAAGGGAGGGTCAAAGCCGGGCGGTGGTGGCGCACGCCTTTAATCCCAGCACTTGGGAGGCAGAGGCAGGCGGATCTTTGTGAGTTCGAGGCCAGCCTGGTCTACAAAGTGAGTCTGGGACAGCCAAGGATACACAGAGAAACCCTGTCTCGAAAAACCAAAAAAAAAAAAAAAAAAAAAAAAGGGAGAGTCAGTTTTATGCATGTGTCTAACAAGAACACACACACAGCTCGGTGGTTACCTGAATTTGATTTGAGTACTGAAAAACAAAACAAAATATGGCTTATCATTTTCACTTTGTGGTGTGTATGTATGTGCACACGTGCACTTGCACACACAACACTGAGGAACAACCCTGTATATGTACACAGATAATAATGAATATACTCCACCACTGAGCTACATCTAGTCCCTAGCCATGGTTAGGAAAAATTAGTTATAACTATTTTATAGCCCAGAACACACACAGACACATAGAAATAGACACAGACACACCCAGAGAGTTTGTGCAGGTACATGTGTGGTGAGGGTGTGTATGCACATGTAAGCATGTGCACATAGCTCAGAGCGAGCCACACAGGCTGAGATGGCTGGCTAGAGAGCCCAGGGTGGAGCTGCTTCCACTCCCCAGTGTGACATGACAGATGCACATGCTGCAATGCCCAGCTTTATGATGTGAGTTCCGGGGACTGAACTCAGTCAGGTCCCTGACTGAGTTACCTCCTCAGCCCACCTAGAATATCTTTTTGTTTTGTTTTGTTTTTTTGGGGGGGGTGGTTCAAGACAGGGTTTCTCTGTGTAGCCCTGGCTGTTGTGGACTCACTTTGTCAACCAGGCTAGCCTTGAACTCACAGAGATCCACCTGCCTCTGCCTCCCAAGTGCTGGGATTAAAGGAGTGTGCAACCATGCCTGGCAATTATGGACAGCTGTGAACTGCCATGTGGGTGCTGGGATTTGAACCTGGGTACTTAGGAACAGTGCTCTTAACCATCTCTCCAGCCCCTAGAATATCTTTTAAAACTTACTTAAACCAATGTGTGTGTGTATAAATATGTACACATATACACATAAAGACAAATGATTCACTTTTTAAAAATTAGCAAATGAATAAGAAATTTGCTAACATGGAAAGCTTATGAAATGATACAAGAAATGGAAACCCATCAGAATCAGGATTAATATAAGACATGGAAAACCATCAGAATCAGGATTATATAAGATATGGAAAACCATCAGAATCAGGATTAATACAAGAATGAAACTAAAGCAAAATATTGTCAACCTGGTAACACAGGCCTGTAATTTCAGCTCCAGAGGAGGCAGGGGCAGAGGCAGAGACAGGATGATAGTAAATTAGTCCTGCCTAGCCTATAGAGTGAACTGTGTAGTTGTCAGCCTGGGCAACTTGGCAAGACACAGTCAAAAATAAAAAGTAAAAAGCTAACTTAGTGGTAGAGCCCTTGCCTAGCATGAACACAGGCCTGAGTTCAGTCCCTGGTACTGCAGAAATAGAAAGATAGGTAAATAAATAGACAGACAGAAAGAAAGAAAAATTTTAGAAGAAGATACCATTTTAGACATAACATTCTGTGTGGTAGTTTGAATGAAAATGGCCCCCATAAACTCATAGGGAAGGGCACTATTAGGAGGTATGGCCTTGTTGGAGAAGTGCGGGCTTTGAGGCTTAAGCCAGTCCCAGTGTCTCTCTCTCTTCCTGTTGCCTGTCAATCCAGATACAGAACTCTGGGCTCCTTCTCTAGTACTGTGTGTGCTGCCATGCTTCCTGTCATGATGATAATGGACTAAACCTCTGAATTCTAAGCCAGCCCTAACTGTGTTCTTTTATAGGAGTTTTGTTTTGTTTTGTTTATTTTGAGACAAGGTTTCTCTGTGTAGCCCTGGCTGTCCTGGACTCACTCTGTAGACCAGGCTAGCTTCAAATTCACAGAGATCCACCTGCCTCTGCCTCCCAAGTGCTGGGATTATAAAGGTGTGCACCACCACTGCCCGGCTATATGAGTTTTCTAAGTGTTTTCTTTTATATGAGTTGCCATGGTCTGTAAGACAGCAACTTTTTATTATTTTTCTTTTACTATTCACTCTAATTATTTTACTCCACTTAATACCTCTTCCTCTCTTCCAACCCTTGTTCCTTCCAACCCCCCAACACTAGGTGGGAGAGAAAGAAGGTTAAAGGGAAAAAGAGTTCTCTTTAAGCTACTTCCTGCTCATCAGGGTTGTCAGGTTCTTTGGGGTAATACCAATCTCACTAGTCACAATATCCAGAAGTCCAGCAAACCAGCAAACCAGGAAAGAGCAGCAGGAAGAATCAGTGGCAGTTTGGGGGAGCAACAGCAGCAGGGAGAGCAGCAACCTCTTTCTTCTTTGTTGCACCCCCTCTTCCCAGGGCTCTGACTTTTTATCCCTCAGTCCTCAGAATCATGAGCT
>CAJQZJ010000523.1:1161064-1172544 GCA_907164525.1 Lophiomys imhausi | reverse complement strand
TCCCAGGGCTCTGACTTTTTATCCCTCAGTCCTCAGAATCATGAGCTGCTGCAGGTGGATAAGCCACAACCCTGCTAGCTCATGAGGCACATATTGATCACACCTGGGGACTAACTGAAGCAGCCCCACACCTGGGATTAAACAAAAACATTCTCATAACTGGTTTTAATAAGCAAAACTCTTACCACAATGGCCATGGCGTCTCTTCATAGCAATAGAAACCTAAGACACACTGGTTTAAATAAATGTAGGTGGCTGGGGAGTGGGGCACACTCATATAAACCTAGCACTTAGTGGGCTGATATAAGATTCAGAGTTCAAGGCCAACCTGTGTTACACAGCAACTTTGAGACCAGCCTAAAGTACAAAGGGAGACCAAACCTGGTTCAAAAAACAAAACAAAGAAAGCAAATGGAGTGGGAGAGTTGGCTCAGTACTGGAATGTAGGTCAAGCTCTTGAAGATTCTAGGTTCTCAGCACCAATGGAAATAAGAAAAAGGAAAGGAAAAAGACATGCAGTGATGACTAAAGTATAAGAAAACAGAAATTTTTAGATACTTTTTTTTTTTTTTTTTGGTTTTTCGAGACAGGGTTTCTCTGAATATCTCTGGCTGTCCTGGACTTGCTTTGTAGACCAGTCTGGCCTCGAACTCACAAAGATCCGCCTGCCTCTGCCTCCCGAGTGCTGGGATTAAAGGCGTGCGCCACCACCGCCCGGCATTTTTAGATACTTCTAATGAGCACAGTAATTAGCTGCTGTTTCCCTATAGGAAAACTCTACACTCCCTGCTCCCCCCAACACACACAGAAGCCGCACCAGGATGTCCACGGCAGCAGTGTTTGTAATAGACATCAGCACAAATAGTGGACACAGGAAAGGGACAAATTAACTGCACTTATGGACTACCACAGTGCTTAAAGTGAATAAATTAGACTTTAAAAAAGATTATACTCAGTGAAAAGGCAAGCAGTGATAGAACACAAGTTACTTAAAGTTTAAGAATAAAAATCAAAAAACAGGGTGTGGAGGTGCACACCCATACTGCTGCATGGAGACAGAGGCAGGAGGACTGTAACTTTCAGGCCAATCTGGACTACAGAGCAAGATCCTGTCTCAAAAACACTAAAACAACAGGAAAAACAATGGAAACCAATTCTTTTTTTTTAGGTTATTTATTTATATTATGTATATGAATGCTCTGTTTTCATGTGCACCAGAAGAGGGAATCGGATTCCATTACTGATGGTTGTGAGCCACCATGTGGTGCTGGGAATTGAACTCAGGATCTCTGGAAGAGGAGCCATTACTGGTAACCGCTAAGCCATCTCTCAATTCTACCCCTTCATTTCAGCCTTACCCTACAGAAACAGTAAAAGAACGCAAGCCAACCAAGCTAACATAGAACATTACCTCTGTCTTTCTCTCCTCTTTTTTCTTTTGAAAACAGGACCACAATGGAAAGCCTTGGTTTGCTTGGAACTTCTCATATAGAGCAGGCTGGCCACAAACTTACAGCCACCCTTCTGCTTCCCACGTGCTGGTATCATAGGTGTGGACTATTACACTGTTTTGTGTCCTTAATATTTTATTTAAAAGTAGATCTCTAAAGCAACTACCAAAAAATTAACACTTGTTTGTTGCTCGGCATACTCCTCCTGAAAAAGCTAACATCTGTTAAATCTAAGTGAAAGCAAGTTCATGCCTTATATATAATCTTTCTGAATTCTCAAATATTTTCAGAGTTAAAATTTTAGCTTTGTATAATAGATTCAATGTTCACACAAATTTTAAAAATTGAGAAAACAGGATATATGAAGTTTTGCCCATCTAGAATTGGTTCCAGAGACAAATACACTCAATGATAAAAATACTCCCATTGCTCCTGTTGTTCTCCAGAACTAGAGGTAAGATCCTCCTCCCGATGACAGCTCCGGTCAGAGGGTGCAGAGAACAGAAGCTGAAGTGCGACTGAAGCCCTTCCCTGCTGGCTAGCTCGAGGTATTAGAAGGTGCCACGCAAGGCGCTGGGGCACAACTGTGTCCACATTCTCATACAGCTGTGGACCCCACTGCTCCACCACTCACTAGCCAGGCCACTGTTGAAACAGTGGCAAGCCTGATTTGGGGTAACCAGCTGCTTTCTGATTGGCACTGAGGCCAGCTCCACAGGAGGGAAGTCATATCTGGTATTGGAACTCACTCAAAAACCTGTGGCAGGGAGGTCGCAAGTCCTTATGGAAAAACTACAACTGTTTTGCTGAATATGCATGATGTGCTCACCAATTACTTTTTAAATGATCCTGGTTATGTCCACGGATTACTACTACTATCTTCTTTGGTCAGAGAAACTTCCTCATGCAATAAAAGGAATGTAAGAGGCAGAGAACGGGTGGAGAGCTGTAGACCTGCTGTCTGGCTGCTCTTCCAGAGGACCCAGGTTCAATGCCTAGCACCCACACGGCAGCTCACAACTGTAACTCCAGTTCCAGGGGATCTGATGCCCTCTTCTGGACTCCACTGGCACCAGGCACACACATGGTGCACAAACAGATGAGGCAAAATACCCATACACATAAAATAAAAAATTTTTTAAATTGAGATTTTTATCTGAGATCGGGCCCCTGAACATGGAAGGAGGAGGGTGTCATAAGGCCCCACCCTCCTGAGGACCTACAGTAAGTTACTGCTGGGGAACAAGGCCATTGTCTACAGTGGTGTCACTACTGGTAAGGTGACCTGCCTGAGTTCCTGAAGCAACCCTAACAGGCCTCATTTGAGTCACTCACATGATTAAACAGCCTGAGAGTGGAAGCGAGACTAGTTAGGAAGAGGAAGAGAATCAAGAGTGAGGGAGACAAGAAAGAGCAACAGAGGGGGATTATGATTGAAACATATTACATACATGTATAAAAGTCCATAATGAGACCCATATATAATATATATAATAAAACATATTACATACATGTATAAAAGTCCATAATGAGACCCATGTATAATAAATATATGCTAATAAAAACACTTAAAAAATCTGTATTGTGGTCACTTCTGTAATCAAAGCAAATGTGAATGAAGTAGGAAATACAATAAAAATAGATAAGCATTGGTCACCCAACACAACACTACCTGCTTCTCCTGGAGGTGTATCCTCAGTCACAAGGGGTAAGCCAGAGGCAAAGAAGTCCATGATTGTTGCATAAATATCTGGTTTCAGTAAATTCCAGTCTAATTCTTCATTCTCCTATAATCACATTGAAGAAATATGTTGCACTTCCAGCCAAGTGCAAGACAAATCCAGATTCCTACCTCAGATCTTTCAAGAATCTCCCCCCCCCACCCCATTTTGAGGCAGGGTCTCACCATGCTGCTCTGACTGCCCTGGAATTCACCAAGTAGACAGACTGACACTGACCTCACAGAGATCCGCTTACCTCTGCTTCCTGACTGCTGTGCGCCACCACACCCAGCTCACAGTATTACTGCAGGACAGTGAACTATGAAAATGCACACATGTATCTGAAACTAGTCATATGTGTTGCATGTGTCAAAAGAATGACTAAATGCATCCTTCACAGAGGGCGTGTGCACTCCGGCACCTGACAGACACACAAGTCATGTGCTCATAACACGCCTTTGATTACCTTTTTATTCCATCAGCTCCCGGGAAGAATTGATAAAAACACTACTGAGGGCCAGGCAAGATGACTCGTGGGTAAGAGCACTTGCCACCAGGTCTGGCAACCTGAGTTCAATGCCCGGGACCCACACGATGGAAGGAGAGAATCGCCTCTGTAAGCTGTCCTCTGATCTCTGTGTGCATGCCTGAACACACACAAACATACACACACACGCACACAAATAAGATATGTAATTAAAAATTTTTTAATTTTTAAAAATTTTATAAAAAATAAAGTAAGTTTTATTCTAGTAACCTGGAAGCTGAAATTCTAGTCCTGCCAAGGTTGTATCCTGTTGCGGGCTAGCCCTGGACTTTTGAATTGAATCTGCTGAGGTTCAGGTGTTGGCTCTGAATAGATGAGGCTACTGGATTACAGTTATACCTGGATCATAATTAACTGCAGCTAAAAAATGTCCTTCATTAATGTGACAAATGAAGTAAACGTCTCCTGAGATTTTTTTATGTATTTATTTTATTTTAAATGCATGAATGTTTTGTCTACATGTATGTCTATGTTCTAAGTGTGTGGCTGGTGCTGAGATCAGAAGAGAACATTGGGTCTCCTGGAATTGGAATAACAGATGGTTGTGAGCTGCCATTTGAGTGCTGAACAAACTGGGTTCTCTGCAAAGCTAGACAGTGCTTTTAACTGCTGAGCTATTTCTCCAGCCCCCCACATGAGATTTTTAATATCATGTGTTATTAAAAACCTTAGCATATTAAGAATGAAAATTGTAGGTTGGTGTAGTGGTCCATATTTGTAACGTCACCAACAAGGGAGTCCAGGAAAGATGGTCACAGGTTTCAGGACAACATGGACTACACAGTCAGAGTATGGAAAATGGAAGAAGGGAAAACAGAAAACCAGAGAACAATAAAGATTCTGTCCATGCACAGTGGCACCTGCCTTTAATCCCAGCACTGGGGAGGCAGAGGCAGGCTGATTTCTGTGAGTTCAAGGCCAGTCTGGTCTACAGATTGAGTTCTAGGACAGCCAGGGCTACACAAAGAAACCTTGTCTCAAAAACACACAAACACACACACACATACGAAAGAAAAAAGAAGGAAGGGAAGGGGAGGGGGAGGGGGAGGGGGAGGGGAAGGGGAAGGGAAGGGAAGGGAAAGGAAAGGAAGGAAGGAAACTGGAGAGGGGCATGGGACTCAGAAAAAGCTACCAAGCCACTAGTCTAGCTTTACACTCTGATACTGTACCTTAGTGACTGTGATGAAATCTGGTCCAAAGAAGACACTTTTCACTCCTTCAATCCTGAATAACTGCCTGTGAACACACATACACACGCAAAAAGTCATGAAAGAAGACAAGTCTATGCTGAAGTAGAGAGAACCCCTTTGGTTTTTCAGGACAGGATTTCTCTGTGTAACAGCTCTGGCTGTTCTGGACTCACAGCGATCTGCCTGCCTCTGCCTCCCAAGCGCTGGATTAAAGTTGTGCACCACCACGGTCTCAGTGTATACACGTGAGTGCAGTGTCTGAAGAGGCCAGAAGAGGGCACTGGATCCCATCGGAGCTGAAGTAACTGTTGGAAATTTGAACTCAAATTCTCTGCAAGAACAGTAAATGCTCTTAAGCACCTCCCCTACTACCTATTGTACAAATACAAAGGGTGGAAACATCCATCAAACATTTGTTTTATGCACATATACACATAGGTATGTCTACTGAGTTATAAGCATTTCTTACTGTTGTTTGTATCAAAAGTGTGAAACATAAATGCTCTATAGTACATTCTGAGAAATGGTGTATTTAAGTCAGAAAAATTGTACACATTCACCAACTAGAAATTTGAAAAAACGATGTCTGCACTTCACTTTTGCCTGCCCTCAAGGAGGTTCACAGAGCACAGGCCACGTACACCTGTTGGGCCTAAGGGCCTAAATCAGCCAGATCAGGGCTTATAGTGCCTGCCCACGCCAGACTCGATTTTGGAGACCTGTCTCAAAAATGCGAAAGTCCACACCCTTCTGCACTATATCATTCTGGCGTTAACCCTGCCTAACTGCAGCCACACTCATTTAGTTTATTGGCCCTCTCTATACCTTATGTCTTACCTCACGGCCTATGCAACCTCACACTACACTTTCACCCTGTCCCCCTCTCCTACCCTATAAAAGAAACTCCCTGTAACAATCAAAACGAGATCCTGCCTCGATGAGTCTCCCGACTCAGTGTGTCCCCCCCCCACCCCGTGGGGTGGTAGAGGGTCTGGGTTGTCCACACTCATCATCCCGCTCAGCCATGGAGTGAGGGCCAGCTGGTCCAGCCTTTTGCTCCTGCGCCCAGCCTGCCGGGGGAGAGCCCCAGCAGGTACCTATGCTCACTTCTTCATGGGCTCAGCAAGTAGTAGCAGCACGGAAAGTTCATTTGGTGTCAGGGTGCAACTCAATGGCAGAACACATATTTAGCATGTACATGGAAGGCCCTACAGTCAATCACTTTCTGGCACAAAACAAAGAAATAAGGAAGAAATAAGGAAGGAAGGGAGAGAAGGAAGGGAGGAGAGGAGGGAGAGAAGATGGGTAGTGGGGAGAAAAGCAAGCAAGCAAGGACTCAGCTGAAACTGAGTCTAGTATCTTAGCATGAATGACTTCCCTAGCTGTATGTTCAGAAGAAGCTTGGCATGTGTTACCACTTTGACACATAACATGTCTCTCGTGAACTTAGAAATTGTCCTCATTGATTTTAAAAGGTCACATCACAGCCGGGCGTGGTGGCTCAAGCCTTTAATCCCAGCACTTGGGAGGCAGAGGCAGGCGGATCTCTGTGAGTTCGAGGCCAGCCTGGTCTACAAAGCAAGTCCAGGACAGCCAGGGCTGTTACACAGAGAAACCCTGTCTCGAAAAACCAAAAAAAAAAAAAAAAAAAAGTCACATCACATTGGACAACTGTAATCATTTATGGTTCTGAATGAAAATCTAGAACCTTAGCTACCCTGACGAAATGGAAGGAACACCTTTTCATGGTCCTTGAAAATCAGGGTATAAACTGGCATAGTGGCACACATCAGTAATCCCAACACCAAGGAAATAGGGGCAGCAGGAGTTCAAGGCCAACAGTTACACAGTGACTTCGTGACCAGCCTAGGCTACAAGAGACACCAATCTCAAACTGTTTTGAAAAGTGCTGGGGCTCATCCAAAAATGGTTCAGTGGATAAAGAGCACGGCACACAAGCATGAAGAGCTGAGTTCAGATCCTTAGCAGATGTGCAGAGAGGGCCCTGTCAGTATGTACCTGCAACCAAGCACTTGAGAGGAAGAGGCATGAGGAGCCCCAGGACCATCTATCTGCTCAGTTAGTCTAGCTGGATAAGTGAGCAGCAGCTTCAGTGAGGGACCCTGCCTGAAAAATAAGTGCAAAGCAACAGAGGACACTCAGGGTCGACCTCTGGCCTCTGTGTACACACACTCATACACTCACACATTCACATAAACTCATAGTCCACCCCCACACACATACATACACACAATTTTTTGTTTGTTTGTTGTTTTTTGAGACAGGGTTGCTCTGTGTAACAACCCTGGCTGTCTTGGACTCACTTTGTAGACCAGGCTGGCCTCTAACTCACAGAGATCCGCCTGCTTTGCCTCCCAAGTGATGGGATTAAAGGTGTGTGCCACCACCACCGGGCTCCACACTCAATATTTTAACATTTAGAGTTTTAAAGATTTGGATCAGAATTTTATCTTAATTACCCATCTGGTGAACTTTTCTTAAGTAAAACAATAATAATAATAATAATAGCCGGGCGGTGGTGGTGCACGCCTTTAATCCCAGCACTTGGGAGGCAGAGGCAGGCGGATCTTTGTGAGTTCGAGGCCAGCCTGGTCTACAAAGTGAGTCCAGGACAGCCAGAGATATTCAGAGAAACCCTGTCTCGAAAAACCAAAAAAAAAAAAAATAATAATAATAATAATAATAATAATAATAAATTTAAGCATTCATGCTAGAGCTGTCAAATACACTCCCTGGGAGAGTATTTTATAATTTTTTTTTTTTTAATTTTATGTATACAGTGTTCTGTCTGCAAGTATGCCTGCAGGCCAGAAGAGGGCACCAAATTCCATTATAGATGGTTATGAGCCACCATGTGGTTGCTGGAACTGAACTCAGGACCTCTGGAAGAGCAGTCAGTGCTCTTAACCTCTGAGCCATCTCTCCAGCCCCTTACAGTTTTGAGCTGCCACATGGGTGCTGGGATTTGAACTCAGGTCCTTTGGAAGAACAGCTAGTGCTCTTAACCTCTGAGCCATCTCTCCAGCCCCCCGTATTTTATAATTTTTTGTAAGCTTTTGTAATTTCAACTCAATTCTTCTAAAACCAGCCTTGCCCATAAAATGCACCAGCTCTGCAAGGCTGCCCAAACCACAGAGAGCTGCCTTGCTGACTGGTATAAGCAGCAGAAACAGTACCTGGCCAGAGGGGAACGGAAAGCCGAAGCTGGCGTGGGGAAATCCATGGTCCTCGTCTCAAGAACTGGCTTTCCGGGTATAAACTTTAAGCTGTTGGGATTTGGGGTGTCTTGTGTTTGAATAAACATGTATCGTACTGAAAAAGAGAAAGCGTGTTATGCTAGAAAAAATAGTTTAAGTTATGGACAATGAAGTACCTTTTAAAAAAAGATTTTTTATTTTTTAGTCTTTATTTTATATGTGTGAATGATTTCCTTGCATGTGTGTTTGTTTACCACGTGCCAGCAGTGCTGCGGAAGCCATCAGACCCTTTAGAATTCAGTCATAGATGGCTGTAAGCTACCACATGGATACTGGGAATCAAACCTGCCTTTCTGCAAGAGTGGCAAGTACTCTAACCACTGAGCAAGCTCTCCAGCTCCCCAAACAGAAGAAAAATAAGGAAGAAAAAGACTCCCAAGCCAATCAGACAGATCCTAAAAAGTTACAATGATTGAACTTTGATGCTCAAGCCTGGCATTAAAATGCCTATGTGTCCAATCAAGAAAAGTCTGCTTTTACATGGAACAGCTCTTGAAATAAAATTTTAAGGAAAAACTGCCAGTACTTTCTATTCTGACCCAGTCATTTTTTTGTAGGTTTGATTGTTTGTTTGTTTGAGACAGGGTCTCCTACCTAGCCTTAGCTGGCCTGGAACTCACTATGTAAATAGACTGGCCTCAAATTCATAGAGATCAGACTGCCTCTGCCTACAGAGTGTTGGGATTAAAAGTGTGCGCCACCATGCCTGGCTTTATTTTTGTTGTCTTAATAATTCACTGGTAACTAAGGTCACCATACTCATTAGGTACCCTATTGAATATGAACGATTAAATCTGGCTTTATCCTACTCAATATACTGAGTAATCCAGGTTTACAGGAAAGGAGGTTTTAGAAATACCCAAGGGTGGAAGTATAAATGTAAAAACAAAGAAATCAAAACAACATCTTTATTTGAAAGCTAGAATCAGGCAGATGCAGTAGCCCAGTGCCTGCAGCCCCAGGTTCAGAAGCTGAGGGAGAGAAAAATGAGTTCATGCCATTCTCAGCTACACAGCAAGTTCCAGGCCAGCCTAGGGTACTTAGCAAGATCCTCTCAAAAAAACCAAACCAAACTGAACAACCCATTCAATCTATTTACACTGGGGGAGAAAAATTTGGTGTTACCACATAGCTTTTCTCTTTTAACAAAAATAAGCGGGTGGAGGGAGGGGGTTCTGATGGAAATGTAACTTGAAATAATAAATAAATGTAATAAAAAAAACCCAACATAAATAAGCTACCTCAAAGACTAATCTGAATAGATAATCAAAATCAATCCAATTATACTCTAAATTTGGTTTTATTAGGTATTTTAAAAACAACTCCATGTGCATACAAGAAACATTAAATGATCTCAAGACATTAAATTTAGGAATATACATGAATATACAAACACATACACATGTGAGAGCAACTGATGAAAAAAGGGGCCATAAGCAGGGTGTGGTGGCGCATGCCTTTAATCCCAGCACTCAGGAGGCAGAGGCAGGCGGATCTTTGTGAGTTCGAGGCCAGCCTGGTCTACAAAGCAAGTCCAGGACACCTAGGGCTATTTTAACACAGAGAAATCCTATCTCAAAAAAAAAAAAAAGAGTGGTGGGGTGACATGAATTTGAACAAGAGTAGGGAGAGGTATATGGAGGGTTTATAAAGAGAAAAGGAAAGGGAGAAACATTGTCATTAAAATACAATCTCAAAAGTAAACAATCAACCAATCAATCAACTCCTAACTCCTACATCCAGTCAGACATTTCTGAAAGCATCTTGAGTTAGGACAGGATAGAACTGATGTAAAGTACTTTTCCCTTCGGGAAGTGATACTACACAGGTCCCTAAGAAGGCAGGCACCAGCTCCTACACAACACAAATAGGAACTGAAAGTCGCTGTCAAAGACTGAAATCAGTGGTGTCCAACTGGAAAAGACTAGAACATTACAAACTGCAGTTCCACAAAATTTAACCAATTAAAGTGGCCTGTCCTTGCCGGGTGTGGTGGCAAATGCCTTTAATCCCAGCACCAGGAAACAGAGGTCAGCCTGGTCTAAGAGCAAGTCTGGGATAGCCAGGGGTACACAGAGAAACCCTATTCAAAAAACAAGAAAGAAAGAAAAGCGGGGGGGGGGGGGGGGGCCTGTCCTACTGAGTTCTCAGTGTTTACAGGCAAGGTCTTTTGTGACTCAAGGAACATGAAGGCCATGGTCAACCATTTCTCATCTCCAGTCTGAAGAGTGAGACCTGTCCCTGATTCAAGTACACCCTTAGCCATTCTCAGCCTTACCCCAGAACATGGCCACAGGAAGGTGTTCGAGGCAACAGGAAGAAAGAGGTTAATCCTGACCACATCAAGCCATGCACCCCCCACCCTCTCCAAGCTCCTCCAACTACACTGAAATGCTCACAATTCCAATTATATTCAAAATCAAAAGCTAGGTTTGGATAAAAGTCAGGAATTTACAGTTGTACAGATATTCCTATAGAAATAGAGAAAGTAATACCTTAAAACACACCTGATTTTTTTCAAACACAAGCCTACTTGTAACTTTTAGTTTTAAATAATATTTTATTTCACAAGTCATTTACTGAGCAGCTCATGTTCTAAAAAAATAAATGTGTTTATAAGATGTAGAGCTGGGCGGTGGTGGCGCATGCCTTTAATCCCAGCACTCGGGAGGCAGAGGCAGGCGGATCTCTGTGAGTTCGAGGCCAGACTGGTCTACAAAGTGAGTCCAGGACAGCCAGGCTGTTACACAGAGAAACACTGCCTCGAAAAACCAAAAAAAAAAAAAAAAAAGATGTAGAGATTCTACAAGTCTACAGATATGTTGTCTGACCAATTATAGTAAAGTATGGTTTTACCACAGAGGGGAAACACAGACAGGAAATCACTAGATCCTTTTTATAACCTCTGAATAGGAAGTAAACAAATTCTCAGGCTGGTGAGATGGCTCCCACTGGCTACCAAGGCAAGGCTTGATCTCAAACCCCAGAACCCACATGGTAAAAGGAATGAACTGACTCAAGCAAGCTGTCCTCTGACCCCACGCATGCAGTGTGGCACACTCACACACATGCAAATACATTTTTAAAACAACCACATGGTAAAAGGAATGAACTGACTCAAGCAAGCTGTCCTTTGACCCCACGCATGCAGTGTGGCACACTCACACACATGCAAATACATTTTTAAAACAATTTAAAGAAAACTCTAAAATTTGTGTCTTTTATGACCATTAACTCTAACACTGTACCATTGGTTTCTGCAACAAACTTTTTTTTTTTTTTTTTTTTTTTTT
>CAJQZJ010000523.1:1146449-1160964 GCA_907164525.1 Lophiomys imhausi | reverse complement strand
TTTTTCGAGACAGGGTTTCTCTGAATATCTCTGGCTGTCCTGGACTCGCTTTGTAGACCAGGCTGGCCTCGAACTCACAAAGATCCGCCTGCCTCTGCCTCCCAAGTGCTGGGATTAAAGGCGTGCGCCACCACCGCCCGGCTGCAACAAACTTTTTTCTGAAGAAGTCAAACTGTACCTGTGTTACACAAGGGTGCCTGCAGTGGGAAAAGTGGTCTTCGAACATATTGGTGCAGAGGTTGTTTCTTAAAGGTGTGTGGAGTCACCACATGACAGAGCCTACATTTAAAACAAGAATGACATGGTAAAGAATCTAATCTGCTTTGTTCTTGTTTTGAAACTGGGTCTCACTTTGTAACCAGGGGGTCTAATGAACTTCTGTGATACTCTTGCCTCTGCTTCCCTAGTTCTCGAATCACAGACATTAGCGCCACACCCAGCAAGCAATATGATCTTTTAAAGCCAATTTATACTTCTCTCACTTATACAAAACAGCTAAGATTAAACATAACCAGTAATAAAAATAATTAGATATAGCCATGGGCTTGTGGGCTTCTCCACCCATGCCCAGTTCCCAAATAACTTTCCATTGTCTATCTGCTGCGACATTATTTCTATTTCAGCAAATAATGCAAACAACTAATAAGAGGAAAAGGGCCTGGAAATGGCCAGCAGTTACTTGCACTTACTGCTTCTGTAGAGGGTCTGCTTTGGGTTCCCAGAACCTGCATGGTAGCTCATAAATGTAAGTCCAGTTCCAAGGGATGCAAGGCCCTTTCCTGACTTCCTTAGGCATCAGGCATACACATGGTACACATACATTCAGACAAAACATTCGTGTACATAAAATATAAACACTGGTAAACCCACATGGAAACCCATGTGGCTGGTAACTAGAAACACACACTAACATCTAGGCATCAGAATCAGAAATGTATTGACGAAGTTATTTAAATCTGCAGCCCCAGATCCTCAATCACACATGGCTTTTTACTTTTTCTTCTTCTTTTTTTTTCTTCCTCTTCTTTTTCCTTTTTTTTTTTGTTTTGTTTTTCAAGACAGGGTTTCTTTGTGTAGCCCTGGCTGTTCTGGAACTTGCTCTGTAGCCCAAGCTGGCCTCATAACTCACAGAGATCCACCTACCTCTGCCTCCTGAGTACTGATATTAAAGGTGTATTCCACCACACCCAGCTTATTTTTTCTTTTAAAAGTTTAAAAACTTCGTAGCAGAGTCCCATGGCTGAAAACAGCTAAGAAAACTGTATACAATGAGAAGTTTTCCCTTTTCTGTCTTATACCACCATCGAGAGAACTGGTATATAGAGAACCAGGCCACTTGTTTCAAAAAGTAAAGGCTGCAGTGTGGTTCAGTAGCACATATGGTGCTTCCCAGCATCTGCAAAGCCCTTGGTTTGAGAGTCCCAGCTTTGGGAGGAAGAAAAAATAAAAGTAAAGAATGAGTATACCTGAGCAAAAATCTGAAATGTTCTAAGCTTCAACCCATTTCCTATCTGACCTCACATAAGGGGCTTGCCAAAACCCACTAAAAACAATGTATACAGTTTCCATTATGGGTAAGAAAAAAAGGAAAACATGACTCTTGTGTTTAGACCTGAGTTCTATCCCCATGGTATCTCATTAAGTACAAATGTCCCAACATCTAAAGTCAGAAACACCACTGGATAAAATATTTAGGATAAAAGACACTCACTCCATTCCAACAAAAGTCTAAAGTCTAACACAACACAAACGGCTGCCTCTATCTACCCTGCTAGAGCAGCCAACGATCTATATGCTTGGGGGAAACATTAACCCAGTGCTGGAATTTCCTTTCACTCTGAGAGAGAAGCATTGAGTGGCTATCTTCAAAACTTCATCAAAGTAAAAACAAAGGAGGCTTTCAAGATAACTGCTACTAGAAAAGGAAATAAAAGCACATTTTAGTAGTGAAAAAGTGACAGCTCAGACTCCAGTTACTTTTTTTACACATATATAATTTTGAGAGGATCTCACTGTGTAGCCCAGGCTGCCTAGAATTTGCTTTGTAGATCAGGCTGGCCTTGAACATACAATGAACTATCTGCCTTAAGTGTTTACTCTAAACTGTCCTCCAAGACCCCTTGTTGGGAGAAGAACAAAAGAGCAAAGCAGCCCAAGAATTTAAAAAACAAAAATAAAAAACCCCCAAAACAAAACATGCCCTTGTGACCAGAAAGACAGCAAATTGTTGAGTATAAACAGCGTCCCTAAACACAGTTGGGAAGTAAGTCATTCCTAGGCACCTTTCCAAAATACAAGACTCAGCTACTGTTTAATCCCGCGATAAAAAATGTCTATGACAGAAATGGCTAATTAAATGTCATACCCACAAGACACTCCACCTTGGACCTCCTCTGTCCACCGAGTCCCAGCTAGCTGTCTTCGTCCCTGGGGCTTCCCCAGCCTGTTCTGCTAGAGGGTGTGTGTGCCTCGCTGCTCCATCCTCTTGCTCCTTGCTGTCTTATGCCTTTACAGTTTGCTGTATAGCACTCATTTGAAACAAGAGGCACGCAGAGCATTCTAGATCATTCTCCCCAAGGAACACCTTTCAATCCAGGGACATACCAGGCCACATGGTAAGTGCTCAGTAAACGGTAGCTGTTACCACTATGTAGAAAGGAGTGAATACTCCAGGATTTGGAAACACTCTGGCATTCCAGTACTACTGTTCCTTCAACCCTGGGAAAAAGCAGCATAGTGAATAAATTCATTTAAGTGTTCTCTGGCAGGAAGGTTTGAAGTCTAAAAGATCGAGAGCAAAGCAACTCAAGGAAAGTCATGGAAAACAGGGAAGAAGGGAGCAACCCACACAATCCTTCTGTTAATCTGATATTTTAGTAGTTTTAAAACGGGGGCGGGAGGTGCCTCATAAATCGTCCAGGCTGGCCTTGAACTCCTGGTCTTCCTGCCTTCACCTCTCCAGTGCTGGGATGACAGGTGTGGGCCCCTAGTCGCGCTCATGAAATGCTTTCGCGGGTCTGATAGATGTCTAAGGGAGTGACTCCGGAAGAGGAACAGGACGCGGTTGGCCTGGGGGGTAGGTTCCCTCCAGTCGCTTCCCTCCGAGCCGTGACCCTGGACGTGCCTTCCGAGAAAGGAAAGGAAAGGACCCCGGGCACATTCTCCCCTGGGGAGCCACATTCCCACGGGATTTACCAGGGGACCGGACGTCCGTGGAGAGTGGCTGGCCTCGGGAGCTAGGGCAAGGCTCCGCCAGACCTCAGCATCCTCCCCGTGAGAGGGCGGCGACCAGTAACTGCTGGCCCTGGTGCTGACACCTACCGCCTGCACAACCGGGCTAACCCGGCCACAGCTCCCCACGACCGCTCGGCCGCCATCACTTCAGTGCTTGTGCGCTTGCGCGGACACGCCTTCTTAGCGTCACCAAGTCCTACGCAGCACGGGGGAAGAGGGCGGTGCCGGGAATCTGGTGCCCTACAGGTTGAGGGCGGTGCTGCGGGTTGCGGTCTTTTCTGCCTTTTTTTTTTTTTTTTTTTTTTTCTTCCAGACAGGGTTTCTCTAGGTAGGCTGTCCTGGACTCTCTTTGTAGACCAGGCTGGCCTTGAACTCACAGAGATCCGTCTGCCTCTGCCTCCCGAGTGCTAGGATTAAAGGCGTGCGCCACCACGCGCTGCCCTTTTCTGCCTCCTTATATTGAAAATAATTTTTTTCCTTACAAAATATATCCTGATTATAGTTTCCCTTCACTCTACTTCCCCCATTTTTCCCACATGTCCCCTCCGGACCCAGCCCTTTTCTGTCTCGCATTAGAAAGCAAACAGGCTTCTAAGGGAATATAATATATAACATGACATAACACAGTATGATGTATATATATACATATATATATATATGATAACACAAAAACTAACACATCAGAACAGGACAAAACAAACAGAAGGAAAGGAGCCCAAGAAAAGGCACAGGAAACATAAATGCAGAGACCCACCCACTTGTTCACACACTCAAGAATCCCATGAAAACACAAAATTGGGGGGCTGCACTGGCTGCCCTTCCAAAGGACGCAATTCCCAGCACGCACATGGCAGCTCACAACTCTCTGTAACTCCTGTTCATGGGAATCCAATAACCTCATACAGACATACATGCAGTCAAAACACCAAGGTACATAAAAAATAAATACATAATTTTTAAGAAAACCACAAAATTGAAGCCATAATATATATATGTAAAGGACCTATAGGGCAAAAGTGGGAGAGAGGGAAGACCCTCTGGCTCTTAAACATATACATACATGTATGTATGTATGTATGTATGTATATTGCTGGGAGGTGGTGATGGATGCCTTTAATCCCAGCAATCTAGAGGAAGAGGCAGGCAGATCTCTGTGAGTTCAAGGCTACCCTGGTCTTCAGATACATATGTACATATATATACATATATACACATATCTGTATGTATATATACACATATATGTAAATAATATTAAAAATATAATAAAATACACACACACAAAAGCCCTGACTTAACATTATGAGATATGGAACCTTCAAAGATGACACTGAGTTTGTTCTCTCTTGGCCATCTACCTAGTGGCCTATACTTAAGAATAGTCTCCTAGTGAGACTCCCTTGGAGGAAACTAGATTTTCATTTGCAAGTGGTTATTGATTGGACATAGCTTCGGAGTTAGGGATGGGGACAAGTGTCCACTTCTCCTTTAGGCTCTAGGACCCTATCTGCTGTAGACCCAGGCAGGCCCTGTTTGTGCTGCCTCTTTTTCTGTGAGTTCATGTGTACACAGCCCTATTTTCTTGGTATTCTCCATCCCCTCTGGCTCTCACACAATTTTCGTCTTGCAGGTTCCCTGAGCCCTGAGGGAAGGGAGTTGATGGAGACATCCTTTTAGGGATTAGTGTTCCAAAGTCTGCATATTGTTTGGCTGTTACCAGAATGTCATCACAGTTATTTTATTGCTACATTCTTTTACTACAACAGTAGTTCTTGTTTTTACCCTGGTCCTTGGGCTATCTAGTCTCATATTCTTAGTCATCGAAGCCGTGTCCAGTATGGTTCCATCTCATAGAGTGGGCCTTAAGTCAAATCAGATATGGATGGTCACTGCCACAAGCTTTGCGCCATCATTGCACTAGCATCTTTACCAGACAGGACACTGTTGTAAATAGAAGGGTTTGTAGCTGGGTTGGTGTTTACATTTCTCCTTTGATAGCGTGCTGAATACTTTCCGGTATCAAAGATGCTACCCTGTAGGGGTGAAGTCTTTAAGTAGGGACCAATTTGACTTCTCCATGTTCAATGAGTTGTATAGGTATTGTCTTCAGCAACTGGACTTTCCCATCAGTTTGAGGAGAGCATCCTATAGTCTTGGCAATAGCTTAGGTTGTTTGGGGGTTCCTATGGTACCCTATTGGCCAACAACTCAATTAGATGTAACCCATTCCAGGTACTGGAAACTTCATTTAGTGGCATGAGATACCCAGTTGGGGCTCTGTCACCATCATTTTTTTTTCCTCTATTTTTTATTTCTTCAAGTTACATCTCAATCGAACTCCCCTCCCTACTCCCCCCTCCAGTCCCATCCTCCCACCCTCTTCCATCTCAACCGGCCCATCTCCTTCCTTTTTTTTTTTTTTAAGTTTAAGGTATATCTTTTTCCCCCAAACAGCTCTCCCTTTCAGTCCAACAAATGACTCTTTCTCTTATAATAATAAATACAATACAACAGAGCTAATTAGGCCACAATTATGAGAGTTATATAGCTTAGCATACATTCCCAATGTCCAGTCCAAATATATTTGGCACCTGACTTTAATGTTCTCCTATCTAACCATCTCCATCAGTTTAAAGTTCTATATCTAACTCAGTTTCCATACTAACTTGCATCACAATTTTAAAAACATCTTTTTAGATCCAGAACACTTTCTTGATTCCTAAACAACTCAAAATTTAACTATGAGACTCTAGCTATCTATTCTTCAACCACCTCAGAGACTTGAGAGGGATAAATATATCTGATTATATAGGAAGTGCAGGGCCTGCAGCTTCCAAAACTAAGAAATGACATACCAGTGGCTGCCTGGACAGTTCCCATTGTCTCTCCATACATTGCAGCATCGATCTTCTGTCGTTTGGCCCCATTTCTCTGACAGACATTGATTGTAGAGCAGGGGTTATGAAGGACTTGCCTACCCTGTCTTGGCAGAGCTAGGTTGTCGACTTACCTGCTTCCAAGTTTTGTCCTTTTTGGACAGCATTCTGTCTACAGTTGGAGCAAGGGGTTTTTCCTGCCAAGAGATAGGCTTGCCACTAATTCAATCATCTCCCACTGGAGATTCTTCGATGCTCATCTTCTACTTGGAGTAGAATAGGGGGTGCTGTCAGGAGTTGACATGTCTCAATATCAAAAAAAAATCTAAAGTTAAGAAAACATCTTTGAATGCCATATTCTGCAGATCTCTTGAGGTTTTTGAAGAGGCCCTATCTATCTCTTTCTTATATTAGGATAAGCAGATGTTGCTTGTCTCTTAGCAACTTGATTTCTGATTAGCTAAGAAAATAACTATAGTAGACTGTCATAGTACCTAACAAAATGACAGGCTTGCATGACTATTAGTTTGCATTTCTTTTTTTTTTTTTTTTTTGGTTTTTCGAGACAGGGTTTCTCTGAATATCTCTGGCTGTCCTGGAATCACTTTGTAGACCAGGCTGGCCTCGAACTCACAAAGATCCGCCTGCCTCTGCCTCCCAAGTGCTGGGATTAAAGGTGTGCGCCACCACCGCCCGGCTTAGTTTGCATTTCTTTTTTTTGTTTGTTTGTTTGTTTGTTTGTTTGTTTTTTTTTTGGTTTTTCGAGACAGGGTTTCTCTGTGTAACAGCCCTGGCTGTCCTGGACTCGCTTTGTAGACCAGGCTGGCCTCGAACTCACAGAGATCCGCCTGCCTCTGCCTCCCAAGTGCTGGGATTAAAGGCGTGCGCCACCACGCCCGGCTTTAGTTTGCATTTCTTAATTATCCTAAACAGTTTATGACAATTAGTAGCAAAAGGCCAAAACTTCACATTTCATTTTTTTTTTTTTTTACCCCCTGACCTTTCCATCCCACTTCTCTGGAGTGGAGTGTCCCTATATAACAGTCCCTCATCCCAGTTCAGAGGTTATATGAGGGCCAAGAGCCTCCACATACAATAGGGGTCTACGAGGCAGTACCATCAGTGAAAAGTGTCTCATTGCCAGGGAGAGAGAACTAAAAAACAAACAAACAAATTAGCAGACAAACATAAAAAAGAATAAAAATAAAAATAAAAGTCTATGTCCATGTTCCCTTTGGTGTGTTGGTTGTAGTATCGATATCCTCTACTATATAGCTAAAATCCTATCAGTGAATAGATGCCATATGCATCCTTCTGAGTCTGGGTTAGCTTACTCAGGATGAGCTTTTCTATTTCCATCCATTTGGCTGCAAATTGCATAATTTCATTGTTCCTGATAGCTGAATAATATTCCATTGTGTAGATGTACCAGTTTTTTAACCCATTCTTCAGTTGAGGGACATCTGGGTTGTTTCCAGTTTCTAGCTATTATAAATAAGGCTGCTATGAACATAGATGAGGAAACTTCCTTATGATTCCATGAGGAGTCATTTGGGTGTATACCCAGAAGTGGTATGGCTGGGTCCTGAGGCAAAGCTATTCCAAGTTTTCTAAGATATCGCCATACTGACCTCCATAGTGGTTGCACAAGCCTGCACTCCCACCAGCAATGGAGTAGGGTTCCCCTTTCTCCTCACCCTCGCCAGCATGTGCTGTCATTTGAGCTTTTGATCTTAGCCATTCTGACAGGTGTGAGATAGAATCTCAGAGTCATCTTGAGTTGCATTTCTCTGATGATTAAGGATGTTGAGCATTTCTTCAAGTGTCTCTCAGCCATTAGGGATTCCTCCTTTGTGAATTCTATTTAGCTCTGTCCCCCATTTTTTGATTGGATTATTTGGTTTCTTGGAATTTAATTTCTTGAGTTCTTTGTAGATTTTGGATACTAGCCCTCTGTCAGATGTGGGGTTGGTGAAGATTTTCTCCCAGTCTGTAGGCTGCCATTTTGTTCGAATGACAGTGTCTTTTGCCTTACAGAAGCTTTTCAGTTTCATGAGGTCCCATTTATTGATTGTTGATCTCAGGTCCTGAGCTGTTGGTGTTCTGTTCAGGAAGTTGTCACCTATGCCAATGAGTTCGAGGGTTTTTCTCACTTTTTCTTCTAGTAGATTTAGTGTGACTGGCCTTATGTTAAGGTCTTTGATCCACTTGGACTTAAGTTTTGTACAAGGTGATAAATATGGGTTTATTTCATTCTTTTACAAGTGGACATCCAGTTGGACCAGCACCATTTGTTGAAGATGCTGTCCTTCTTCCATTCTGCTGTTTTGGCTTCTTTGTCAAAAATTAGGTGGCCATAAGTGTGTGGGTCTATTTCTGGATCTTCAATTCGATTCCATTGATCTACTGGTCTGTTTCTATACCAATACCATGTTGTTTTTAGTACTATTGCTCTGTAGTACAGCTTAAAATCTGGGATAGTGTTACCTCCAGATGTTTTTTTATTGTACAGGATTGATTTAGCTATTCTGGGCTTTTTGTTGTTCCATATGAAATTGAGAATAGCTGTTTCCAAGTGTATAAAGAATTGTGTTGGTATTTTGATAGGAATTGCATTGAATCTATATATTGCTTTTGGTAGGATAGCCATTTTTATTATGTTGATCCTACCTATCCATGAGCATGGGAGATCTTTCCATCTTCTAAAGGCCTCTTCCATTTCTTTCTTCAAGGGCTTGAAGTTCTTGTTGTACAGGTCCTTTACTTGCTTGGTTGGAGTTACCCCCAGGTATTTTATATTGTTTGTGGCTATTGTGAAGGGGGGTTGTTTCCCTTATTTCTTTCTCAGCCCATTTGTTTGTTGTATAAAGAAGGACTTCTGATTTTTTTGAATTAATTTTTTATCCAGCCACCTTGCTGAAGGTGTTTATCAGCTGTAAGAGTTCTCTGGTGGAATTTTTGGGGTCACTTATGTATACTATCATATTGTCTGCAAATAGGGATAATTTGAATTCTTTGTTTCCAATGTTTATCCCTTTGATCTCCTTTAGTTGTCTTATTGCTCTAGCAAGAACTTCAAGTACTATATTGAAGAGATATGGTGAAAGTGGACATCCTTGTCTTGTTCCTGAGTTTAGAGGAAATGCTTCAAGTTTCTCTCCATTTAAATTGATGTTGGCCACTGGCTTGCTGTATATTGCCTTTATTATTTCTAGATACCATCTTTGTATGCCCATTCTCTCCAGAACTTTTAGCATGAAGGGGTGTTGGATTTTGTCAAATGCCTTTTCTGCATCTAGCGAGATTATCATGTGGTTTTTTTTCCTTCATCTTGTTTATATGGTGAATTACGTTGATAGACTTTCGTATGTTGAACCATCCCTGCATTCCTGGGATGAAGCCTACTTGATCATGGTGTATGATACTTTTGATGTGTTCTTGAATTCGGTTTGCTAGTATTTTATTAAGTATTTTTGCATCTATGTTCATGAGGGAGATTGGTCTGAAGTTCTCTTTCTTTGTTGGGTCTTTGTGTCGTTTAGGAATCAGGGTGACTGTGGCCTCATAGAATGAGTTTGGCAATGTTCTTTCAGATTCTATTTGGTGAAAGAGTTTGAAGAGTATTGGTGTTCACTCCTCTTTGAAGGTCCGGTTGAAATCCGTGCTAAAGCCATCTGGCCCTGGGCTTTTTTTGGTTGGGAGATTTTTAATGACTGTTTCTATTTCCTTAGGGGTTATAGGGCTGTTTAATCTGTTAATCTGATCTTGATTTAGCTTTGGTAGGTGGAATTTATCAAGAAAATTGTCCATTTCGCTTAAGTTTTCAAATTTGGTGGAGTATAGGTTTTTAAAGTAGGATCCAAATATTCTCTGGATTTCCTCAATGTCTGTTGTTATTTCTCCCTTTTCATTTCTGATTTTGTTGATTTGGGTTTTTTCCCTCTGCCTTTTAGTTAATTTGGCTAAGGGTCTGTTTATTTTGTTGATTTTTCTCAAAGAACCAACTCTTGGTTTCATTGATTCTTTGAAAAATTTTTTTGTTTCTAAGTTGTTGACTTCAGCCCTAAGTTTGATGATCTCCTGCCTTCTGCTCCTCTTGGGAGTGTTTGCTTCTTCTTTTTTTTTTTTTTTCCAATTCACCTAGTTTGGCTGTTAATTCGCTAATATGAGCTGTCACAATTTTCTTTTTGAAGGCACTTAGTGCTATGAATTTTCCTCGTATCACAGCTTTCATTGTGTCCCATAGGTTTGGGTATGTTGTGTCTTCATTTTGGTTGGATTTTAAGAAGTCTTTGATTTCCTTCTTTATTTCTTCCCTGACCCAGTAGTCATCTAGTAAAGAGTTGTTCAATTTCCATGTGCGTGTACCCACCACACAAGAGCTGCACTCAATAAACCTGCCTTTATGTACTTTAATCTGGCAAGAACTGATTCATTTCATATGCAGAGAATAACTTATCAAAGATACCCTACATTAACCTCTGTCCTCCAAACACAAACATATGTGCACATGTTACACAAGAACACATAAGTAAAAACAAACCAAGACCTGGGTGGCTGTGTGCTCTTCCTCTACTCCTTCCAGTCCTCCCTACACTCTCCCCCAAAATGTGAAGAAGGCAGCTCAGAACCCCAAAGCCCAGGTAAGTGTGACTGGGTGAGGCAGCGAACCTGCAATTCCAGCCACGAATCCACCAAGTATGCTGGCTAGTCAGCCTGCTCTGGGTTCGATTGAGAGACCTTGCCACAATGAACAAAGTGGAAGAGCAAAAGGTTCCCACCATCAACCCTGGGTCTCTACACATAAGTGTGCTGAGATACACATGCACACACGGAGGGCGGAATTCTCATCTGGTAAATGCTTTAGCTCCTAAGGTAGCACTCCCAGGTTTTTGTTTGTTTATAATGTGTATAGGTGTTTTGTCATCATGAGTGTCAGTGTGCCACTGTATGCAATGACCAATGAGGCTGGAAGGAGACACTGTCTCCCATGGAAGTGGAGTTACAGGCGCTTGTGAACCATCATGTTGGTGCTGGACACTGAGCCCAGGGACTCTGCAAGAACAGTTAGTGCTCAACTGCTGAGCCATCTCACATGTCCAGGTTTTAAGGATTAGGACACAAGTGTGTGGGTAAACTATGAAGCAACTCCGTTATGCCAATTTAAATCTTAATCATGTTCCCGCAGGGTGCTTGTTTGGCTACAGCCATTGTTTCTTTGAGACATTCTTTCCTACATACAGTAGAGGTTTATTAGTCAACTTTTGGTTCACTGCAAATTTTACAAATGATGTGGTGGCACACATTCCTAATTCTAGCACAAAGTAGGTTGAGGCAGGAGGCCTATGAATTTGAGGCCTGAAGTGTGAGATCTGGTCTAAAAAATTTTTTTGTTATTGTTTTAATACTACCTTCTTCCACTGTCTTATGTACCCCCTATACTTTTTTTTCCCCCTTGAGACAGGGTTTCTCTTTGTAAGAGAGCCCTGCCTGACTGTCCTGGATTCAATTTGTAGACCACGCTGGCCTTCAAATCACAGAGATCTGCCTGCCTCTGCCTCCCGAATGCTGGGATTAAAGGCGTGCACCACCACACCCTGCCCCCTATATTTAATAAATTCAAATATCCCAAATCAAATTTTGTATTTAAATTTGTCAGCTTCATTCTTCCACCAATTTCTTATGGATTTTAGCTATTTTGATCTTACTTGAAATATTTCTACCAATATTTACTATAAACCAAATAAAAGCTGATAGCTTCTACTTAATTTCTGCTTACTTTATAAGAAAATTGTGGAGTTGGGTGTGGTAGCACATGCCTTTAATCCCAGCACTTGGAAGGTAGAGGCAGGCAGATCTCTGGGAGTTCTAGGCCAGCCTGGTCTACAAAGTGAGTCCAGGACAGCCAGGGCTACACAGAGAAACCCTGTCTCGAAAAATCAAAAAACAAAAGATAAGAAAAAAAAGAAAATTGTGAACATTTTCCTCAGATGGTCTCATTTCTCGAGTAAAAAATGTCCCTACTATTTAAAAAATAAAAAATAAAAGCCTTATCTCCAAGCTTGGATTAAAGGTGTGTGCTAGGGTTGAGCACAGCACAACCGCCTGTGTACAGTAAACATAAAGTTCTTGGATTAAAGGCTGAGCCATTCCACAATTAGAAACAGATTTTTACAGTTTACAGTCTTGGGGGTCTCAATGTGATTACATATTCTGCAACACAAGATGAGGCATGAGATGTGATACTTAGGTCTCTGGTAGGTGTGTGGGATCCACCAGCTCTGACTTCAGGAGTGGCTTACTGAAGATGGCGCAGTATGCATGAAGAATCAGGGACTGCCTCTAGGCTAACCTAGGAGAGCACATTGTATGTGCCCTCCTTCCACATGCTCCATGCAAAACAGTCCTGTCCTGGGAGTTTTCTGGTAGAAAGCTTAGTAAGAGTCTGTCTTCCCCAGAGCACCTCCAGGGTCTCAGGTAAGAAAGAAAGTAGCATTGTTAGCTCCTGCAATCTTGAAACACAAAACTTAAGAACTGGTTTGGTTGTTTTTGTTTTTGTTTTTTTTTTTGTTGTTCATTTGTTTTGTTTTCAGAAATAGCCTCCTCTGTGTAGACCAGCCCACCTCTGCCTCCCTGAGGGCTCAGATCAAAGGCTTGCACCCCCACCACCTGCCAGACAACACTTAAGAACTTTTAAATCATAGAATTAGCCAGGTGTGGTGGCAGAAGGAGGCAAAACTCTTGAGTTTGGGGCCAGCCTCATCTACATAGTGAGACCCTGTCTCCAAAAAATAAAACAATTTTAAAAATCACAGAACCAGGTGGAGTTTATATTTAGATGGTAAGTAAACTCAGAAAACGTGGGCAACTTCAGTTTCACTCATGAAAATGTGGCGCTCTGGATCTGCCAATACCATCTCTATGAACACAGCACATTGCCAGTTCTGGAATCCTGCTAAGTCAAGCTCAGGAAAGTTCAAATACCACTCTGTTTGTTTCCAACTTGGAAATAGGCAGGTTCTCCCTTGGGATAAGGAGTTTGAAATGTCCTAGGTTCATTTTCTTGGAGGCTTCTTTGTGTCAAAACTGGCTTCTGTTCAGGAGTACTAGGATCTGCCACAGGCTCTGTGCCTAGGGATGCTCTTCCAGAGGACCTGTGTTCAATTCCCAGCACCTACATAGCCACTCACAGCTGTCTCCAACTCCAATATCTGACATCCACACACAGACATACATGCAGGCAAAACCACCAAACACATAAAATAAATTATTAAAAAAGAAAATAAATGATTAAAAAAAAGAAAAACACACCAATGAGACTAATTAGGTTTGTTTTAATAGAGTATAGGAGTTTACAAGCCAAACAATTATCCATAAAAACTATCAGATACATAAGATAAATCACACCCAGAGCAAACAACATAAGTCCAACAGCTTGTACTGAGAGGTATTAAAATAACTGCTAGGAATGACCTTTTGATCCCCCCTCCCCCCCAAGATTGTTTGCATGTTAAGGATTCCTTGAGGCCTGCTGACCTCTAGCACTCCTTCCAGGGTGCTTAGAGCTCCTCAACTCCAAATCCTGCCAGCACAGGACGCTCACCTTCCCTCCTGGAAATAGGCATGGTCCTTGGCCTCTGTTATTTGGTTTCTGTTCCCTAAAAATGACATCAAATGTTCATTTCAAAATAAAGTCCTGCAGGCTCTGTGGTGCAGGTCACCACCGCCCTCCAGTGCCACCCACAAGAAGGTACTTACTTCGGAAGGAAGCTGAAGGAATGGCTGGTCAATTCCCTCAACACAGATGCAAACAACTTCAGTTCTAACTTTGGAGGTTTTGGCAAAGGGAACTGAGTTGCTTGTGCCAGCTGCCTGTGGTCCCTTCCCAGCCCTCTTTAGATGACTAACTGCAAGGGCTGGAGTTAACACTACAAAGGAAGCAGGTTTACACACACAGATGCTGAGAAGCACTTCCCAAGAATCTTTGGTAGAGTTGCAGAACACAGCAGGCTCACCATTTCCGAGGGAAAAGATTTTACTGTCTTCTCAAAGTGAAGTGCTGGAGACTAGACACGGGTCTTCACAGTTTAAACATGTGGTAACAGACAACCCTGACCTGCCCTTCATTGGTATTAAAAAATCCATTCTGAAATTCCTTGCCAAAAGGAATCTGATCCCTTTGGTGTACATTATGCATGGTTCTACCAAAAGGCAGTACAGGTCATGTTCACTATCAACTCAGAACTGTATCACACTTGCCCAAGTCAGAGGTTGCTGAAATATACCTGACAAAATTTACAGAATTACAACTTGCAGACTTTGGCCTAAGCCACATGCCACATGTAGTTAATATTTAGCCTCTGTGTGTGTGTGTGTGTGTGTGTGTGTGTGTGTGTGTGTGTGTGTGT
>CAJQZJ010000523.1:1085735-1146439 GCA_907164525.1 Lophiomys imhausi | reverse complement strand
GTGTGTGTGTGTGTGTGTGTGTGTGTGTGTGTGTGTGTGTGTGTGTACCATTTCATTGTTAGATTGTCAAGGCTGGAATGAATCCTAAACAGAAATTTTACTGTAGCAAGGGAAACAACCATACATTAGAATGACAGTTCACCACCAACTTATTGGTCTGGTAAAAACAGGGGAATTCTGAGGGAAAGGGTAAGGGAGAGTAGGAATGGGGAGAGAGAACACAAAGATCTCCAGGGAGAGACAGAAACAATTTACAACTAGACACTACTTTTTATTTTGAAACCTTTTCTTTTAATGAAGTTTTTATTACGTCTTCAAGTGTTCTGGTGATTAGAATGAAACAAGTATTGATAAAGGCTATGGTTCAAAAACTAAGAACTCAAAACACGATTCCACTTACAATCCCCAGGGTCTACTCTTCTAGGCAAGCACTGGAAGGGCTGGGAAACGGGGTAGCCGTGGAAAGAGTCAAAGTGCCCCTGATGCCTTCTACCGCTGTACTCCTGCAAACTACCTTTCATCAAAATGATTTTGATGATAAAAACGCTGTGACCAGCAGCCATTTTGGAGTTGACTAGGATGTGTTCTAAAGTCTGAATGCCAAAGACACAGCAGAGAGCAACATCTCTTTACATCTGAGGGACCCAAATGGACTTCACTGCAAGTTGCCCCCTTCCTGCTGGCAAGGGCATCTCCTGATCCCCAATTTCCACTTTAAGTTTCCTATTTGAAGTAATGCATACATATCATACGATTGGATACATGTTCTCAGTATTTTCATTTACAGAATAAAAACACCGACTTCCTTATCATCGGGTCACTCTAATGCTTCATGCACCAGGGAAGAGTAGCTGAGAACCCTGACAAGCACATATTCCAGCACTTAATAAATATACAACAGGCTGCTAAGACAGCATTTTCCTGACCATTTACAAGATCTATTGCCAGATGAAATTGAGACACAACATGGGTTAGTGAGTAGGAGACTGCATGCATGCACGCATGCACGCACGCACGCACACACACACTGGGGCATGCACCAGTACATAGGCCTTCAACCCCACAAGTAAGCCAAGTCAAAACAGCCTGTATGAACTGAAATCTTTCAGCACCAACTTTTGTTCACTTCCAGTGGCTAGACTGCTCACCATCACATGATGGAAGCATTTGTGGGCTCGCTGTCTCCCAGTACTGGAATTAATTAAACCCAATGGTTGCACAAGCTCGGTAAGCACTCTACCACCTCACTACAAAACCAACCTGCTTTAAAATTTGATATTAAGATCTTGCTAAGCTGCCTAGGCTGGTCTTGATTTGAATACACAGACCTCTTGCTTCCACTTCCCAAGAACTGGGATCGTAGGGGTGCTCTGTCACAGATGTTCATTTCATTTTCATTCATTTGTTTTGACTCTAACCATGGATTTGGTGCTAAAGAGCTGTATTGTAAACTTAAGAAATTGGTGAAACATTTTCCATCACACATAGGTTAACTTTGTTAACCATGCTCATTAGTCAGTTGATAAGGTTGAACGTAGGGCTTCACATGTGCCAGGCTCCATCTCTGAGTTGTGTTCCCAGCCTAGCATATCATTTAGGAATTCATTAGTACATGATACGGTTTAAGGTTTTGTCTAAGGATATTCTGGCTCACCTTTCTACTGAGTCAAAAAGTCCAAAATTTCCATTTCCTATGAAATATACAAAGTGACTAACACACAGCAGAAACTAAAACAAAGAAAGTGCAGTACTTTGTTGATAATGTTTTTTCTTCCCTATTAAACTGTCACAGTATGGTCACTGGGAACTTGCTACTACTGACTCACAGAGCACTCCTAATTCCCTGCAAAACAAACTTCTCTGGATTTCCACTCAAGATGGTGTCCCACATTAAATTACACATGGATCCTGTAATCCAGATTCTTCCACAGCACCTCCTTCAGAATTCACCTGTCAGTCAATTACATGTCACATTTCCTACATGAATCACTAAGAAAAAAAAAAAAACAGTTTGCATGGGGTCACATTCATTCCCTATTCAAAGACAATAGACTTTCCACTCACTAGATCCCCAGCAAGAATGAAAAGAGGCCTTAAAGTCCATGTTTCACAAATGATTCAATTATATAAAATAGTCCATGATTTTATTCTAATTTGGACCTTGTGAATTAAAATGAGTTTGATTAGGTGGAGCAATCCAGCAATCAAAGGAAGAAAAGTTTGTGGCGCTGTTAACTTTGCATTCTGAAGGTGCTACTCAAGAAATGGGTTCTTCTGTGTTGCCAAGGCTGGCCCTGAGATCCTGGGCTCAAGCTATCCTTCTGCCTCAGCCTTCTAAGCAGCTGGGACTACAGGTATCTGCTACAACCTGGCAAGTTTGTGACATCAAGTGTGGAATCTGAACATTCCCATCCTTTCTGCTTGTACCTTGGAGGACTTCACCTGACAAGGACGGGAAGTTTGGTTGCAAAGTTCCATGGGCATGAGCCAAACTACTCATTTAATAGAAAGATAATTTTGCATCTACTATTAAACAAAAAATTCAAAAATAGTAACTGTGAGAAATCAAATTTCTAGAGAAAACATTTAGCCTTTACTAAAAAGGTAGGTTTCTTTTGAGGTGGAGCCCTCAGATGGCAACCATTGCTAGGGGTCCAGCCACACTGCCTGTCACTTAAACAGGTGGAGAATGCCAAAAAGAAAAGTACTGAAAAATAGCTCTTTCCCCTTCTTAAAAGAGGGTTTCACTCACTGGCTGGCCTGGAACTTACTTTGCAGACAAGGCTGGCCTCAAACTTGGAGATACAACCATCCCTGTCTCATAAGTTCTGGGGTTGAAGGTGCCTGCCACCATACCAGGCAAAAAGTAGCCATTATTATGTTACTGTCAAGACTTCCAGGTTTTACTTTATTATTTTTGTACTCTAAGCATGTCCTCTTGCACTGAGTTGTCACCCAAACCCTGACTTTCAAATTTAAAGGATATCACAACTAACTCACAGCAAGCGCAGCCTGGCATTCAGGCTTCATCCCTGGATGACTTTTAAGTAATTCTTCTTTTATTGTTTTGGAGATAGTGTGTCATGTAGTGTAAGCTGCCCTTGAACTCCTTCTTCCTGTACCTCCCAAGTGCCCTGCTTACAGTAGTGTGCTACCGCGCCTAGCTTCTAGCAATTTTTATGTCACTAATCTAGTTTGGTACACAGTTCTCCATACTTCCCCAAGACAGTGGAGGAAGTGTATGCGAGAAGCAGTAAGCGTGCAAGTGTCACTCTTTTCATTAAACACAACTCCCTCAGTGGACACCCCTTTCCATGGAGTCAGGGGTTTTATTTTAAGGCACTAAAAATGAAAGGCATGAAAAACACTAGCAATGAGTCAGAGCTTTTCGAAATAAAAACACACTTCTGAAAACAGCCAGTCAGTCACCTGTCTGTTCTACTTTAACATCTGAAAGGAATAGATAATTTAAAGATTTGCAAGGACAGCTAACCAACTCTTTTTCATCTCAATTTACTTCTAGGTTCCAGGTTTGTACCCACTCAAGAGGTAACAGAAGTGTATGGAGAGAAAATTGAGAGAAAAATAGGCAAACCTAGCTTATGGCTCAGGCTCCTGGTTAATGAATTTCATAGCCAAGGTATTCAGGCAGGATTCCCAGTGGCTGGAACACTACAGAGTCTGTTCCCCTGTTGCCAGGGGAAAAAAAAAGAAAGTCCAGTAGTTTGGGAGGAGAGAGTGTTGAGATATGGTGGTCTGGAATTCAGTATTAAGCCCAGGCTAGCCTCTAACTTGTGGCAATCCTCCTGCCTCAGCTTCCCAAGTGCTAGGATTACAGGCATGAGCTATCAGATAAATGGAATTTTAAAGATTCACTCTGAAGCCGGGTGGTGGTGGCGCACACCTTTAATCCCAGCACTTGGGAGGCAGGGGCAGGCGGATCTTTGTGAGTTCGAGGCCACCCTGGTCTACAAAGTGAGTCCAGGACAGCCAAGGATACACAGAGAAACCCTGTCTCGAAAAAACCAAAAAAAAAAAAAAAAAAGATTCACTCTGAAACCTCAGTTTCAGCAGGATTGCCCTAAACTGATCAACAATTTCAATTTTACCATGAGAAAAAAAAATCTAAATAAAGCCAAGGTTCAAGTCAGGTCAACAGGCAAATGTAAGAAAATGAGTGATTTGATAGTGGAGGTAGGCATGGTGGCTTCACTCAAAGGAAAAAGGTTTCTTATGATGCACATGCACACATCCAGACTAGCCTAAAAAGCAGACTGTGGGAAGGCAGAGTGCGCTTCTCCCACCTGTGCGCTCTTATCTGACCCATGTTATGCACCCAGACACTTGTGCACAAGGGTCAGCTTGCCTCATACAGATTCAGTGACAGATCCCACAATACTTGGAGAGCTCCTGGCTCCACAGGAATGGATGATGAGTGGCTGAAGGGTTAACTCCTCCAGATGGGCAGTAAGGTTTATATTGCTCTTCTTTCTAGAATTCTCTGTTTCAAGAGTAGTGTCAAGTCCTGGAGAGATGAATCTTGATTCTTCAATGCAAGTGACTCCTAACAGGGGCCGCTGGAATTCAAAGTTGCTATGTGATATAGCCCCTGTTAACCGGGGGTAAAATATTCCTGTATTAGAAAGGTCTCTGGGCACAAAAGATTCCGAGCTCTGAGTGCAGGTGGGAGGCCTCTGTGAAGGCGACACAAATGCCTACAAGTCTGGAAATGAATATAATAAACAAAAGCAGTGTGTGTGATGCAAGGGGCTTCTGCTGAGTCACAGCAACTTGGCCAGTCACCTTCAAGTGATTCTGCTCTGAGGCAGGGGACTGTAAGGTCACAGAGGGTGCTATTTGCTCCCGGAAAGCCAGCCAGAAGTGGTGTGATGGGTGCTGGTGGGGTGGATGGAGGCAGGCCTCGGGCTAGTCTCTGCTCCTACGGTTTCTGTTTGCTTGCTTTTGAAGGAAAGGGAGCTAAAGCAAAAGGATCAGCAGCAGGCAGCTCTGTAGTCCTGGAGGACAGGGATGTGACAGACACAGAGCCAGCTACCAACTGCTTATTGCTTTGTGAAACAATCTTGTAGGCAGCGATGGGCTGGGCTTCTGGACTTGGTTCATCTTCTGGGCTATAGTGTCGGGAATATTTGGATAAAGCCTGGGGGCGGAACGGCTTGCCAGATGCCGGTCCTGAGAAGGCTTCTTTCTGGGGATGCAGTCCTCTGTTTCTGTCATTAGAATGGCCCCCAGACTCCATGGGAGATCCCCTGGGAGAGCTGTTATCAAAATGGTCTGCCACCTGGACAGAGTGGGAGGGGAGACTGGCCTGCTGTGCAAAGCCAGTCACAGGATACTGCGCCTGGGCTCTATCACGGCCTGGAAGTACGGGCCCTTCACTGGACTGACTGAGGCTGGCTTGCAGTGGTAAATCCTTCGAGGATCCCTGCCCAGCCAGGAGCTCTTCCACACTCCTCTTCTTGGTAAAAGGAGCTCTGGAGAACACATCTACCTCCTCTGTCTGGGAAGGAGCTACACTGACCTTGGAGACAAAAGGGGCTTTGGAGAAAATGTCCACGTCATCTGCTGGAATCAGGGAGCTCCTGAAGGGGGCTGTGGCAAAGACATCACGCTCCCCAAGACCATCTGAGGCCTGCTGGTTGATTGGCAAGAACTGGCTCTTTTTCCCACCTTGTCCCCTTTTCTCCGGCTCAGCAGACATTCCAGGCTCAGAGAACAGAACGGCTTCTCCCAGCTTCCCCTGGAGAGGCCTGCAGCTCTCATCCTCCTCTTCAGACTCCAGAAGGAGAGGTCGAGACCCACTGGAGTCCAACATGTCCCCCTCCAGGTCGGTCCCCTCCTCCTCGCTGCTGTGGAAGGAGCTGTTGCTGGAAGGACCCTCCCGGGCCAGAGAGTCAGACTCTAAGGTGTTCTGGATCTTTGTGCCAGGAGCTCTGCGGGGATCTGGATAGAGGGCGAGGCCTTTGGCAGCCACAGATTCTTTAAAGTGCTCTACAGTAATTATAGGAGAAGGACTGAGCTCTCTCTGGAGACCTACAAAAGCATAAAGTTTAGAATTAATGTGGATGCTGGTTCAGAGCTTTCTGCAACATTTAATGGTCAACTGAGGCAGACACACTGTGGAACCACATGATAGGTGTTGGAAATGGAAAAACAGAAAAAATAAAAAGTCAAGCAAGGTAAAGCACGCAGACTGAAGACACAACCACCATCTCACACTTTGGATCATGATAGACACAATGAGCAGGAAAGGTGAAAACGTCAGGCACACGGACATTCACGGCAACTAGGCAACACTCCTACTTGCAGGCCAGGCACAGACACCTGCTCTACCTGGCTCAGAGGCAAATGATAACAAGCCCAGTCATTCCTCTCTCCACATGCACCAGACAGTCTGGGGCTATGGAGAACCACTGCCTGGGGACAAACTTAACTGGGCATCTGGCATGTGCTCAGGGACAACAGACCACCACCCCCCACACACACAAGCTGAGTTCAGCTGTCAGTAAGTGCACGCTTACTTGATGACACACTGCCAATGGTACTCATAGAGCACGTCGTGCCTGATGCAAATACTGAGGGTGCTTTCTGAGTCATACTAGATGACATCAACTTTGGCTGGAGTTGCCCTAGAATTTTGTTTTTAGTGTCCCGGGAGAGCAAAGATCTCTTTAACGAACCCGCCATTAAAATCTTTAAGCAGAACTACTAGTGAACTCCAGTGTGCTAGCACGAGTGCTATGTAGGTAGAGGTGCCTCTGGGTGCTCTGGCTTTGAAATCAAACAGACAATTATCAGAATGCAATATAGCTTACCTTCCAAGAAATATTAGCAGGTTAGAAGTATGTCATTGGGCACATGTTAGCAAGAGGGTAGGAAAAAGGCATATGTAACTAAACAAGAAGAATCCAGAGAAAGGGTGGTTGGGGGTGGGAACAAAATATATTTCTTTATGAGCTCAAAAAAGAAATACCACCAGAGTGTCCCAACCCAGCAGGACATTAGCTATTGGCCATTCCCTCCCCATCTGGGCCCTCTCCCTCTTATGAACACTTTGCCAGAGAGGAATTTCTGTTATATAATGCTGGCTACTAACATTCTTGTTTGAACTAAGCACACAGAGCACAGAGCAGGGGCTACAAAGTTGGTTTATTGGGAAAGCAGTGACTTAGCAAAAAGGGTTTACACTGTAGAGAACACAAAGTGGGCGGGGCAAACATTTTATTAAAGGGCACTAGGCAAAAGCACTGCTTTTCTTTTTTAAAGCAATGCTTCATTTTAATCAGTTGACAATAAATAAGTTTCAGGTCCCCAACCCATGTCCTTTTTTATTTCCTTTTTCTAATAGTTTGAACATGTTTAATGAACTCTAACTCAAATTTTAAGTTGAATTCTGTATGGTACAGTATGGATTTTTGAGTAATATTTGAAAAACAATGTGATTTTTGAAGAGAATAGACTTTTCCTTGCATTGTAACTCTCCTGCATGCAGTTAAGTGTTAATATAGACCCCAGTAGGGAGTGAGGACTTCCTGCTCCCTTGCGGTGGATATGGACACAGTCATAACTCATCAGGCAGGGGAACTGAGATGAGCTTTTGCCTCAAAGAAACTCAGGTCACTTTCTGTGAGGGAACTAAAATGAAGGGGGAAGGGGAACCACTAACTTTAGAAATAAAATGTGTCAAGAAATATAAGAGGCTCCTGAGAGTCCATAGCCCACTTCCTCTTATATGTCAGCCAGTCTATGGCCTCAGTTGACAAAATGAAGGTGCACTTCCTCACCTTTCCAAAACTACCCAAATGCTGGTGCTTTTAAACTGGCTATGCCGCAGAACAAAGTACCCTTTAGCACAGAGAGCTAGAAGGTTGAGTCAAGCCAGCAACTAACCCTAGCACTGTATGGACGGACCATCAACACTGTTTTCACTACAGTCAGTGATTGGAGGGAACTAAACTGGATTCATGTAAACCAAGTCATGTACAGACTGTAGAAGGCATCTATCTACCTAGAGAGCCAGGGCCCGATGCCTTCAATGCTAGGTTACAGTTGGAGACCTAGGGGGCAGCAACAGAGAACTCCCTCATCCACAGAGGGACATGAAGAACAAGCCACCCCATGCACACTACCGTCAAGTAGCAGGCTTTGAGTCAAGAACCCAGGAGAAAAATCTGCCAACTTATGGCATCGTTTTTTGACTTTTGAAGTAAATAGTAAGATATTTCATATTTAAAATACCAACAGTTTTAAAAAGTTCAGATTTGGCTGGGTGTGGTGTTTCACACCTTTAATCCCAGCATCAGAAAGTCAAGGCAGATGGACCTCTACGAATTCAAGGGCAGTGTGAGCTACATAGAGAATTCCAGGGCTAGCCAAGGCTATATAGTGAGAACTTGTCTCAAAAAAAAAAAGTCAGGAGTCATAAATCACCCCAGTATCAAGTCTGAAGGAAAAACTAGTCTCTCATTATTCAAAAGAAGGAACACAGCTATCTCCCCTAACTTACTGGTTGGAAAAGTGTCTCCAATGGGGCCTTCCCAAAAAGCCTGTCTCTCAACCTCTCTTGTAGTACAGCATGACTGAGGCAGAATGACCAGGCCTAGCACTTTGAAGGCCAAAGAAATATTAGAGAATATAGGGAACCTAGATATCTATACAACTCTGCAGAGCCCTGGCAGTGGTAGCACGGGAAACAACAGAGCTGAGGGGAGATTCACATAAAATCTTACTGACAGTTAAAGGTTTTGCTGTCTGTCGCTCACTTCAGTGTATGAATGTGCTCTTACAAGTAGTTTTAGGGGGAACAGCCCTTGTAGTGGAAACCACCTTGAGCCAATAGCAGACTCCCTCTGACGGAAGTAATCTTAGGGAGGAAGGATCTATCCAACTTATCCTCCTGTCATAGTCAAGTTCTTTTGGTCACCAATGACATCACAGCAGATACTTTGTAACCAAAGAAAGAAGAGCAAAAACAGAACCGAAACCAAACTTCTAGCCTGTTCTCCCAGCCCAGGACCTGCCTCGGTGTGCACAAGGCTTTTGTTCATCATTTCTCTTATAATGCCCTCAAGCTGGTCACATCCCGTATTGTTTTCACAACTTTTAGAAATAATCCCATCTGGTTCCATGTTGAGGCCGTAAGTAGGAGATTTCAGTGTGAACTCACATATCTTCACCATTCCTTGCATTATCCCAGAGATCAAAGTGTGGCATTCTCGGGGATGACTGACCCCAGGAATGCTATCTGATTGACAATGAGGTCACCAGAGCACTCTCTAAAGAAGCAAAATCTAAGATAAAACAAAAAAATGTTATTACTGTGTGTGCGTACACAAGTTTGTGCCACCATGGTCAAGTAGAGGTCACAGGACAGTTTCCATGAGACAGTTCTCTCCCTGCACCCCATGGGCTCTAACTCACGTCACCAGGCTCTGCACGGTGCTCTGACCCACCGAGTCATCTGGCTGGCCCCAAGCCTGAGATTTGAATTTCAGGCTGGTTACTCAGAATTTTGTGTGTTTCAGAATTTTACTTGTCTATACACTATAACTGAAATGGTCATGGGGAACATTGATGACAAATTCTTGCCAAAGTCTGAAGAAATGGCTTGGATAAAATACTAGTAGGCAGAGGCAGGCAGATCTCTGAGTTCAAGGCCAGCCTAGTCTTCAGAGTGAGTTCCAGGACAGCCAGGGCTATTATACAGAGAAACCCTGTCTTGAAAAACCTAAAAACAAAATAAAACAAAAAGAAAAATACTCCAATGAAATGTGTGCCACCAGCTGAAATTTGGTGTCTCAGAACCACACCCAGGAACCACAAGCTGAGCACCTGTAATTCCCACAACCTTTGATGTTCATCATGAACTCCAGGATTCTCCCTTATGGGTAGGCAGGAGCAGGAAAACCTCACAGCTAGATGCCAGGGGCAATTAGAGAGAGCTATTTCTTACTGGGCATGAACATATTCTTGGTAGCCTAGTGTTTAATTCAATTGGCCTGGATATACTAAAGACTAAATTAGAAGAGAGCAGCTGCTAATTGGTGTCATTTTATCACTTGAGTGTGACCCTGGCTAACCTGTGCTTGTTTGTAGGCCTCTCATTCTTGACCATAATGGGCTTTGCTCTCCAGCGTAGTCACTTAATCTTCCTCAGGACAGCTTACACAGCTGCCCATACTTCTCTTGTCCATTTGTATTTGTAGTCACTAAATAATGGGCTCAAGTCCTTTCTGCAGAAATATAACAGCTACGTAAAGCTACTTCACATCTAAACATCATGTACTCGTTTGAACAGATAAAAGCTTTATTCTGTATGTTTACATAAGAAATTTGTTTACAGACTTATTTATACAATACTTGCGAAGCAGTGTTCATTTTTCACATTTTACCGCACAAGATAGCTTCATTACATCACTTTGCTTCCCTGGGGAAGACAAATTAGAAGACCTAAGTTAAGAATCCATCCAGGTGACAAAGGCATGTACAACAGGGAAGAGGAGACCACCCACAGACAGTGAACTGAAGACACTGCATCAAAGTGAGAACCAAACAAGGCCTCCCCACTACTGACTGTCGCCCTTCAGGAACTCTGTGTAAGCTAGCTTTACCCAAGCAGCCTACAGGCCTTGTCCCTCCCCCTCAGAGAAAGGAAACCCAGGAGAAACCTCATAGGATATCTTGTTACAGACTTTGAAATGGAGGCCATCTGGGACTCACTCAGTTCACAAAAGCCAAGTACATCCAACTTGGGGAACATTATCACCATGGAAAGGAAAGGTCTCATTTTACACTTTTAAAATTAGTCTCTGGAGAGGGACATAAAATAGCTTGCAGTATCTGAAGTGTTTCACTAAACATTCCACGCTAAACTGTATGTCAGGCAGCCTCTGATTTGGTTAACTCGGTGTTCTGGGTGATGCTGTCATTCCCCAAACCCAGTGGCAACAGACTGGCCGCTCATCCTGCAGACCTGTAAGGCTAAGGACTCTTGGATGCCAGAGAAACCTTGTCACAAGGATTTTAGCTTGGCCCAAGGTGTTACAAGATTCCATTGTTCATCTGAGCATGGACCCCCACCCCCATCTCAAAGGTCTCCCCATTCCCACAGCACTACTGAAGACAGAACTAATACTGACCTGGGGGAAGGCTACACTGGTTTGAATAAAAACAAACACTTATCAGGAGGATCATAGGAAATGAAAATTGCAAACCACAAAAATATCACATCTTAAAAAAAAAAAAAGCCAGATTCCCTTTTGGGTTTGTTTTCTTCCAATCAGTAGTAATCCAAGTTCTAGAATTCTGATCTGATCAGGAAGAGACAAGTTCAATATGAAATGCCAACAAGCAGAGTGATAACCTCTTTCAGAGGAGTTTAAAAACCTGTTATCTTTAAATTTCCTGAAAACCAGGGGATTGCACACCTTCCCTTACTTAGAGTGGTAGTGAAATTCCTCTCAGCTATGGAGTCCTCTCCAGAAATTGCTTGTGGAATAACAGTGTCTTCAGTGATAAATGCTTTTCATCTTATTGAGCAGTTTTGCTTTTTTGGAATAGCTCAATGTTACTCAGAGGCAGAAGTGTTGGGGAGAATAGATAAGAAAGAATATGCTATGGAGTCTTTGAGTGATGCTACTAAGAAAATACAGCCATGTTCTTGCTACCTTATCTGGTGATGTTATGTCATACATATGGCAATGTATGTTAGAATAAGAATTTAAACAACTCAGATGTTACTAGCCTGCCTTTCTGGGATCAGCATTCACTTCCCAAGCAAAATCAGCTGCTTCCAGAGGGAACTCTCAATCATATGGAATATTTCTGATATGTCTACTTCAGAAATCATTGTAACAATTAAACTACTACTTAGAAATGACCATTTAAACCCTATCTCCTCTAAGGACCATATTTTTAGAAACTCTAAGTATTAAATTTAGTTTTCGGGGGAGGGAATAACAATTTTTGATACTTTCTGGTACAGTAATTACTTCCACTTAGCAGAGAGAAGATCAAATAAAAAATGTGCACATTGTATTTGTCCATATTTTAACAGCAAATCCCTGATCATACAGACTAAAATAGTAGAAATCTCTGGGCTCTGTTTTACTGTAATAGGTAAGGTTGTGTGTCCTTAATATTGTACAAGGAAAATCTATCTCCAAGCTTTTGATGATGTGGGCTTTTATTCAGGTAGCCAGCAAGTAGCAACAAGGTTAGGAATTGTTCATTCTAATCCTCTGTGAGTAAATGCTTTAGAAAGCTGTAGGAATGTGAAGAGCATAGAAGCTACCTGAAGGACATCCGGATTATATAATCCTTCATAGTCCTTCTAAACACAACGGCATAATGATGCTATCTATGCTTTTACTGTCTCAGATAGCAGCTACCAAATTCATTCTGTGTAAAAAGCCAACAGCAGCTCTGAAGAGTAAAATGCCTGTTCAGGTCCTAAGCCAGGGTCTGGATTTGGTCCCAGAAGCCTGAGCTGCCCTGCCCCTTCTCTCCCCACCTGCCCTCAAAAGCTCAGACCACACCAGTGAGACGAAGTAAACTGGCTAGTGCACAGCCATGCAACCCTCTTACAGTCCAGTCTTTTCCCATGCATCTCCAGTAGGCCCACACCATGCTCTTCTCGAGTCACTGCCTCAGCTTAGGGTTGTACCGACTGTGCTGTGCTGACCAGGTCATTAGAATGTATTCCTCAACAGGAAACTAGCTCCGCCTGCCGAAGCCTTACTCCTCAAGAATCAGCCCAGGTCTCTTGCTGTCTTACCCTGGCTTTACCAACTTCCTTGGCTAGAGTCTTAATTTTCATTAGTGTCTCCATTAAGCCTCATTGAGCCAAATGAGTAGGCAATGTATCTCAATATAATTACGGGTGATGCACAGAATGGTTTAGAGACACTTAACCTAATTTCTAGAATGTACCATTCATAGCTGCAATTAAACTGAGAAAGCAGACACTTCATTATGTTGCTAATGTTTGCATGAGAAAAAAAAAAACGAAAACATTATCCTTATTTAAAAATAAACATTTCCTTCATTAGTGTATACATTCTTTCTATGTCCAGCAAAGAGGACACAACCATTTCCTGCCCACCAAGGGGTTAACCAAGTCCTGCTTCCCTGCAGCCCACTTGTGGAGAGCTCTTCGTGACATCTCCTCATCCTCGCTGTACACCGTGCCTGGATCACTTGTGGAAACCATTTCTTCTAGCAGAGCCTTTTCCTCAGCTCATCTAGGTACAGCTGGCACAGGAAGTATTTAAAGTCAGAAGGAAGTCTGAGTGTCCACTCTTCCTGCTGTCACAATGCTGACACTCCAGAGGGCAGTGTTTGCAGGCTCGTGCTGCTGCTGGTTCCCCACCACTTAAAGTGCAATGTGAGCAAGAAAAAACAACATAGTAGTAGAGAACAAGCAAACAGATTTGCGGTTTTATTTTTACAAATCTGATGAACTCAGAATTTCTCTTCCAACCCTGGAGGATGGCATTTGAGGAGGGGGTTCTCTGTGACCACTCCACAAGAGGACATGAAACACACCTTGATGGATAAATACACAGAGGGTGACCAGGAGGCATGTTGTAGGGTGAGTGCAGGGGCCTGTTCTTAAATCTATGAACAATAGTCTAAGGTTACTGAAGAACTACTGTTTGGTCTTTTTAATCTAAGAAGCCAAGGAAAGCCACGCACATATCCATCAGCTTCAGCCTTCAACATAAACACCAGAGAGAAGGGAAGCGGGCACATTCAGACTGTGCTCAGTACACTTATTTCTGACTATCTGAAAATAAACAACATGCTTTTGGTTCTACAGAGACAGAGGCCTGCTGAAAGCTGAGAGCAAGACACACACGCTACTTAAAATAGTTCCATGTGTTACACTGTGGGATGTGGTTATACAAGGGAAAGAGATCAAAGCCCTGTACAGACACCTGATGTCAGACTTGAAATGCCAAGTGGAAACACAACTATTCAGCATCTTCATTTATACACAATTTACAATATTTGATTCAAAATAAAAAAATCACAAGAAAAATACATCTGTTTCTGCTACAATTCCTTCCCTTCCCCATCCACCCCCCATGAAAAGTCTTCTAGTAAAAGGTATCATGTTCCCACCACTGTCTTGTTTTGGTCTGATTCTGAGATCCCAGCTTGGGCCAGGTAACATGGAAGGATAGCAATGCTTGGTATTTGTCTCACATATGCGCATTTATTCAAGGATCTCAAGCACTTGCAGTCACACCTCCAGATTTGAGAAATCATGGTTCAATGGAAGCCAGATAGCTAGACAGACGCTAGGAAGGTTGCATGGGGTAGGGTATAAGATCCCTTGGATCAGTGTATTGCCAAACAGGGTCAGAGTTGGCTGGCTAGAGCTGAGCCCAATTTCTCTTCACAAACACATCCTATTAGTTGTGCCCTGTTTAAACTGCACACCTGTCTCCAGACTCTGCCTAGGGGTAAGGCCAGCCACAGCTGTCGTGTCCTCATGATACTGCATCAGGATAAAAAAGCAAAATGGCCACACATTCATCACCCTCCAGGAAACTGACATGGGGGCCATTCTAGCAAGAATGAGACAGTGTCTGTCACAGGCTCAGTGACAGTCAAGCTTCTGTGGGTGGGTTCCCGCAGAGGTGAAGCTCAGGGCAGTTAACGCTTGTGTTAAGACAATGCTATTGAAGATGGGGAATGAGAAAACACAGCAAACTAATGAGAGGAGGCGGCCAAGGAATGGATCTGGAGAGTCAGAGATTTTCTTTCCTTATCATTTCTATAGGAGAAGGCAAGGGGTAGGAGAAAGGGGCTTGAGGGCCCCTTATTTGCGGGTTTTTAAAATCATTTTTCTCATAACTCCGTAATGAAAATGTGTATTACGGCATGAAGTTTACAGAACTGTGTCTGCTACTGGCTCACGGCTACAGGTCTATGAGCTGATCCACCAGCAGCAAAGACCTGGCTAGGTTGGGAAGACTGGACTCAGAGCTCCCACTGCTGTTTCTAGAGTGCCCACCTGGAAGTGGAAAGATATGATTCAGTACACAACACAGAGGGTTAGGGTTAGATGTGTAGAGCAAGCAAAAGAGAAAGAGAAAAAGAGACCCAGAGAAGCAACATTTCACATTTAAAAGTCTTACATGTTGGGGTTTCTAAGCATAACCACTGGTTAGCCACCACTTCCCACTGACTGTCACTCCATGCACATGGCACTGCAAAGATGCTGCTGGTTCCAAACCAACATGCTTGCCTAAGTAGTTCTGGCTGTACACTTGCCTCCTACCAACAGAAAGTCATCTCCCCCTCCACAAGCAAAAATTAATTTTGCTTTGGGGAAAGTTAGTTATTAGAATTCTACAACAAGAACATGCTTTTAAAAATGAATAGGTGGTGTGTTTTGTGCATGCTCACGATTCAATCCACCTAAGAAGAGAAGAGATGTTCCATAATGTCTACAGATACAGCGGACATCAAAATAACACAGTTAGCTCTCTGGCAAGAATCTGTATCTATTACAGATTTTCTAATTATGATAAAAATGTTCAAAACTTCTGACATATACCTTTGGGCTTCTACCAACCAGAGAGCACTTTCTTTTGGGCTTGACATTTCATAAAAACTGACTCTTTTCTAAATAAATCCAACTTAGTGAGATTTAAGCTACATAGATCAGCATTTCCTCCTGCCTCACAGGTTGGTCCAGCCTACATTGGCTGCCATCTTCTAGTGTCTTTTTCACCAAATGGCAATGCTCCACCCACCCTGCAGGCTAAGGATATTGCTTTGATAAGAACTGAGGTCAAGCTCTTCTCCTTTCTCCAGTCTCTTTCTTACCTTGAGTGTTTTTGGTTATCAGTACAGGAATAGGGTCAAACTCATCTTCTGCCACCTTTTCCGAGCCCTCAGCGACACCAAAACCTGAGATGAGATTACTATCTTCTGCAGCTTAATACAGAATGCAAGCACACAAGCAGAAACAAGAGGAAGAGATTAACAAATGAGAGAACAGGAAGGAGACATCAAGCCTTCAACTATGAGCATCACTGTTCTTAAAGGTGAAAGCACTTTTTTTCTGAATTGAAATAAAAGTAGAAAACTGGAAAATACAGGTATATAAAAGTAAAAACCTTCAGAATTTATACTGTTAAAATTTCATAAATGATTGAGAAATAGGTTATTAGAAGAACTGTCTACTATGCAGAGACCATACAGTTGTGAAGTATCTCTGCGAAGTCTCTTACTGAGTCAACAGAGGCCTGACTAACACCTGAGACACTCAAAGCCTGGGGAAGGAGATGAGAGAGGAGTGACCATGAAGGTTTGGTGTCAGTGTGTGCGTTAGCAAGTGCAAGGTCAAGGGTCCTGAGTTTGACTCCAGGACCCAAAACCAACAACAGAAGAGAAGTGACCAATATATAGAAGGCAAGCAAAATGCCAAGACTCCCAGGTTCTGTGAGAAAATACTTTTAAATAACTCAGAATACTGGGGTACAAAAGCATACAACTGAGGCCACCAGCACAAGTTTCTTACACAACTCCCTCCTCCACTTTCATTTTTTGTTTTGTTTTTGAGATAGGGTCTCATTATGCAGCCCCAGTCGTCTGGAACTCACAGAAATCAGCCTGTCCCTACCTCCCCCATGCTGGTTAAAGGACTGTGCCATCGCATCCAGCATATTCTCCATTCTAAATAAAGCTAGCCCCCAGAAAATGCTAGTTGAACACTACTTGGCAGTCAATTACTTCTCTGTTGTTATACACTGGTGCTAATACATCCCTGTCAGCCATCAGTATCTACACAAATTACTGTGCCAGTTGTAAAACCAGCTAGCATTACTGCAACCTATGAGGTCATTGTGTTTAGTTATTTCTGAAGCCTTCCTTCTTGAATTTCCTTTGAAAAGAGCTTAATTTGTTCATTCTCTAATACTTCTCAAACACAGAAATAAGCTTGCTGTGTGCAAGCAAGTTATCACTATGACAGACCCCAGAGCCCAACCCAAGCTAGTCTGCCTGGAAACTCTGAAAACAGGCAAAGGCAAACCCAAGTGAAAACATCAAGTTAAAGAGAGACTCAGGAATCAGTTATGATTCAAAGGTGAAGTAGTGTAAAACTTTCACAAGCTCAATTTTTGAGGAAGTTGTTTCTTTACATTCAAAAACCTTGAATCAGATTTGATGAAATGATTTGACCTTATTTTGTTTTGTGTTTTTTTTTTTTTTTTTTTTTTTTGGAGACAGAGTACCTCTGTGTAGCTGGGCTGTCCTAGAATTAGCTCTATTGACCAGGCTGGCCTCAAACTCACAGAGATCCACCTGCCTCTGCCTCCTGAGTGCTGGCATTAAAGACATGTGCCATGAATGCCCAGCTATGACTTTACTTTCTATGGCCAATCAATCAGCTGGTTCACCCATCTATGTGGTTGGCCCTTAAGGCATGTGGCTCCCAAAGGTAACATGCAATATCCGTATCCCAGTTCTTGTCAGAAAGTGATCCCGGCACCTAGCTGCAGTTGCTAGGGCTTATTAACTACTCTGAGAAGAACTGTAACAGTGGGTAAAAATACAAACCCATGTTTTCCACATAAATGGACAGTTTGAACATCTTACTAACAAAGTTTTTTTTTTCTCCTCTAACTTAATCAGCTCTGGCTGTCCTGGACTTGCCTCATAGACCAGGCTAGCCTCAAACTCACAGAGATCTGCCTGCCTCTGTCTCCCAAGTGCTGGGATTAAAAGTGTGTGCCACCACACCTGACTAACAAAGACTTTTGGTAAGGGGAACTCCCCAGGAGCTGTTCAGCCCTTCTGCTCAGGATGCTTGTGGTCCAAAAAGAAAGACTTTACCTTTGTGAGTGGGAGCAGAGAGTGCTATGGGGACAAACTCCTCCAGAAGGTCGGCAGTAGGGTTAGGAAGCAGAGAGCAGTCAAGCAGAGAGTCTTCCCCAGTGAGAGAGTCTGAGTCCCGTTACCAGCATCCCAGGCAACGATGGCATTAAACAGCACACAACAACATTGTGAGGTTACATCTTCACTTTTAAATTACTGCATTTATAGGCCATATATACAAGCCAAGGTGCAGAAAGAAAATTTAAGAAAACATGGTAAGCTCTCTGAACTTCTAACCACAAAAACATGTATCCTAGATTCTACTTGGCAGTAACATATAAATGTAAGAGTTTTAGCTCAGAAACTGTTGGATAAACAAGTCTGTGATTGAAATGGCAATATAACTTAACAATCCAGTTCTCAGCAAATACCATATGGAAAAGGGCCTTGTAAGTAGAGTTCCACTTAACTTTTTCCCACTCAGGAAGAAAGTTACTACTTACGAAGTGCTACAACTATCAGGACAGAAGCTTCCTGACCCTCTGGGTTTCCATTCAAAATGTCAATTACTATTATTTTTTCAATTTGAATTCTCCTTTGAACATATAGTATTCTTTCATCTAAAGAATTGAAGAAGGTAAAATTCAGAGATGAAGCAATTGAGCAGGGAGTGTTTCCTGGGAGAAAACATCCAAGTGAGGAAAAACAAGAGGAACCTGTGCTTTTGGAGTGACTTTTTTTTTCACATGCATTAGTTAACTACCCACCTAAGCACACAACCAGACCACCTTACCAAGGTAATTAGGACTCACAGAGATGAATGCAATTAGCTTTGTTTGTATGTAGCTAAGGACTTGTATGAAACTGAGAATTTCAAATTAGGGTGAAAGCAATACTGGATCCAAGGACAATTTCAATTCTGCCTACAAACTAAAGAGAGAATCACCTCCAGATGATGAAGCCCTGATCTGGGAGAGGATTAGCAACAGGCAGCAGAGGAGCTCCACAGGCCAGATGCCACTAGGACTGTGTACGGTAGAGTGGAGGACATGTCTGTTGAAGGCAGCTGTTTACCTGAGCAGACTTAGGGTAAGGGGACAGAGGGCCCTGTCACCAGTGAAGAGAACCTTTTTTTACTTTCTGGTATTGGGAACTGACTGGACCCAGGACTCTGCGCATGTTCTGCATGCACTCCGTCCCTGAGCTGTATCCCCAGTCCTGGGAAAGGAACAGTGAGTAACAATATTCTGTAATCAGGGCAAGCCCAGCAGTCACTCTTAAAAAAAAACATGGCTCCAAAGAGTACTCAGTTCTTTGGCACACAGACACCCTCAACATCTAGAAGCCAAGAGAGTATAAGAAAAATTCATAACATCCAGTGTAAAACCAACCAGAATGCAAAGAAACAGAGGCTTATCTAATCTGTCACAGATGGGAGGCCCTTCTCTGAGGCTCCTGCACCGACCAACTCTGCAGCTACACGCGCCCTGACTGACCTGTGCGGTTCGAGATCACAGAGTCCGTTTGAGATGGGAGGCGCTGGGCAACAGGAGGCTCCAGTCCAGGTATGAGACTCTCAACAGCAACATCGGCTTTTTCTTTTGTACCATGGTGTTAGTGGAGAGGAAAGGATAAGAGAAGGAAGAGTCAGAGGCTGCTCAGGGAAACCTGGCAAGGCTTGTTTCCACAAGTTTCAGTTAAGTTGCAAAGAACAGCATGTGACCTTATTTCTGCTGCTGTCTGGGCTTTGGTGACTGAGTGTGTATGTACAAGGCTAACCCTCAGGAAGGCTCCTACAGATAAGTGTGGGATACAAGCTACTTTCAAGCAACAAATTCTTCCACGTCAGAAAGGATTGGCTTCAAAACAGGCAATAGTGGCTCACATCTATAATCCAACAACTATGGAGGCTGAGATGAGGATTGCCATACTTCAAAAGGCCAACAACAATCAAAACAGCTTCATTCATCATTAGTTTGGGCAATTTTCCCCCTTTAATGAAACAGACTTGGGGCAAACATTCTCCTACCTAATGCCAATCCTCAAATTTACCCCCATTCTATCCCATGATGCAGCAGGGAGGTGCTCTGCACTTTGCGATGCCTCACACATGGAGGCCTATCTTTCTGTGAAGTAATAGTGTTCCTGACTGCTGGTACTTCTTGTCTAAAGTCTGAACCCTCCAAGACAGTTTATAAGTTTTGCTTACACAGCATAAAAAATGTAACTGAGTAAGCAGACCAAGCCACTGCCCTGGTGTATCACAGGACTGAACTGCCAGGCAAACTTCCCAGGTATGGATGTTTGCTATATGCATTGACCTTCTAAAGAAGAATCAGCTCAATTCTATTGTGCGCAGTATAGTTCCTAGGACCAGTTAGAAACCAAGTGTTCCGCAAAGTTTTCCTTTTGCACATTATTCCTTATTCATAAGGAACTTACTGGAAAAAAAAAATCACAGAACATCACTAAAGACCAGAGTTAAACGTTATGCACACAGAAAGCAGAAAAAAGATACTTCTTTTGGAGAAGCAGAACCAGAGTTAACAGCCTTGACCGCTGGATTCCCACCATGCACAAGGGCTACAGAGGTCTCAGAGCACTTTTATCCTTCACTCCCATCCCCATGCCAGATTCCCCCAACCCATAACAGGAATGACTGAAGAATAAACAGTGATTTTACCAGTCGCAGCATCAGAAGTGCTGCCAAAAGGATCTGTCATAGGCAAGAGGTCAGGGAGCAGAAGAGAAGTGTCAGGAGATTTGAGTCCCTCGATTAGTTTTTCTAGGTTGGGAAGAGGTAAAGAAAAGGCAAAATGAAATGAGATGATAAAACAAGTGGATCATTTATTGTTTTCCATGAAAACACAGTTTAGGGATCCTCACGTTAAAGATCCACCATAAAAACAAAGACTATTAGTATCTTGTTCATAATATACTTTTTCAGGGCCAGCAAGCTAGTTCAGTGGGTAAAGGTGTTAGCCACCATACATGAAAACTTAGTTTAATTCCAGGTACTTAGCCAGTGGAAGGTGAGAACAAATTCCTACAAGTGATCCTCTGATTTCCACATATGCACTTACATACATACAACACAAACAAGTAAACCAACAAATGTAATTAAAAAAATTATGCCTCCCTCCAAAAGACTTTCCAAAATGAGAAGGTAAAAAAGCAATCCTCAGTCAGGCGTGGCAGCTCACTCCTTTAATTCTAGCACTCGGGAGACAAGAGAGGCAGATTGCTGTGAGTTCGAGGCCAGCCTGGTCTACAAAGTGAGTCCAGGACAGCCACAGCTACACAGAGAAACTTTGTCTCGAAACCTAAATAAATAAATAAACAAATAAACCACCCCCCCCAAAAAAAAAGCAAATCCTCAGGTGAAGTGGAACTCAAGGTTCACTCAAGGTGAGGTCTGTCTATCCCTCGTTTTCATCTGAAGCATAACTTATATTATAACCGTCACCAATTTTAAATGTGTGTAACATGGTGAATGTTGACAAATTTATATATATTCATATAACCACCACTAAAGTAAAGACATAGACCATTACCAACCCTTTCAAACACCTGCACCCCTTACAGTAAATGCTTCCTTTTCACCACAGGCACTGGAACAACTGGCCTGCTTTTTGTCACTACAGTTTTGCTTCTTCTAGATTCCCAACCCTGCCCCCTTTTAAAAAAATATGTGGTCTCATATGACCTAGGTTGGCCTTGAGTTGCTAAGTAGCCATTGAAGACACTGAACTTCTAATCCTCTGCCTCTATCTCCTTAGTGTGGAGATTATAGGCATTATATGGTGCTGAAGACAACCCAGAACCCTGAACACCCTAAGCAAGCATTCTACCAAGTGAGCTACATTCCAAGCTCCAGATTTTCCATGTTTTGTTTTTAATTGTTTTTTATTTATTATTATTATTATTGGTTTATTTAAGAAAGGGTTTCTTTTTGCAGTTCTGGTTGTCCTGGAGCTTGGTATGTAGACTAGGTGGCCTCGAACTCAGAGATCATCCTGCCTCTGCCTCCCAAGTGATGGGATTAAAGGTGTGAACAACCACAGCAGGCCTCAGATTTTCTGATCTGAAAATAGAACCATGCAGCCTCACTCCGCTGGACGTCCTTCCCTACGAACAAAACTTCTGACAGTCTTCTGTGTTGCAGCCTAGACAGTGGCTACCATGTTGCTGTGCTGAGTTGTGCTTCACAGTGTAGATGTGCCCACTCTGATCTGGTTCCCAGTTGATAGACATTTGGCTTTTTCTATTAGTCCTTTGTTAACATTTGCATAGGCATACATTCATTGCCCTTACTGGACTTACTTTTGAATCTGTTTTTATTTAAATCTGCCTTAGAAACAGCTTAATTCATCAACAAAACCGATTCAGCCTCGGGTTAGGCACCTTCAACACTTTCCTGCTGCCTGCCAACTATGCACCTAAAATACTTAAGAACTCTGACTTATCTGTGGTTATGGAACAAGTACTTGGAAACTATTCACTTGAATATTAAAAGTGAGATAAAAGCTCAGCATCTGGGCTGGAGAGGTGGCTCAGAGGTTAAGAGCACTGGCTGTTCTTCCAAAGGTCCTGAGTTCAATTCCCAGCAACCACATGGTGGCTCACAGCCATCTACATTGAGATCTGCCCGGGCATATATGTAGAGCAAATACTGTATACATAATAAATAAATAAATGTTTAAAACAAAAGCCCAGCATCTTTGCTTCCATTTTGCTTCTATTTTATTTTGGGTCAGAGTCTTCTCAGCTCTGAACATAAGCATACTAATTATTGAATGAGTGACTATCTGAACTTAGCAAGATAAGGTTGATTAACCCCAAATTCCTTGAACCCACCTCATCCTACTTCAGAGCTGAGGCACAAACATAATAGTAGCTAGGTGTTTTAATGTCAGCTTTTACAAATCCTGTTTAAATCCATGAAAAAAACCTCTAGAATTCTCCATTCATTGTCCTGAGCCTGTACTTCCCATGGATTACAGAAACAGAAATCTCCCATACTAAGAGCACCCCTAAATAGGGGCGATTACCCCATAACTGACGCTGCCCCTCTCCCCACCCCAGCAGGAACAATCACTTCATGGGAACCAGACTGCCCCTCAAGTACTAGAGACAGTGAGCAGCCAGACTATAGTCTGGCCAAGCCTTCTAGCTAGGTATTCTTACTCCATGCCAGTGCTTCCTCTGTCTGGATCTCAGGCTCATGTCAATGTCTTGAAGCTGGGCTGGGAAACCCAACCACCACCTTCCCAGCAAGGCCTTAGTGACTAAAATCCTTTCCTGACTTTTGCCTCTGCTGGGATTAAAGGCATGCACCGCCAAGCCTGACCTTTGTTTGCCTTTTTTTTTTTTTTAAAGTTTTTTTTTAAGATTTATTTTATTTATTTTATGCATATGTGTGCTCTATCTGCATGTACACCTGCATTCCAGAAGAGGGCACCAGATCACATTGTGGATGGTTGTGAGCCACCATGTGGTTGCTGGGAATTGAACTCAGGACCTTTGGAGGAGCACTAGGCAGTGCTCTTAACCGCTGAGCCATCTCTCCAGCCCTTTGTTTGCCTTTTTAAGAGTAAGTGGCAGGACCTAATTTCTTGGGGACACCCTCCACTGGCCACCCCATCAAACCTGTGGCCTAAGATTATGATTATAGCTTCATCTCAGGAGATTCACTTAAGCCTGAAGATGGGATTATTGCTGACATTTGGGACAAAGAAACAAAAAGATGTCAGAATCCACATTTGTCACACTGGGTAACTTAAAGCTGACAATATACACACATCAAGACAACCTTAGTCACTCCTTTAACCTTGAGACACCAACAGCCCTCTATCTTCAACATAGCAAAAGGTAGAAATTAACGTGAAACCAAGTAATGGGTCACAGGAAGAAGGGAATTTAGAGCCTGCACTTCTATTACAGGAAGATTAAAGCCACATGAATTCTGATTTGCTCAGATAAACTAAAATTAAAATGTTCGTTTGAGAAAAAGGAAACTGCTTAAAATTCAAGTACACACGGCCGGGCGTGGTGATGCACACCTTTAATCCCAGCACTCGGGAGGCAGAGGCAGGTGGATCTCTGTGAGTTCAAGGCCAGCCTGGTCTACAAAGCGAGTCCAGGACAGCCAGGGATGTTACAGAGAGAAACCCTGTCTCAAAAAACAAAAAAGCAAACAAACAAACAAACAAACAAAAATTCAAGTACACACATAAAACATTTTACTAGATTTACAGTGTTCTAGGCTGCTGGAAATTGAATGAATAAACAAACAAGACATTCACTACAGACAGGAACCAGCTTCAGACACCATGATGGATGTGCTAACTCTGTTCCAGTTATGCAGGCGAACCCACTTCAGAGTCACAGCAAGATGGTGAGTACACAGCCGGAAAAAGACGTTTTAGAAGGACGTGAAGCAAACCTGTCATGTTTTAAAGAACGCAGAGCACAGATATCTCTGAATCACATGACTCTGTGTTACATTTCTCTTTGTACCTGATTACAATATGAAATATGAGCTTCTGGAAAGCAGGGGATGTGGAAAAAAAAAAACCCAGAAACTAACAAAAATCAAAGGCGCCATCATCACTCTTGTATTGGATAAGGCATTTATTTTGTTTGAGAAAATGGTATTTAAAATACCTTTCATAATACTGGTTAAAACAGATGGTTTTCAAAAAAAAATTAACATTCTTTATTCTGAACACTAGTTCAGGGTTTATCCCTGCCCCACACCCCCAATGAAAAACCTTCCATTTTAAAAAATGTAATTTGGGCCAATGAGATGGCCCGGCAGGTAAAGGCACCTGCCTTCAGGTGTGATGACAAAGCACATGGTGGAAGGAGAAAGTCGACCCCTTTAAGTTGTCCTCTGACCTCCACATGAGCACATATGCCCTTATCCCCACCCAAACTCCAAAAAATATATTTGAAGGTAAAAAATACATTCGTGGCTGGGTGGTGGAGTTTGCGGTCAGCTTGGTCTACAGAGCAAGTCCCAGGACAGCCAGGGCTACACAGAGAAACCCTGTCTCGAAAAACCAACAACAAACAAAAGGTATGTATTTGGGTTTTGTGATGAAACAGAAAAGAGTAGGACGGGACAAACTGCTAATCTTTGGGAGGCTTGCTCTCTGACCAAATCTGAAAATGCAGGCTGCTCACACAGATGATTTGTGTGGTCGTTGCTCTGTGGGAGTCAGAGGGGCAACACCAGGCCGAGAACTAAGGTGAGAGAGAGCACAGAGAGCAGCTTCTGCACAAGGCGGCGGTGTGCACACAAGGCTGCTGCACTTCCAGGACTCTGACAGTGAGGGAAGGTCCTCACTCAGGCAACTGGTGCCCTAATAACACAAGAAGGTAATAAACCCTTCACAAACCAGTCTAAGTTACATAATCTATACGGCTCTCTGACATGAAGCTGGGATCTTCTACGATTTGTGATCTTTTTCTTTTTAAAAATCAAAAGAAAGCTGGTGCAGTAATAGTGCACTTGGGAGGTAGAGGCAGGGACACTTCAAGTTTAAGGCCAGTGTGGTTTTGAAGAGCTCTAGGCTAGGCAGGGCTACATGTGAGATTCTGCTTCTGACTGTTGCAATATAAACTTGAAGATCAGAACACACCAATCTACCAAATGTGCTCAAAGGACAGTTTTATTATGAATCTCAGTTAAACAAAACGTGATGTGGCTGCTATAATATAGTGGTTTGAATACTTTATACCCCATAATCTCCAGCATTTGCATACTTGGTCCCCAGTTGGTAGCTGTTTGGGCATGCTTAGGAGGGGTGGAAGAAGTATGTCACTGGGGATGGGCTTTGAGGTTTCAAAGAATGTTGCCATTTTGAGTTCACTCTCTCTGCTTCCCATCTGTGGTCTCAACAATGAGTCCCCAGCTCTCAGCTTCTAGGTCTAGGTGCCATGCCTGTCTGCTGCCATGCTTCTCTGCCTTAATAGTGATGGATTCTGACCCACTGGAACTGCAAGCCCAGCTGTAAGCCCTCTCTTCTATACGCTGCCTTGGTCATGATATTTTATCACAGAAAAGAAAGAATTAATACTATACAGTTTTGTGGCTTTTGAAATGTGTGACTTAGCCGGGCATGGTGGCGCACGCCTTTAATCCCAGCACTTAGGAGGCAAAGGCAGGTAGAACTCTGAGTTTGAGGCCAGCCTGGTCTACAGAGTGAGTTCCAGGATAGCCAGGGCTACACAGAGAAACCCTGTCTCGAAAAACCAAAAAAGAAAAAAGAAAACAAACAAACGTGTGACTTGTCGGACATGGGGCAAATAAGCCCTGTAAGACATAATGAGAAATGCTGTTTTTTAAATTGTAGTCATTCTACCTAGTGAAAGAAACACCATTTATCCTGATGCAATCATTACACACTGTATAAATGAACTGAAACGGCATGCTGAACCCAGTAGATAAATGTGATAGCTATCATCAAATTAAGACTAAAAATAGAGCCAGGCATGGTGATGCATGTCTGTAGGCCCAGCACTTGGGAAGTAGAGTCAGGCTTCAGTTACAGAAAATCTGTCTCAAAAATCAAAGCTAATATAAAAATAGAAGATAAAAAGTGTAGTCACTCTAAATAGCTCCTCACAGAACAGATAATAAACTGCCCACAGCATCTTCAAGTCAGAATCAAAGCAAGCCCCTGCCATTCTTAGTTCATGGTAGTGAACTCCAAGTACAGGGAGAGTTTCCAAAATAAGGCGCTTACACAAGTGACCTTTAACTTTTCAGTATCACAAGGCAGGAGCTGGAAGTGAAAAAGAGGTCAGGCCACAGGGGAGAGGATGGCCCATTCTAACAACCAGCTCCTTTTGCCTATCTTTTCAAGAGCTGATGGAGGGCCATACAACCAAGAAGGACTTTCAAAAGCCCTCCAACTCTATGAAGTAGCACTTGTGGGGCAGCTTACGTGTGTTCCTCTGGTCTTGTGTAACTCTGATATCAAGAGCTCAGAGTGGGAGCGGCATTGTCAGAATTGTTTTCCCAAACCCACATGCACTACAGGAATGTATGTAAAAAGAATGGCACAGTTTCTTTGAAAAACTTAAAAACAGACTTACCATATGACCTGGTAAAAGGAAAAAAGCAGAGTCACAAAGAGATACCTGCACTATTTTCATAGCCCAAGTGTCCATCAAAGGAAAACTGGAAAAGCAGCACGTGCTCTTCCACACAGAGGACAATTATAAAAAACCTAAATTTAATCATAAAAATGAATGAAATTCTCACATATACAACACAGTTGAACTGTGATTGTGCAAAGTGAAACAGGCAAGCCACAAATGTTCAAATATTGCAGTATTCTTCTTCTATGGGGTTCTTTCTTACAGAAAGTAGTGTGGTGAGCTGCAGGGGAAAAAATCATGTACAGGTTCTTAAGGTCTTTCAAATGGAAAAAGAATGTGAGGGGATGGCTGAAAATGTAAATGTGCTTAATGTCACTGAACTGTACACTAAAATACTAGAAAATGTTACCTAAATTTAAAAGTAAAATGATTAAAAAACAACTAATTAAAAAATCTGTTCACCTATATTCAGGAAAAAAAACTGTCTATTCCACAGTATAGAACCACCCACACTCAGATCTTCCCTAGCAGACGGCAAAATGAAGGACAGTGGTACCCACACATTGGTGAGGCACTGTCACACACACTAGCTACATGACAGCTGGGTGGACTCACAGATGACTGTGATTCTTCAATATTCCAGACTTCCCTAAAAATTGCTTTATGGTGCTTTGGGAAAAATAGTCCTACAACAAGCCAACCACAATTATCTAATGCCTTTCACCCACAGCCTGACAATCCATAACCAGGAAATCTATTTCAGTGGCTCTCAGTTGAATGAAAGTTAAAGGTAAAGCAAGCAAGAGAAAAATGTAACTTTATTACTAGGTTTGCCCAGCTGGGACAGAGACCTAGAACTGAGGATGGACTAGCATTTCCTATCTTTACAGTAAGTTCAAGTGACACAGCATTTCCAAATACAGTTTCAACAGACCCCCCTTCCTATTTCCAAAGGAAAGTGTTATTATGTCAATTTCCAGATGAGAACACTGAGGTCAAGTGATCAGATCACAGCCATCTAGTACTACATGGTGACAACCCAGACTTTCTAAGCTCAAACCCACTTTTATACCTCCCTAACTGACTTCTCCAGCTCAAAGGTTTTACTGATCTCAAGTTAAAAAACCCAAGGACAAAAGCAATGCCTATGACTTGGGGGATTTAGCAAGGAAGAGGAAGATCTCGCTTGATGGCTCACAGGTAAAAACCTGATTTGACATTACCACCCACCACTCAGATCAAGAGATCGGGGATCATGAAAGATTACAGGTTCATGTTAAAATCTTTTAGAAGGAAAGTCACTCAAAAGGTATGGCTTCTATCCACTAAGACTTTACTACAGAGACCACTGACTGTGGAAGATAAGCAACAACCCCCTAGTCTACTGTCATCTAAAGTGGGCTGGAGGCCACAGCTCCATAAAAGTGGCACTTCGTAGGAGGTGTGGTTCTTGTTGGAATAGGTGTGCCCTTGGAGGAAGCACATCATTGGGGGGGGGGGGGACTTTGAGGTCTCAGAAGCTCAAGCCAGGCCCAGTGGAGCTCTCTCTTCCTGCTGCCTGCCCGTCTGGATACAGAACTCTCCACTACCTCTCCAGCACTGTGGCTGCCATGTTTGTGCTATGATGATGATGGACTAAACCTCTTATATATCTGTAGGCCAGCCCCAACTGGATGCTTTCCTTTGTAACAGTTGCTGTGGTCATGGTGTCTCCTCACAGCAATGGAAACTCTAACTAAGACACTTGGTATGAGAGTATATACCACTTAAAACTCTTCCAGGACTCTAAGAAGGAAAAGAAATATGAAGAATGAGGAGAGAGGCATCTCTAAAACCTTCTGGAATTTCCCGCACTACCACTGTGTGTTCCTGGCTTGCAATCCTAATCTAAAGGGCTACTGTGGCATCTGTGGAGGGCACCTTCATTTTCTGTCCTGGGCCAAGAGGTAGCTTCTGTAGGCCCTGGATTTCCAGAGCAGCAAGCACAATGCAAAAACCCAATGTGTACCAGGGGAAGGATGCCTCTATAATTTTTGCCCTTGTCTCATGCCATACCAATCACAGTGAAAAAGAAAAGCTCACATCTTTCTAACCTATTCAAAATGAATTCATCTGGGCATTTCCAGGCATAATGAAAGAGAAGAAAAGAGATATAACCAACCCCTTTCATTAACCAACTTCTACAGAATCATTCTTCAGTGATTTCTGATACATCGGAGCTGCATCTAGGCCAGGCAAGTACTTCTATTACCCACACTACCTGAGGCAGGCAAGCATCACTGAAGAACAAAAACTGTGTTTGTACCCTAGCTGTAGCTTGTCCAGTAAGGAAAAGATGTGAACTGAACAGCCCAATTCCTTCCAATCCTGGTTATTATTTTTATCCATATGTATGTAGAATCTGTGTCTGGGTGCGTACATGTGTGTGAGTGCCCAAGGAGACAAAAGAGGGAGTTGGATCCCTAGAGCTGAAATCACAGGCACTTGTAAGCTGCCAGACATGGGTGCTGGGGGTCCTCTGGAAGAGCAGCAAATGTATTTAGTCACAGAGCCATCTCTCCAGCCCCTCTCTCCCAATCTAAGTGGCCAATCAAAGATCTTGACCTCTGGGAGAAAAGAGAAACTAAGCTGGTTCTGTCAGCTCAAGGTCAAGACTTAGAAGGCATAAGCACTGTGGAAATGAGGCAACGGCCAAAGGCTTCTGGGGAATGGGATTTAGTTGCTTTCCCACAAAAGGAGATCCACATCACCCACAACCCTGCCCCCTAAAAAGATATGGGGATGGGAACAGGCAAGGGCCTTTAGCCACCACCAAGTCATCCCACTGGGAGCTGACCAGCTTTGCTTTCTAGCTGCTTCCCGAGAATCAGTAATGGGTAGACAGAAAAGACAACAGAGCTCCAGTAGTCACTTCATTTGATGATGAAGAGTCTGGCCAGAGGGTTCAGCTAGTGGCAGGACCTGGAAGGGACCCTCAGTCTCTTGACTCATGTTATGTATCACAAATATATCATAAAGTAAAAAAGTACGGATAGCAAATAGGAGCCACATGGGCACCCACAGCTCTGTCATACCTGGCCACGGTGTACACCTGCTCTCTACCATTTGCTTATGGCTTCTATTATCATATACAGTTATACTGGACTAGTGTTCTTTCTAATACATAGGCCTCTCCAATGTATCTCAAACAGTGAACAATTAAAACAAACCATATGTGTTGGCACATGCCAGTAACCTGGATACTTGGGAGGTAAAGGCAGGAGGATCTGAAGGCCATCCCTCGCTACATTGCAAGGTAGCGGCCAACTTGCCTTTAATGAAACCTTAGTTCCCAACCCAGCCTCCAAAATATACTACCAATAATTGTATTAAACAGGGTGAAAAAAAAAAAGAAAGAAATAAAGAGCACTGATATGATTCACAACACGTGTGGCACAACCTGAAGTGATCTTGTTCTTTTTTGAAGAGGTAGCACCCTCCAAGGTAAGGTGTCTATTTTAAAAGAAACCTAAAATATACAACAGCATCCAATTATCAGGTTCTTGTCACCAAGAGCTTAGAGTAGAGCTCTTCAGAGGCCCTAGAAGCATGGGATACAAGACTAAGATTGCTAACCCTAAAGTGAGTAGGATGTACCTACCTGGAGCATCAGGTACTTGGAGAGGAATGAAAGGATCAGACACACTTAGAAGTGGGATGCCAGAGTCCACAGTCTGCCCACCCTTCCTTTTTTCAGCTGGAGTGAGTTGGAGAGGAAAGATCAGGAAAGAAAAATGAGAAAAGCAGAAAATATCAAGCAAATACTGATGGATTTTCCTGGTGCCTCAGCACCCTGCATGTCCCGCAGACACTGAGTCTCACTGCAGCACCACGATGACTGACAGTGCTGTGCGGTGCTATGGGATAGATAAGCGTCAGTCTCAGCTCATACCCGACGCTATTGCTATCAGTGCTCTCCTTGGCAAACTACAGTATCTTCATAGCATATCTAAAGGCTTAAACCTTTAGAGCCCTGGATATTCCTACTATTTTCTTATTTTTTTCAGCAAAGAAAAAACAAAAACCCAAACTGAGAGACTAGCCAGTGCTGTCTTGCAAACAACCATCAGAACCTGGATCTCTTGGTTTCTACTTTAACATTCTTTTCATTTCAATTTAGTACTGTTTGGTTGTTAGTTAAAATCTCATTTTGATTTCTGTTTGACTTTTTAAATCTGAAAGTCAGGTAGAGTGATGTGCACTATAGTCCTAGTGCTCTAGAAGCAGAGGCAGGGAGATCAGCAGTTTGAGGCCACAATGGTCTATGTACATAGTAAGACTTTGTCTCAAACAAAATAAAAGCAAAGAAAATAGAAAAGTGCACAGACTCATAGGAAATTGTTGCAGGTAGAGTATGAGCCCTGTACCCAGCTTCTGCAACAAACACACTTTTGCTAACAGCAGCAGAGCGCCACTCATGCCATACAACACTGTAGCTTAAACTGTTTGGTTTCCCTTGCACCCTTCTAGAGTTTAGACTTAGGAAAAGCTCTGCAATGGTGAAAGTTAACTGTCCACTTGCCATAATCTAGCATCACGTGGGAGATGGGTGTCAAAAAAGTCTGTGAAGGAATGTCTTGATTGCATTATTGAGGTGGGAGGACCCACCCTGAGTGCCTGTGGCCCTATTTCATCAGATAGGCCCTGGACTGAATGAACAGGAGAGTGAGTTGCACACTAGCATCCCTGTGGACACCGTGGCAGCTGTGAAGTGGATGTGCTACTTCCTAAACAATTTTTTTTAACTTTGATTTACTGTGTGTGTGTGTATATACATGCATGCATGTGGAGGCCAGGACACTTGCAAGAGTTGGTTCTCTGCTTCCATCATGTGGGTTCTAGGAATCAAATTCAGGTATTACATTTGGTAGCAAGTGCCCTTACCTACTGAACCATCTTGCTATGCACTCCTTTTACATATTTTTCTTTTATTATGATGTGTGTACAGTGTGAGGGGTATGTGTTTGTGTGTTTATATGATGTGTCTGTGTAGGCATATGTCCACAGTATGTGTGAACGCATGTGATGTGTCTATGCAAGCATGTGTGTACAGTATGTGTGATGTCTACAAAGGCATGTGAATACAGTATGTACACATGATGTGTCTGTGCAGGCATGTGTGTACAGTGTATGTGTGTGTGTGATGTGTCTGTGCGGGCATGTGAGTACAGTGTGTGTGTGATGTATCTGTGAAGGCATGTGTGTACCGTGTGTGTGATGTGTCTGTGAAGGTATATGTGTAAGGTGTATGTGTGTGTGATGTGTCTGTGCAGGCATGTGTGTACAGTGTATGTGTGTGTGATGTGTCTGTGCAGGCATGTGTGTGCAGTGTGTGTGTGTGATGTGTCTGTGCAGGCATGTGTGTGCAGTATGTGTGTGATGTGTCTGTGCGGGCATGTGTGTGCAGTGTGTGTGTGTGATGTGTCTGTGCAGGCATGTGATGCAGTATGTGTGTGATGTGTCTGTGCAGGCATGTGTGTACAGTGTATGTGTGTGTGATGTGTCTGTGCAGGCATGTGTGTGCAGTATGTGTGTGATGTGTCTGTGCAGGCATGTGTGTACAGAGTGTATGTGATGTGTCTGTGAAGGCATGTGTGTACAGTGTATGTGTGATGTGTCTGTGCAGGCATGTGTGTGCAGTATGTGTGTGATGTGTCTGTGCAGGCATGTGTGTACAGAGTGTATGTGATGTGTCTGTGCAGGCATGTGTGTACAGTGTATGTGTGATGTGTCTGTGCAGGCATGTGTGTGCAGTATGTGTGTGATGTGTCTGTGCAGGCATGTGTGTACAGAGTGTATGTGATGTGTCTGTGAAGGCATGTGTGTACAGTGTATGTGTGTGTGATGTGTCTGTGCGGGCATGTGTGTGCAGTGTGTGTGTGTGATGTGTCTGTGCAGGCATGTGTGTGCAGTGTGTGTGTGATGTGTGTACAGTATGTGTATGGAATCAGCTCTTTCCTTTCATCTTGAGGTTCCAGGAATGGAACTCAGTTTTCCAGGCTCGCATGGCAAGCATCTATACGTGCTGTGCCATCTTGCCAGCCCACAGCTACTCTTACACTTCTGCCTTTACTATGTTCACCTTGAATCTTATCTCTTCTGATGCAGTTGCCTTGACTGGGCTCTTCCTTCCCAGCTTACTTCCCTCTGTGAGGCTGGTCCTCCAGTTTCTTCTCTCATTTTCAAAGAACCCATGTTCCTTTGACAGATTCCATCACTGTCATAACAGCCACCCCTATGCCCTACCCAATGTCAGCTCATCAAGGGCAACAAGGGAAGCTATTGTATGTCTGTGACATACAATAGTGTGAAAGGCAAAGATGGTATCATCGGGTGAACTAGCAATACCCCTGTTCCCTGCACTTGGCTTCCTTACTCACACTGTGGTTTTGAAAATAGCTGGTGTCTACCTCTACTGCAGAGACCATCAAAATGAAGGAATCCAGACTTTAAGCCCTGTGTGTGAGCAAGGGCACATCTGGTCATTCCTCAGGCTAGCGTGGGCCCATCCTAACCAGGCCAGATCTGTAGGAGGCAGTGTAGGAGGTAGCAGGGAAAGACTAGGGGATGGAGGCCTTGAAGTGACAGAAAGTACAGGGTTACAGTGGTAGCCTCAACCAGGTAGCCCAGCCCAGGAAAGTGTAACAAGGGTGCAGGGTGTAGCTTAGGTGGCACCTACCACCATGTGAGCAGTAGACACCAAACTCAAGATGCTTATGGTTGGTGGTAAGTGATTTTATTTACTGGGCCCACACCAGATTTATTAAGTGGAAAAAAAAGGGCAAAGAAAGGTTTTAAAATATAAAGATAAACATACAGTATCATAATCTTAAACCAAAACCTACAAATTGTAATCACATGTATTTTGGTGAGGAAGATCTATAAATTTCATTGGATTCACAAAGATATCTGTGACCTTAAAAAAGTTAAATGTAGGGCTGGAGAGATGGCTCAGAGCACTGACTGCTCTTCCAGAGGTCCTGAGTTCAATTCCCAGCAACCACATGGTGGCTCACAACCATCCATAATGAAATTTGGTGCCCTCTTCTGGCCAGCAGGTATACCTGCAGACAGAACACTGTATACATAATAAATAAATCTTTAAAACAACAACAACAACATAACACAAATCAAGGGGAAAAAGAAGAAAAACAATAAGTAAATAAATAAAATATTTTTTAAAAAAGTTAAATGTAGACAGCATGTTGTGGAGATGTGAATGAAAATGGCCCCCACAGGCTCACATATTTGAATGCTTGGTCCCCAGTTAGTAGAACTGTTTGGGAAGGATCAAGAAGTGTGGCTTTTTTGGAGGTGTGTTATTGGCAGTGGACTTTGAAGTTTTAAAACCCCACTTCAGGCCTGGTGTTTCTCTCTCTGCTTGCTGCCTGCCTACAGATGAGGATGTAAAGCTCTCAGCTACTGCTTCAACAATATGGCTGTCTGCTTCCCACCATCATGACCATGGACTAATCCTCTAAAACTACAAGCAAGCCCTCAATTAAATGTCTTCTTTTATAAGAGTTGCCTTGGTCATGGTGTCTCTTCATAGAACAGTGACTAAGATACACATCAAGATGGTCTCACTATGCTACGCCTAGGTGATGAGATCATGGGGGAGTTCCAGTTGTTTCTACACAAACTATAACTTTTATAAAATAAGTATGGAACATTATTACTAATAATGGGGAAACAAGTCTCTTATTTCTGTGATTTTTAAAAAATGCACATGTACGTATTAGTAGAATATCGAGTATAAGACAGTATCTAAGTCTTAGAATTCTTCAAGCCATCCCAAATGCCTTAAGCAAAGACAAAGCTTGTCAGAGCACTGCTCCTTAAGTTAGAAACATCTGTATAAGACATCCAGAACTAAGGAAAGCAACTCATGTAGATTTGCCAGATCATTCCACCACTTGAGTTCAAAGTGGTTTCAGATGGTCTTTCAGTGCTTTCAGATTGGACAACTACTGAATGAATGAGAATATGAGTCACCACCAGAAACTGGGTTCTCTGTATGCTAGAGCGATTGGTGAATAGAAGCCTGGAGGTGACAACAGTGAGCCTCATGTCTTAGGCAAGGGTTGCACTCACCAGTTCCAGCAGAAAACGAGGAAGTGACAAAGGCATCTCCTTGTGTTGGCTGGAAGCCAGGGATCAAACTCTCTGCTGAGCCACCAAGCTTCTCAGGAAGCTTTCCTAGAGGGACAAAATACCACTTCGTTCATCCTTGCAGAATCCTGGGGTGCAAGTGAAAAACACTCTCTAATATGACTCTTCCTACCACACTTATGGCAACATTTTTACCACCAAAAAGTCCTGTCTGTACCAATTGGTGAAAGACTGTTTTCCAGGCTGGAAGCAGTCTGAGAATGAGATGGAGGGACAGAGAAGTGGTGAGACGCTACAAAGGACAGGCGTGACAGCAGCAGGGCACCAACAGCAATACAGACCAGACAGGAGAGCTTAAGAAAAAAACCTCCAGCCGGGCGTGGTGGCTCACGCCTTTAATCCCAGCACTTGGGAGGCAGAGGCAGGCGGATCTCTGTGAGTTCGAGGCCAGCCTGGTCTACAAAGCAAGTCCAGGACAGCCAGGGCTGTTACACAGAGAAACCCTGTCTCGAAAAACCAAAAAAGAAAAAAACCTCCAGGGCAGGGCTAGAGTGCCAAAGTTCAATTCCTAGCACCTCTATCAGGCAGCTCACAACTGTCTCTAACTCAAGATCCAGGGGATATGACATATTTGGCTTCCAAGGGCCTGCACAAATATGCATACAGCCACATATGGGTACACACACCTACACAAAACTTAAAAATAAAATTTCCAAGGACTCATTAATCAGACAGGAACATACTAATTTTTAATAATGCAGGAAGATATTTCTGTTTATAGCACAAATTAAGAAGTGGCAGGGAAGCCGGGCGGTGGTGGCGCACGCCTTTAATCCCAGCACTTGGGAGGCAGAGGCAGGCGGATCTTTGTGAGTTCGAGGCCAGCCTGGTCTACAAAGCGAGTCCAGGACAGCCAGAGCTGTTAAACAGAGAAACCCTGTCTCGAAAAACCAAAAAAAAAAAAAAGAAGTGGCAGGGATAACAATGAAAATGACTTGTCAAAGAAAGTCAAACCATGTGCCCCGTCTAAAAGAACAGGAACAGGGACTTGGTTACCTGTCAGTGGTAACCTGTCAGTTCCACCCTAGTGGAACTGCCATGCATGCCTCCTGTGCAAGAGGAAGCTCTTAGACCTCATGTGACTAACAAACTGAGGGGGGGCTGATACATGGGAGACACCCCACACGGGAGGGATGGGATGGGTGGGAGGTGGGTAGAGGGTGGGAGGGAGAGGGTGGCAATGGAGACGTATAAATAAATGTTTAACCAAAAAAAAAAAAAAAGGCTGAACTAGCCAGGCATGGTGGTCCACAACTTTAGACCAGCACTCGGAAAGCAGAGAGGCAAGTGGATTTCTGTAAAGTTAAGGCAAGCCTGCTCTACAAAGAGAGCTCCAGACCAGTAAGGGCTGCACAGTGAGACTCTGCCTGAAAATGAAATAAAGTAAAATGGTAGAAAAGTATGTATAATTATTTTATTTTTATTTTTTAGGTTTTTTCCAGACAGGGTTTCTCTGTGTATCCCTGGCTGTCCTGGACTCACTTTGTAGACCCAGCTAGCCTTGACCTCACTCAGAGATGCACTTGCCTCTGCCTCCTGAGTGCTGGGATTAAAGGCATGGGCCACCACATCTAGAGAAAAGCATGTATTTAAAACATTGCTGCAAGGCAGTGGTTCCCAACCTCCTAATGCTGCAACCTTGTAACAGTTCCTCATGTTGTGGTGACCCCCAACCATAAAATTATTTTTGTTGCCACTTTATAACCATAATTTTGATACTGCTATCAGTCATAATGTAAATATCTAACATGTAGGTTACCTGATATGCCACCCCTGTGAAAGGGCTGTTTGACCCCAAAAGGGCTGAGAACTGCTGCTGTTAGGTAAAGCAGTTCATATCCTTCACTGGTTCTGATTATTCTTTGGCTCTGTGCTCTGAGTGCATGAAGGGTGTTCTTCTCCAACTGAACATTGGAGAGATTTTCCAGATGTCTATGTGGTATGCGTATGTTCATCTGGGTCTATGCAGATGTCTTTGTGTCCTGTCTTCCAAATTAGGGTATGAATATTTTGGATAGAACCTTTTATGGAACAGACAGAAACAACCTAGACCTGTGCTCGGGACTCAGCCCTGTGAGGCACACCATCAAACTACCATTTCTAGGACAAGGCCACTAAGGATGAGTGGGCTGTCCACACTTCTCCAAGCATCACTCAGTTTCATACAGTTATCTCAGTTTATGCCACAAAATCTTTTCCGAGCTTCTCCTCTTATACTCACACACTCCCTGCTGTCTCTCACAGCTTGTCAGCAGTTTTGAAAAAAGAATTTAGTGCTCTGGCAAAGAGAAAATCAGTCTGCAAACCCCTAAAGCAATCTTTTTTTTTAGGTTTTTTGAGACAGGATTTCTCTGTGTATCCTTGACTGTCCTGGACTCACTTAGTAGACCAGGCTGGCCTTGAACTCACAGAGATCCTCCTGCCTCTGCCTCCTGAGTGCTGGGATTCAAGGCGTGCGCTACCACACCCAACGCAATCCTTTTTAAGACAGGTCTGTGCTGACCTTTCCAAAGCATATTCCTTTATAGCTAAGACACAGATATATTCAAGTTTATTCTCAGCTGACTTACAGCCAAGAAGCACAAAAAAGCTTGCTCACCTTCTCCAAGCTTGGCAAAGTCCTTGTTCAACAGCTCTTCAGCTGTGAGTTTGGAGAAGTTGTCATCATCAAAAGGATTCCATGTGGAGCCTTCTGAAGCATTAGAGACATTCTGTTGTGAGGTCCTTGGAGAGCCCGAGGGAGTGGTGGTTGCAGACCTGGGAAGGTTGGCACCCCAAGGATGAAGTAAAAGAAAATTAAACAAAGCAGAAGGGCCCAAATCATTTTCTCTTCATTATGGTATCAGTTCCTTTCTCAATCAAACCATCATTTTCCACAGTTATTCTAAATGACTTCCCATGGAAACGGAAAAGTTTAGTCTTTACAAATACCATCTCCTTCACTTCAGCTCTCATGAAATCCTGCAGCTAGCCTGTCTCTTGCAAGGACCTTCAGGTTAGGATCCACAGCAACTATCCTGAGTGTCAAGCACAACCAACCTCAGCTGGGGCTGAATCCCAGGCCTATATTGGCTGCCTCTGACATTTCAGTGTCTGGTGTGTAGAGTATTAAGTTACCACCACATGTTCAGAATGTTGTGCAATGGCAGGATCACTGGATCACAAAACAAACAAACGAAAGTTACTGCTACTTTGTATATCTAGATCACCTACTTTTCTTCCAGTCTCTCTTGACTTAAATATGTTAACATCAGAATGCATGGTCTCAAGGAAGCTAAGAGTCTAATATTACACTAACTTAACAATGGTCACCAAGACTGACTTTATGCGAAGCACAGAACCAGCAATCCTACCAGGTTCATGAAGGTTGGCCAGACACAAATAATTCATGATAAAACAGTGTGATATATGCTTAAAAAAAAAAAAAGCCCCAGACAAAACACTGCATAAGAGGGAAGAGCAACCCCTAGCACAGGTCTAAGGAGTCAAAGCGTGTCCCCTATGCAAGAGGGCCAGCAGCTGCTGCAAAGGTCAGGGTGAGCCGAGTCACCTGTGCTTGCTGAGGTAGCCACCTTCCAAGTGATGGGTGTCCACTGTGTAACAGTACAGGGAGATTTTGTCAGTGTCTCAAAAACATTGTACAGAGCACAGAGCAGATGAGATTGAAAAGTTCTGGACAGCACACACACTGTGGACAAGCTGGTAGTCTCTTGCTAAGCACAGGCATACTACCACACTTCCACAGGCTTAAGCAAAGAACCACACCATAGGGACTCAGAGAAGACCTTGCCTCCATGGTGAGAACAAACATACTTAGATTTATTGAGACTGGCCTCAGCTGCAGCTGCTTGGAGCAGCTGGGTTGATTTGCTGGCAGGAACCCCAAAGACTGCACTGTGGGTTACATCACTGAGAATCCTCCTGTGCCCAGCACGTTGGGTTTTGGGGGATGATGGAGGAGTGAGAGATCCAACTTTCTGCCCCTGGATGGTTGGAGGTGGAGTTGTCTGAACCTTTGGCTGTTGTCTTGCTGGGGCTTGAATTTGCTAGGGAGAGAGAAACGCAAAGCTTCATTATGAACAAACCAAAAAAAAAAAAAGAGGAAATGGAAAAGAAAAAACAAATCAACAACCAAGTATAATAACATCTCATTTGCCCATATAAGATTGGATGGCTAAGGTTATCAACAGCACCAGAAAGAAAACCAAGGCAAAATCATCTGAGCTGCCACTGAGTCTGACACCACCAAGGCACTGTCTAGTTCTTACACATTAGCTTCAATATACACATCAACCAGATGTAACACAGCTACCAGCCCAAGACCACAGAAGCTATTCCCAGCCCTGAAGACTTAGAAGGTAATTTAAAGACCCCCTTCTACTTGTCCTGATGAGGGCAAACAGCTCCTCATCAGGGATGCTGATGAGCAGCAGCACAGGCCGGCAATCAATTCTACCTTCTATCACAGCTTGAAGAGAAGACATACTCCGAGATGCTTTGGAGCACAACAGTTTCTGCTGAGAGTTTGGGATTCCTCCTGCACTGAGTGAGTCAGACAATCCCAGTGTGACTAGAACACAGTAGTATTTGCTTTATGTTGTTAAAAGCCTCCATCTCACTAATGGAATAGATCCACAAGAACCTATTTTTGGTTTCAACTCCCACAAGCAAAAGTGCAACAGTGGTTTAGTGGGATTTTCTTGCTCCAAACTTCACTGAGAAATGGTACTGAAGATCAGCAGAAAATACAGTGAGAGAAGAAGAAAAACAAAAAAAACACTAATAATGACAGAGTTAACAGAAGGACTCTTGAGAAGTGGTCCACAGAGCAATAAACAAGCAGGAATGCAGTTGTGACAAAGTAAGTGGTCGTTAGCATAAGCCACCTACCTACCTGTATCAAGCAAAGTAATTTAAGAAGCATTCAGAACTAAGCCTTTTCCTTAGTTCTGTCAATCTGAAAATAAAATGATCAGATTCTGAGTGCCTCAGGGATTTAAGTCTGCTTCCCTCCAATCATGTGAGAGCTGCCTCTCCACACTGAAGCTCAGCTCCTATATTGTGTTTCTGAGGACAGACAGAAAGAACATAAAGCTTAATGGGTCAAGATGCTTAGAGCAGTTGAGGCACACTATCCTCCTGTGTCTGTAGGCCAAGCACTCCACCAAGATGAATGGTAGCAGAACTGTAAGGTTTTACTGTCAAGCAAACGAAGGCAGGAAAGAGAACACAGCCCCACTGGGGGCAAAGAGCTCTGCAAAGGTCGGAGCACTGGCATTGCATCTTCTGTTGGGGTCCAGAGCTGCATCAGAAAGGCCACCTGAACACCGTATCCACAGGGGTCAGCTGTGGACTGGCTCATCTCCTGGAAAGGGCACGTCACAGCTACAGTGGGCTCTGTGAAGAAGCGTCTGCACTATTTAGACATGCCGTCTCCGCTCTTGCCTAGCCTTCATATGCAGCACACATAACAGACGCCTCCAGCAGGGAGATTCCTCCTCTGACAGCTGAGCAAAGGACCACTGAGCCACATCTCCAAGACAGCAAGAGTCGATCATTTCTAACCTGAAAACCTGAAATCCTCAAGGTTCCAAAAACCGATATTTTTGAGCAGTGACATGATGCCACAAGTGGAAAATCCCACACCTGACTTCATGTGGCAGGTCACAGTCAAAAGGTAAGATACAACATACAATTATTTCACTGCACAAGACATAGGAAATAAATTAATTCTGTGTGCAGATTTTGATTTCACCCTCAAAACATCTCCTTATGGATACAAGGATGTCAAACTCTCAGGTACCTGTTGGCCCTAAGCATTTTGGACAAGGAACACTCGTAATATATAGCAGCTCCATCTACCAGCTGTTTCCACAGCAACCCCACAAGTCAGGTTTTATGAACACTGGGAATCAAAGAAAACGAGTGGGAATGGACTTTACAGAACAATTCGAGAACCCTCACTTAGAGAGAAGAGGAGCTTCAGTCCATTAAGGCTAACAGGTCAACCAAGGTCACAAGGTCACACGACCACTTGGAAGTAGAACCTGAGTGAGGCTGGGGCTCTTCTGCATCACAATGTCTCCTCCTCCAAAGACAGGGTTAGAAAGGAGCGTGAGAGTCAAGAAATCATGGTAGGTGACATACATCTTTAATCTGTGCTAGGGAGACAGAGACAGGTGGATCTTTGTGATTGCAAGGCCAAACTGGTCTATATAGCAAGTTCCAGGCCAGCCTGGACTACACAATGACAGCTTGTCTCAAAATAAAGAAATTAAATTTAAAAAAAAATTAAAGTAGCAAGAGAAGTACACCATAGGAGAAAGTAAAAGGATGGAGTCTGATATTTTATTAGAGACTTCTCTTTTTTATGTTTTTTTATTACTTCAGGGTACATCTCCCTCACAGTGCTCTCTTTCCACCCCTCCCAGTCCCGCCCTCCCACCCTCTACCCCTATCCCTTCCATCCCACTCCTCTGGAGTGGAGTGTCCCTACATATCAGTCCCCCGCCCCAGTTCAGCACTCATATGAGGGCCAAGAGCCTCCTCATACACAGGGGGCCTACAAGGCAGCCCCACTAGGGCAAAGTGTCTCACTGACAGGAAACAAAGTCTATGTTCCTGTTTCCTTTGGTGCGTTAATTGTAGTATAGTTATCCTGTACTATATGGCTAAAATCCGATTGTAAGTGAATAGATGCCATGTGCATCCTTCTGAGCTTGGGTTAGCTCACTCAGGATGAGCTTCTCTAGTTCCATCCATTTGGCTGCAAATTGCATGAGTTCGTTGTTTCTGATGGCTGAGTAGTATTCCATTGTGTAGATGTACTACAGTTTTTTTGTTTTTTTTTTTTTTGGTTTTTCAAGACAGGGTTTCTCTGTGTAGCCCTGGCTGTCCTGGACTCAATTTGTAGACCAGGCTGGCCTCGAACTCGCAGAGATCCGCCTGCCTCTGCCTCCCAAGTGCTGGGATTAAAGGCGTGCGCCACCACTGCCCGGCTATACTACAGTTTTTTGGGTTTTTTTTTTTTTTTATCCATTCTTCGGTTGAGGAACATCTGGGTTGTTTCCAGTTTCTAGCTATTACAAATAAGGCTGCTATGAACATAGATGAGGAAAGATCCTTGTGGTTTGGTGAAGAATCATTTGGATGCATACCCAGAAGTGGTATGGCTGGGTCTTGAGGTAGAGCTATTCCAAGTTTCTAAGATATCTCCAGACTGATTTCCATAGTGGTTGTACAAGCTTTCACTCCCACCAGCAATGGAGGAGTGTTCCCCTTTCTCCACAACCTTGCCAGCATGTGCTGTCATTTGGGTTTTTGATCTGAGCCATTCTGACAGGTATGAGATGGAATAGAGACTTCTTTTTAAAAAATTGTATTTTATGTATGTGCCTACAGATGAGTGCAGCTGCCTGAGGAGACTAGAGGCATGGGATCCTTTTGGAGCTGAAGTTTCTGACAGCTGTGAGCTGCTCAATATGGGTGCTAGGAACTGAGGTTCTGCAGCAGCAAGCTGTGTCATCACCACCTTGTGGGCATTTTTATATGCCTGTACAAATCATCAAGGGAGGACAGACACTTCTCCTTGCTAATCACTGCTTCTTGTTCACTTAACTTACTTCTCTAGATGAGTCCTACCATGAGTCAGCAAGATTGGGCAGGTCCAAGCTGGACAGTTCTCTAGCTCCTGCTAAACACCTGACTTCCATCTTGTGTCCCTAAACCCAGCACCCAGGGCACAGAGCTCAGTGTTGACTCATCAAGGACTCACGAGAAGGCTGAGGGTTCACTCCCAAGATAGTAGATACTTTGTCTGGGAAAAGCAGAGAAGAACCTTTTCAGAAGTATCTTCCGTGGCGGAGGACCATCTCAGCACCCTAGAGGAGCATCTGCTATCACCATCTCCAAACACAGGTCAGGGTTCTTGACCCTTGCCTCAGCTCTACAACAATCCTTCTGCACACCTTGGGAGTTAATTTTTTAGTTTAGGTCACAGGTTCTAATTCCACAACGTAAGGAGAGTGATACTTAACTATATACTTAAGATTCCCTGTAGTTATTTCATATAATATTTTAAAAAACTTTTTCTATTATTATCAAGAAGTTTTTCAGAAACAAACCTATCTATATAGACACTAAGCACACACTTGGTAGAGACTGAAAGAAGATAATCTACAGTACTGTTTCCTTTTGAAGGAATACAAGTTTTCTGGCTTAGGATAGACAGCAAATTCTCTGCTAGAAATGAATCCTCAGAAAGATGATTTTTTGTTTTTTGTTTTTTGTTTTTTTTTTTTTTTTTGAGACAGGGTTTCTCTGTGTAGTCCTGGCTGTCCTGGAACTCACTTTGTAAACCAGGCTGGCCTTGAACTCAGGGATCCACCTGCCTCTGTCTCTCAAGTGCTGAGATTAAAGGCATTGTGTGCTACCACACCTGGCTACAGTAGTTTCTTACTTCTCTTTTTTGGTTTAGTTGTTGGGCCTTCTTGAGAATGAAAATAGCTCAATAAACATACACCATTAGCCAGGTATTCAAAATGCCTTTTGATAACAACAGAAAAGTTCTATTACTCTCATTCAGAAAACTGAGTCATTCAGAAGACAGGTCACGTACTAAAGAACAGGTAAGAGTGCCTGAGGTTTGCTGAAACTAGAGGCTAGTTGGAATATAGGAGTCTGCTGCCACATTCAGTCAGTATCTGCAAACAGATCCAAGCTCAGAACGGACCAGAGGATTCCAGTTTCAGGATGCTCTGAAGAATGAGGGTTATGCCATGGTACTATCTCAGGCAAGCAGGCCTTTGAACACTCACTGCATGGTAAACTCAAACAATGTGCTCAGCAAGGATGACGAAAAACATTTTGGATGATGAAAAACAAAATGGTGTCAGAATTGAGCGTAAAGGTAGTTTCAATAAGAATGGGCCCCAAGACCCAAGGGAGGATGCTCGAATCTCACTCAGAAGCAGAAATAAAATAGATATCGAAGGTGGATGGAGGGAGGAAACTAGGTGGCAGAGGGGATGGGAAAGGGAACGGTGGAGGGGAGGATCAGATGTCAGGAGGGGAGAAGGGCTGGGAGAAAGAACAGAAATGGTATGGGGGCACCTCTGGGACACACCGGAGACATGGGATGGGGAAAGCTCCTGGGAATCTATGGGGATGACCCTAGTCAAGACTCCTAGCAGTGGGGGATATGGAGCCTAAAATGACCCCCGTAGCCAGGCAGGACTTCCAGTGGAGGGAGGGGAACACCAACCTACTCACAAAAACTTTGAAAATTTGTCCTGCCTATGAGATGTGCAAGGATAAAGATGGAGCAGAGATTGAAGGAATGGCCAACCAATGACTGGTTCAACTTGAGACCTACCCCATGGGAGAGAGAGTAATGATACTCTGCTATCCTTGCAGACTGGAACCTAGCATAACTGTCATCTGAGAGGCTTCATCCAGAAGATAAAAGAAACAGATGCAGAGACCCACAGCAAAACATTATGTGGAACTCAGGGAGTCTTGTGGAAGAGTTAGGGGAAGGACTGAGGGAGCTGGAGGGGTCAAGAAGACCAACAGAGCCAACTAACCTCGGCCCATAGAGGTTCATAGAGACTGAATCATCAACCAAAGAGCATGCATGGGTTGAACCTAGGCCCCCCTACATATATGTAGCAGATATGCAGCTTGATCTTTATGTGGGGCAGTCTCTGACTCTGTTGTCTGCCTTTGGATTCCTTCCCCCAGCTGGGCTGCCTTGTCTAGGCTCAGTGGGAGAGGATGTGCCTAGTCTTGCTGTGACTTGATGTCCCAGGAAGGAGCCATCCTTCTCTGAGAAGGGGAGGGAGAAAGAGGGGAAGGATGTGTGAGGGGGAAACTGGGAGGAGAGGAGGAAGAGGGGCTGCAATCGGGATATAAAGTAAATTTAAAAATTAATGGAAAAAAAAACCCAAGAATGTTCTCCATAGGCTCATATATTTGAACGCTTGGTCATCAGGGAGTGACACTACTTGAGAGGGATTAGGAGGTGTGGCCTTGTTGAAGGAAGTGTGCTACTGGGGCCAGGCTTTGAAGTTTCAAAAGCCCAAGCCAGGCCCAGTCTCTCTCTTCCTGCTCCCTTTGAGTCCAGATGTATATCTCCCAGCTACTTCTCCAGCCTGAATGCCACCATGTTGTTCTCTACTATGGTGATAATGGACGAACCCTCTGAAACTGTAAGTAAGCCCCAATTAAATGTTTTCTTTTATAAGAGTTGACATGGTCACGGTGTCTCTTCACAGCAATAGAGAACTGACCTGAACCTCCAGAAACAGGGTGGGCACAACAACCAAACTGGCTCTGAAGAAGGAACAGAAACCAGCTCCAAGTCCCTGGCTGTTCAGTAGTGGTACTGATAAAGATGAATAACCACTTTTTCCACCAAAATAAGAAGGTTCTTCTTCATAAATAGTCTAAAAATATTCTTTCATCTATACTTTCTACAGAATACCTTATATTGGATTTGTCAAGAAAAAATGAAATATTCTAACAACTAAGGTAGGAGAACAACCTTACCCTAACTCACAGCCCACTGTGACTGCTGTTAGCTCTTCCCTTCCTTTTTCCAAGTATCACTGCAAATCCCTCCCTCCCGTTTCTGGGCCAAGCCCTGATGGTTCTTACTGCAGGCTCGGGGGCAGTGGCTGGTTGCGGGACTGTGGCTGGCTGTGTCTGGGGCTGTGGTGCTACCACAGCGGTCTTCTGCTGCAGAGTAGCCTGTTGAGTCATCTGCTGCTGCTGCTGGTAGAAATTCTGTATCAGCTGTTGCTGAGAGCCTCCCTGGGACACCATAGGGAACTGAGCAGTAACTGGTTGCTGGGCTGCTGGATGTACTGCCTGAAACTGCACAAAAGAGTGGTGAGAAATGAGGAGGCAAATACAAGCCTGTTGGGAAAGGTCTAATAACATTGCTTCTGATAGGCTGATTTCAATGCTGAGATCTGGTTACCGCCCTTTCTGAGGCATTCTCTTGATTGGTTAATAAAAGTCGCTGATGCCCAATTAGCTGGGCAGAAAGAGTATAGGAAGGTGGGACTTCCTGAGATTAGAACAGGAACCCTGCATTTTACACAGAGGATTAGGTCATTCCAACCAGGAGCAGGAAGGAGGACACACTATAGGTTAGAAAAAAGAACCTCATTCCACATGGCTAGGAAATTGGCATAGCATGGAGAATGGCAGTCCAAGGGACATATGTATATATGGAGTCATATTTGGATAATAGAATTAAGAGCTAGCTTAGGTGGGCCAAGCTTGCTCAATTCAGGCCAAGGTTTGTTAAAATCCACATGGCTAGCCAGGCATGGTACTGCACGCCTTTAATTCCAGCACTTGGGAGGTAGAGGCAGGCGGATCACTGTGTGTTCGAGGCCAGCCTGGTCTACAAAGTGAGTCCAGGACAGCCAGGGCTGTTACACAGAGAAACCCTGTCTCGAACCCCGCCCCCCCAAATCCACATGGTGTCTGTGTGTACTCATTTATAATGGCTGGTTAAGGATTAACAGCTACCAATCAATTAATGATAATATAAATACTGGTTAAATAGCTTAATTAGCCTTTTTTTTTTTTTTTACACAAGCCTATCACAGAACCACATTCACAAAAGACTAATGTCTCAATAACTATAAAGATAATACTGAAGCCAAAGGGAGGGCCCAGCAAAAGCCTGGTAGCTGGGCTGAAGCGTTCAGGACAAGATTCAGGGCATAGAGTCATACCAGCAACATTTTTGCACTGCCAGGCCCTTCCCACTGCACCAGACTGCTTTCTAGGCACAGTCCCAGGAAAGCTACCAGACTTAACTCAGGGGACTCTCAGACCTGGAGTGAACAGAAGCAAGTGAGGGATCTCTCGTGCAGAAGAAATCCATCTTACAAAGGATTTTGAAGGAGCCAAGAATCAAATGCTTCCTGTCATAAATAAAATACCTCAGAGATGTTGCTAAAAAGAGCAACTAAAATGTTAACCAGTGACTAGCACCTATCCAAACCTTTCCAAAGTTCCTCCCCAACATCTACCTTTATGAAATTTTGCCATCTTCAAATATATATTACTCTGTGATCCTTCTCTTCGTGCTTTATGTGGGGTCTCACTTGTTCCAAGGCTTGTTCCAAAAACCTATGGCCTCAAGCAACCTGTTGCCTTAGCTTCCCAAGTGGCTGGGGCTAAAAAAAGAAATGAACCCTACACCTATCTTCCTGGCACTTCTTTTATGTCTCTCTAATCCACACTGCTGGGAGCTACATGTTAGTTAGCAAAAAAAAAAAAAAAAAAAAGTTAGCTACAAACACTAACACTAACAAATCTCAAAACAAGAGTATGCTAATAAACAAAAGTGAAAGCCGGGCGTGGTGGCGCATGCCTTTAATCCCAGCACTTGGGAGGCAGAGGCAGGCGGATCTCTGTGAGTTCGAGGCCAGCCTGGTCTACAAAGTGAGTCCAGGATAGCCAGAGATATACAGAGAAACCCTGTCTCGAAAAACCAAACCAAAAAAAAAAAAAAAAAAAGTGAAGATCATGTCTTAGAAAAATCCCCCAAACTGTTACTGAGTTAATTAGGATACTCTCGGATACCATGTGTCTACTGGGGTAAAATTAAAAAGTCAGCAAAAACAATATGTACAACAGCAATAACCCAGACCCACCCACAGGCACTCAAAGGGCTGAGGTCTGTCCTTAGGGGTGGCACATTCTAAAGAAGGAAACATAATGAGGAGTATATCTTTGTAAGAAAGACTGGACAGAATTTTGTAGATCTAACTTTAAAACTATTTCATTATTTTACATATTCATAAAACAAAACTGATTTATGTAGAAATGTAGAAAGCAAAATCAAAATGAAGTCAATAGTCTGCTTATCCAATTGGCAGCTAAACTGCATAGTAAATAATGTGTTAAACTGAGCCTACCAGTTCATTTAAAGACAGACACACACACACACACACACACACACACACACACACACACACACACTGCTTAGCAGCCAAAGGCTGCCAGGAATGATCATGATCATGATGGTGCACGTTTGTAGTCCCTGGACTGCAGGGGAAGGATGAGGCAGGATGACTACCAAGAGTTCAAGGCCAGCTGGGGCTATTTTGATCCACAGGCAACAAGAAGAGTGAGATACTGAGCCTGGCTTGGGCTTTTGAAACTTCAAAACCAACAACAACAAAAAAAGATCTTCAGATGATAAAAACAACAAAATCCAAGAAATTAAACAAAAACCTCGTAATTATGAGTCTGAATTAGATATATAAATCTGAACTCATAATGTACATTTTCTGATAAAACAAATACATTTCTAAATATCTACTAAAAAGGTCTAGAAACGGCCGGGCGGTGGTGGTGCACGCCTTTAATCCCAGCACTTGGGAGGCAGAGGCAGGCGGATCTTTGTGAGTTCGAGGCCAGCCTGGTCTACAAAGCGAGTCCAGGACAGCCAGAGATATTCAGAGAAACCCTGTCGCGAAAAACCAAAAAAAAAAAAAAAGGTCTAGAAACAATTACCAACATAACCCATTAGCAAATAATGATTTATAGGGCCAACTGTGGTTTCTAAATATCATTATCATTAAAAACAACTTGTTCTTTACAGAAATGGACGACTCTAAGTTAAGAGCAGAATGATCCTGGACAGTCATTCCTCTCAATGGCAAAGAAACCATTGATCACTGGATTCACATGCAAGAGACCTAAAAGCCAATCTGAAGGGATGTCAACTAAACAAAATGAGAAGAATCTGAGCATGTTTAAAAATGGTGAAACATACAAATCCATAATCTTACAATAACACAAGGCAAAACATTCACTGTCACCTTTGAATGAACACTGATAAACAAAGAAAGGGCCTAACATTTTTCTTGCTCTTTTCTGTACAAACAGGACCTCAGGGTAACTATGTAGATGACAAAAATAACTTCATAGGCTGCTAGAATGGCTCAGTGGGCAAAGGCACCTGCCACCAAGAAGCATGATAACCTGAGGTTGATATCCAGGATCCACTTGAGTATGATTTTGCCATCCAAAGTAGGCTTAGGGACTTGGGAAATATCAGGAATGTTTGCTAAGCCAACCAGGAAAACTGAAAAAAACAAATGAAACAGACAACACCTAAGCACACTGATAGTCAAGAGACAGCAGTGGCCACTCAATGGGATGAACAGGAAGAACAAGAACTACCAGACTGAGCTGATACTGAGCATGTCTCTGGAAAGCACGGTTTAGGTCTAGTGAGAAAGTTCAGCAACTAAGGGCATTTGCAGCTAAGTCTGACAACCTGAGTTCTATCCTTGGAACCCATTTGGTAGATAGAGAGAACAGACTCTTAAAAGCTTTTTGACCTTCACATGCATGCCATAGTGCATGGGCTCACACATATAGACAGACAGAAAGACAGACAGACAGACATAGTGGATGGTGGAATATACCAAATGCCTCCCAAGGGTAACCAAGCCAAGTTCAGAATATGCAAAACTTCAAAGAACAAATAATTCAGTGTCTTCAAAAAAAAATGGCAAAGGAGATAAAAGAGGATGTAAAATATACATCAATCTCTCCCTCTGGTTAAAGTTGGCTCAGTGGTTAAGAATGATTGCTAGAGTTCAGATCCTAGCACTCATGTACCAAGCCAGGTGTAACAAGCAAATGACCGTAACTCTAATTCCAAGGGATCCATTGTTCCTCTTGCCCCTGAGTGTGCACAAGTGTCTGTGCCCAATATACACACATGCATACACTCATAAACATACACAAACACACACACACAATTTTTAAAAATCAATTATTACAAAAACTGTATGTTCAAAGCTTAAAAAATACATAAAAATAATGGAAAATAATATATTCCAACTAAATAGTATAAATATACATGGACCTTGTTTGGATACTGATCCAACCAAGCAAACTTAAACTATATGACATCTGAAACAGCTTGACACTATTGGACATTGATTGTGTATTAACAGGACATCACTGTTATCTTTCCCACTGTATCTCCTTAGAAAGTAGCTTCTTCAGTAAGGGTGCTAATTGGGGTAAACTCCCCAAGGCTTGAAGACAGCACTGAAAGTCCTGAGAGTGTTGCATCTTGATGCTTCAGTTTCTACATCTATGAGAAGTGATGACACACATGGCTTTGGCTACTCTAGCACTTCCGGAGGAAGACACCTGTACCCAGCAGGCCTTGCAATAGTAACAGGCCATTTCATTGTACAAAGCAAATGTCATATAGAGCTCCTCACCTGCTGAGTCTGAGCCTGCTGCTGCTGTTGTTTCTGCTGCTGCTGCTGCTGCTGCTGCTGCTGCTGCTGCTGCTGGTAAAAGGTGCCTGTTGGCTGCGGTGGTGCGGTCTGCTGTGGTGGCTGCTGTTGCTGCTTGAGGAGGAGCTGTTGCTGGTGCTGGGGAGTGGTCTGGGCCTGGGTAGTCTGGGTAGGAGGTGTCTGCTGTGGGGTAGGTGGAACTTGTGGCTGCTTAGGCTGAGATGGCTGAAGAGGCTGACTGGGTGTGGCTTGGGCTTTAGGTTGGGGAACACTAGCTAGAAGGCCAGGCTGACTGTTGGGTCCTACAATGAAAATAAACTATGTAAGGGCTCAAAACTCTAGGAGACAAAAATGGCTTTCTGATGCTCGGTGGTGGTGGCACACACCCTTAATCCCTGTGCTCAGCAAGAGGGGCAGGTGGATCTCTGTGAGTTTGAGGACACCCAGGCTACACAGAGAAACCCTGTAAAAAAGGCTTTCTGATGGCCATACAAGAAACGGCAGAAGTAGGCAGACTGTCGAGAGCTCTGCCTGCTCCTCACTATTTTGCCATCTGTGATGTTCTACTTGGGATAGCTTTCCATTTCTTGCCAGATCACATACTGCTAAAATTTCAAAACCAGGTGGAATTGTAAAATTTAATACTGGCCCCTTTCAGAGGGGTTTCCCATACCCATCATCTCAGTCAGCCAGCTAGTCCTATAGTCAGCACCTCTAGTCAGCCTTATACACACACAGCTGACCATTGAAACTAAACATAGTCTCCATACCAGCTTGCATACCACAGCAAAAGCATCCTTTCATATTTTATGAGTAGCTTACACAACTAGGATCTGAATGCCTGGTTGTACATAGATGGCCACCACATTTATCAAAAATTGTTCTTGGTAAGGGAAATGATAGTTGCAGTCTGTGACTTGTTATTTTGGATCAATCCCCTTTATGAAACAAAGCTCACTTCTTGCACTATAACAGAATACTAGAACACAGAGGATGATAAATACTCTGATAAACACAGCACTAATAAAATGATATTCTTCTCTCTCTGATTATCAAAAAAAAGTAAGCCTGTTTCCCTAAAAAGCAAGGAGAAATATCTAAAATAAATGGGATGGGGTGGATGGATTAAAGATTCAATAAGAAAATAAATGTGCCAGGCATGGTGGCGCACACCTTTAATCCCAACACTCCGGAGGCAGAGGCAGGCAGATCTCTGTGAGTTCAAGGCCAGCCTGGTCTACAAAGTAAGTCAATAACAGCCAAGGATACAAAGAGAAACACTGCCTCGAAAAACCAAAAAAGAAAAAAAAAGAAATGCAGACAACAGGCTTGAGCGGTCTCGGAGATCCACCTGAGCACAAAGAAGTTCCTCCTTTTGCAGCCACTGGCAGCTCAGCCCACTACTCTGTGGCTGTGCCTTCTAACACTACTGTGAAGCAGCACTGGGACAAGCGGCAAACCACTGACTGACCTGCAGCCTGAGGCAGGGGCTGAACCGTGGCCCTCTTACGAGGAGTCAGGGCTGGCTGAATGGGAAGGATTCCTGGGTTCGGCTGAGTCTGCCCAGCCTTCGGCCTCTGGCGGGGAGCGATTGAAGTCTCTGTGGTGGGAACAGGATCTGTCAGTCTAGAAAAGGAAAAACAAAACTGCTATTAAAATGTGGGTAAGCAGAGAGGATATGCAGAACACATGATGTCTTGCCCTCAACACTCCTTCAAACCATTCAGATTTGCTTAATCAACACTTCTCCAAATGCCAACTCACCTACAAACGCAAGCACATCAAAATAACATCTCTCATCAGCAACCTTAAAGCCAAGAAAGCACAGAATGATACATTTCAAACCCTGAAAATATATAACTCCTAACCAAAATTACCATACTCAGCAAAGCAATCTTTAAACACTAATGGAGATTCAAGGACATTTGTGAGGGGAGGTGTGCAAGTGCCATGATGCACATCTGGAGGTCAGAAGACAACTTTGGGTGTTGGTTCTCAACTTCTACCTTGTTGAGAGAGAGTCTCTCTTGTAAAACACTGCATACACTGGTTATGGTATATGCAGGCTAGCTGGTCTGTCGACTTCCTGGTTGGTGCATGCTAGGATTACAAACACACGCCCTACTGCACCTAACTTTTACATGGGCTGTGGCAAGTACTTTACCCACTAGACCATATTTCCCAGCCCTAAATGAGGACATTTAAGACAAGCACAAACTAAGGGAGCTCATGACCACAAACCCAGCTAAAACCCTGCAATTTACAATAAATGACCTGCCTGCATGATACACTGGTATAACATTGTGGCACAAACATTGTGGGAATAAACAACTACTATCTGATTGGATTTAAGGCTCACTCCACGAGACAGAACCCATGACTGAAACTGTTTCTTGGCCAAGAACCTAAAACTAGATAGGCCATGGGCCTAAGGGAAAACCAAGCACTATTGTTCTGCTAAAGGAATACTGCAATAAAATGACTCCTAGTGACATTTTCTGCTATATCCACAGATCATTGTCTTGCTCAGCCATCATCAAAGAAGGTACAGTAGATGGGAATTAACACATAGACCCACATCTGCACGATGGGTACAGGGTAAGATTTTGGGACACTCAGTTCTAAATGGGATGTTTTCATCAAATCCCTTCCCCTCAGGGCTCAGGAAGCTTTGCAGAAGAGGAAGTGGAAAGACTGTAAGAGCTAGAAGGGATGGAGGGCACCAAGGAAACATGTCTTCCTGTCACAACAGGATTGATGAACATATAAACTCAGAGACTATGGCAGCACACACAGGTTCAAGCCAGATGGAATTCAAGCACTGAGATAGGGAAATAGACATGATCTCCCATCCCTAACCAAGACTTGCAAAGGAAAAAAGGAAAAATTAGTTTTTTCCAACGAAGTCTCACTGAGCATATAAACTGCATTTAAGGATAGGCACCATGACGCAAAAGATAACCAACACAAAATGAACTCAACTGTGTGTATATAAATATGGTCTCATATTACTTTGTTTGGGCTTATTTCTTTTTTTCTTTTTTTTTTTGGTTTTTCGAGACAGGGTTTCTCTGTGTAGTCCTGGCTGTCCTGGACTCACTTTGTAGACCAGGCTGGCCTTGAACTCAGAGATCCACCTGCCTCTGCCTCCCAAGTGCTGGGATTAAAGGCGTGCGCCACCACTGCCCGGCTTTAAAACTGAAATGTCACATTCTTTTTTTTTTTTGGTTTTTTTTGAGACAGGGTTTCTCTGTGTATCCTTGGCTGTCCTGGACTCACTTTGTAGACCAGGCTGGCCTCGAACTCACAAAGATCCGCCTGCCTCTGCCTCCCAAGTGCTGGGATTAAAGGCGTGCGCCACCACCGCCCGGCTGGGCTTATTTCTTAAAACATTACCAGTCTTTTGCTTGTATATTAATTATGTTTTCCAATATTGTGTTTTTAATGGATTTTGTTTTGTGTGTGTGTTTTTCTTGTGCTTTTTCAGTTTTTTTTCTTTTTCTTTAACTTGCCTTTTTTTTCTTTTTTAAAAGCAAGAGACAGCAGTTGTGGAATTGGAAGGGTAGGGAGGTGGAGAGGATCTGGGAGGACATGGGAGAGGGGACACTTGACCAACATATATTGTATGAATTTTCAATAAAAAAAATAATTGAGCTACCTCCCTGGTCCCTGAATAATATACCCTTGAGTGACAAGTGAGTTCAATGAAGAAATTAGGAGGAAAGAAAAAAAATTTTTTCCTTAGTAATAATCTTTTATACTTAGTAAAAATGTTACTAAATGTCTCCAATAAAAAGATTTAAAGGGGCTGGAGAGATGGCTCAGCGGTTAAAAGCACTGGCTGCTCTTCCAAAAGGACCCAGGTTCAAATCCCAGCACCCACATGGCAGTTCACAGTTGTCCATAATTGCCAGGCGTGGTGGCGCAGGCCTTTAATCCCAGCACTTGGGAGGCAGAGGTAGACAGATCTCTGTGAGTTCAAGGCCAGCCTCATCTACAGAGTGAGTTCCAGGATAGCCAGGTCTACACAGAGAAACCCTGTCTCAAAAAACAAAAAAAAAAAAAAAAATTCAGAAACTACTTGGAGCCAGGCGTGGTGGCACATGCCTTTAATCCCAGCACTTGGGAGCCAGAGGCAGGCGGATCACTGTGAGTTCGAGGCCAGCCTGTTCTACAAAGCGAGTCCAGGACAGCTAGAGCTGTTACACAGAGAAACCCTGTCTTGGAATAAATGAATGATGAATGAATGAATAAATACATACATACATACTACTTGGTGGACAAACAAGTTCTAAACACATTGACCAAACGTATGAACAGACAGAGTTCTGTCCATGTGTCAATGTGCAGAGTAACTACTGCTGAGACTCCTGTATAGAAAACAGTGTTCCTCAAGTTGATTCCATCTTGAGATTCTTTCACCAAACACAGGACTTCCAGAATATACTCTGGGTGATGGTTGAATGTGGTTTTTCACATATTGGTAGAACTTAAACTTAGTTAAAACTAGCTGTCGTAGTGGAGTCTCTAAGGGCTGGAGAGACGGTTCAGTAGTTAAGAGTGCTTGCTACTCTTCCAAATGACCTGAGCAGTTGTCAGCATCTACATAGAATAATTCGCAACAGCCTATAACTCCAGCTCCAGAGGTGTAATAACCTCTTCTGACCTCTGTTGGCACCTGCAGTGACATGAACATACCACCACACACACATACATAAACAAAAATAAATCTTTTTTAAAAGATAGGGGAGCTTTCTACAGTAAAAAGCATACAGGTGAATAAGCCCACAGGACAAATGGAAGAAATAAACAAATAGTCCAACATAAAGAGTTTAACGTTGGGGAGTGTGACAGGAATACTACTTCTCAAATATGCATACTCTTTTGTTTTCCACAATAATAAATTTTCAGTTGGACACAGAGTCCCTAAAGTAATAATCATAATCTTTTGCTATTTGAAATGGCCAAGTAACAAGCCCTGGCTGTACACAGAACAGAGCAGATGACCAAATGGTGCTTTCTAGAAGCCTTAAGAAATAATGGTCTCTGCCGGGCGGTGGTGGCGCACGCCTTTAATCCCAGCACTTGGGAGGCAGAGGCAGGCGGATCTTTGTGAGTTCGAGGCCAGCCTGGTCTACAAAGCGAGTCCAGGACAGCCAGAGATATTCAGAGAAACCCTGTCTCGAAAAACCAAAAAAAAAAAAAAAGAAATAATGGTCTCTCTGATTATTCCTTGATTTTGCTGCTTTGAATGTGGACACCGCCACATTAACCCATGAGGTCATGATTAGGCTATAAGGTGGGAAAGTGAAAAGCATGAGGAAACCTGGGACCCCAGAGCTTCCTGGAGCGGAACTACCAGACCAACTGTGGTGTTCTGAATAAGATGTCCCCCACAGTCCCATGCATTTGAACACTTGGTCCTCAGTTAGTGATGCTATTTGAGGAGACTTGGGAGGTGTGGCCTTGCTGAAGGAAGTATGTCACTGAGGGTGGTCTCTGAGGCCTAAGGCCTTGCCTTCCTTGCAGTGGCTCTCTGCTTCATGCTTGATCCTGCTCCAACCAAATACCATGCCTATTGCTTGCTGCCATGCCTCCCTGTCATGATGGACTCACCCCTCTGGAACCATAAGCCTCAATAAAATACTTTCTTCTATAAGTTGCTTTGGTTATTTATTTAAGTGTAAATGTGCATGGGCAAGCAGATTTATGTGCTCGTGAGTGTAAGTGTCCCTAGAGGTGAGAAGGGGTACTGGATCCCCTGGAGCTGGAGTTATAGGAGCTGTGAGCCACTCAATGTGAGCACTGAGAACTGAACTCTAGGGAGCTCTGCAAAGCAGTGTGTTCTTTTACCAGTTGAAACATAACCAAAGAAATCTTTTTAACATCCACACACTGTTTCCCAGTCTTTGTTCACGTAGTTTGTTACTAGCATTTCCTTGCCACAAGAGGATGGTAGGAAAAGGAGAGGCAGAGAATCTCCTAGTCACCCTCAGAATTTTTCATTTGGAATCCATGTTAATATGTCTGGAAGGCCCTGAGCTATGATAGATGTGAAAAACAACCCAAAAATTTAGTCCACTCTGGCCAGAGACCTTTCTTCTTATAGACTGCTCTCAGGCCCAAATCTCAAGGGCAGGGACTCCAGTAGGAAGGGACTCCTCTGTGGGCTGACTGTGGCATGAGGACTTCAGCCATCCTTCCTGAAATGGCATAGTAGTCTGGGTCACATCTACCCACTTGTCCCCTTCCTCTCTGAAGTGAGACTTGTACCTCTCAACTATCCTCCCAGGCTTTCCTGGCTTGCTCCTTGTCCCTCTGACTTAGGCACCTTTACTTGTTTAATCCTTTCTTGGAAGACTCTAGGTGACTCCGATGTGATTAGCTAAAACCTATATGGCTGGAGCCACAGAAGAAAGGAATGTGGAGGGACCAGAGGGTAAACATGGCTACCCACCAGCTCGGAAAGAGGTTAGGACATTTCTCTACCAGCAACCCTTGAAGTCTGTCATTGCCCCATCCCAGAAAGCCCCTGTATCTACTGCCATGCAGCGGACACACTGTGAGGTTCTTGATTCCTTTCAAATGTAGAGCCTGGCATTTTTTACTATCTCTCTCGGCACTCCCAAAGAACAGTTTCTGCATAGGAGACAGAGCTTGCTTTCCTGATCTGGGCACTCTGTACTCACAACCACACAGGACTCCAACAGTGGGCATGTCCACTGCAACTGACACCAAGCACAAGGCAAGGTCTGTGAGGGCATTTCTTACCTGGCCTTTGGCTGGGTCTTTTTTACAGCTGCCTCACTGGCTTTCACTGGTTCAGGAAGTTTTGCAGGAATGGGAGAGTTCTAAAAAGTTGAAAGAAAAAAAAGCATATGGATTTCTCTATAAAGAATAAACAGCCCGAATACTACTCAGTCAGCAGAAACAACGAAATCATGCAATTTGCAGCCAAATGGATGGAACTAGAGAAGTTCATCCTCAGTGAGCTAACGCAGACTCAGAAGGATGCACATGGCATCTATTCACTTATAATCGGATTGTAGTCATACAGTACAGGATAACTATACTACAACCAAATGCACCAAAGGGAACAGGAACACAGACTTTGTTTCCTGTCAATGAGACACTTTGCCCAAGTGGTGCTGCTTTGTAGGCCCACAGTGTATGGGGAGGCTTTCACTCCTTACATATGACTGCTGAACTGGGGCAGGGGACTGTTATGTAGGGACACTCCATTCCAGAGGAGTGGGATGGAAGGGATAGGGGGTAGAGGGTGGGAGGGCGGGACTGCGAGGGGTGGGAAGAGGGCACTGTGATGGAGATGTAACCTGAAGTAATAAATAAACATTAAAAAAAAGAAAAAAGAATAAACAGCCCGAGGCTAGGTTTGATGGCCTAAGGCAGTAATCCCAGACTTGAGAGGTTGAGGTAGGAGGATCACAAAATCAATCTCACCTGGGTTATACAGTAGGATCTTATTTAAAATGTAAGATTAAAAAAAAAAATTAAAACTCCAAACAAGGAAAAGCCAGCCTGACAGGGCTAATGGCAACAGCATTGGAATCTTCTACTGTGACTTCCTAGATCTCATTCCCTGTTAGAGGGAAGGAAGACTAGACAAACGCATGAGGTACAACAAGGAAGCAAACTGCCAGAGAGAGAGAGAGAGAGAGAGAGAGAGAGAGAGAGAGAAGCAGCAATAGCAGGATTCAACTCAGGGAAACAAGGCACCTGGTCACTCTAGGGAAACACAAAACACAGCAGACATGCTGCTTTCAGTGAGATGTGAAAGTTGGAACTTGGCCACTACTCAGGGCTCAATTTCCCGGCATTGGGGGGAGGTTGTTACTGTTCAGTGTGTTTGTGTCAGTTTTGTAATTAAATTCCATGAGAAAATTGTATTCTCTTTATAGTAGCAGTTTTGTTTGAATTTCCTGAGTGGGTAAAGCAAGGGTCATTAATATTAATTGAATCCAAGAATTAACACCCATGACTCAAAAATAACAATTTGATGATGTTTATATCCTTTAAATAGCACCATTTTCATGAATTCATGGCAGCTGTGGTTACATGCAGAAGACCTGCCCAAGATCAAGTTAATCAAAATTCCAGGGAACCCTAAGACAGCACATCTGAAGAACTATGGGCAATTGAGGCCTGCTGAGGGTGAGCCATTTTTCTTTGCAGACGTGACAACAGTAGGCAGCCAGTGCTCATGTGGACAGCCACACACCTGTGGGCATATGGGTAGAACTGATTGGATTCAGTATGTTATTTTTTAAAAAGAAAAGGAAATGGCATGAACTTGTGGAGAAAGGTGGGTTAGAGAGGGTCCTAGGAGAGTTGGAGGGACGAATCAGGACAGATGTAATCGAAATGCATTGTATACATGTATGAAATTCTCAAAGAATAAAAACATCCTTAAAAGTTATAAATCAGTTTTAAAAAGCACCATTCACATACCTGTACATTTGGAATTGGGCATTCTTTCTTCAGTAGTTTAAATGAGAAGTAAGAAACCTGGTAAATATCCGGCCTTTTGTCAGGGTCTGGTTCCAACATATACCCTAAGATAAGCATACATGAGCTTATTTCATGATATCCTAACAGTTGTCGTATCAGCTAGGTAACTGAGCTTTTCTACGATCAAGGTTGGGTTGTGTTTTAAGCTTCAATTCTCAGAAAAGTCAGCTCAATTAGTCCTTTTCCTAGCAAGGGAAGCAAAACAAAACAAAACAAAAACAAAACCTTCTTGAGCTGTAGCAAAGCTACTGTGGTTAATACCCTGTGTGACTAAAATATCAGGGGCTCACACTTTTGACATAAAAATGAGCAGCTTCATATTCTAAGACATAGAAGGTGCCATGGTCTTGCATATGGTTTCCTAGCTCATTCCCTCTGTTAAACAAATGACTGTTGACAAATACAACCAAATTTCAAACTTCATTCATGAACTCAGGGTTTGGAGGTGGACGAGCCCTGTGTCTGTCTCCAGGTGTAAAAAACAAACTCATCAATTCACTTACTATTCTTGGATATATATAAGCTAGATTTTTAGTATGAAGAAAAAAAATTTTTTTTTTTTTTTGGTTTTTCGAGACAGGGTTTCTCTGAATATCTCTGGCTGTCCTGGACTCGCTTTGTAGACCAGGCTGGCCTCGAACTTGCAAAGATCCGCCTGCCTCTGCCTCCCAAGTGCTGGGATTAAAGGCGTGCGCCACCACCGCCTGGCAGTTTGAAGAAAATTTTGAGGTTAACAAAATTGCCTGTCTATTTCCAGGTCCTTCAAGTGTCTCCAACAGTGGGAATTCCTCAGGAGAAATGTTTGAGAAGATGCAAGCGCACATGTGTAAATACATGCAAAACGAGGAAAGGCAGTTTGCTGCCTAAGTAACAAGTGACCTGGGCATTTTTTACTTAATCTGTGAGGCTGAGGCCTCAAATGGCCTTGCCAAAGAGACAGGACCAAAGTTATTTCATGGGAGAGCAAAGAAAGAGGCAGTCCAGGTAAGAGGACAATGGCAACAAAGGCAAGCTTAAAGGCCAGAGAAGGAACACTGCTACCTGGAAACAGGACCCGAAAGGACAGGGTGTCAAAATGGCTGCATGGGTGGAACAGAAAAAGAATACAAAGGACCTAAACACCTTACTAAGAATCAGGGCCTAATTGTGGGACCACTGACAAGCCACTCCAGTTTACTCAATAAGACACGAGAAGGTGACATTTTCTAGGAATGATCTATGGTAGGGATGCATTGGAAGAATGAAGACAGAGAAGGGATATGGGGGCAATGTACCAGGCCATGATCTGCCAGAGTTTGTACATACTATGGTGACAATGAAGAGAACCAAGACAATTGATGAAAACAGTAGAAACTCAGAGAATCAATTCAGCTTAGGTCATGACTGATTCTTCCCTCTTTCTAGCTCTTTCAGATGCAGAGAAAATCTTCTATGTTATCTGTCCAGGATTTGATGGCAATGCCACCCAAACAAAGTAAAAAAGGGCGTCTGGGGAAAGGAGTAGAGGAGGCAACAAGAGGCTGAATTTGAGGCCTACAAGTTCACAATTTTCAAATAGCTTGCACAGTAAATAGGGTCTGGAAAAGGTGTCAGTGCTACAGTTGCTCATAAAGAGCTGTTCTTTCAACATGAATTCATTGATGCAGATGTTAGAAAGAATACACACACACACACACACACACACACACACACACACACACACACACA
>CAJQZJ010000523.1:1059293-1071473 GCA_907164525.1 Lophiomys imhausi | reverse complement strand
AGAGGGTGGAAGGGCGGGATAGGAAGGGGGAATAGGGAGGGGTTTGTTACTGAGATGTAACTTGAAGAAAAAAAAATAAAGTATTTAAAAAAAAAAAGAAAAAAGGAATGGTCAAATGAGAATAAACTATCAAGTTCAAATTTGGTGGCATTTTACAAAATCAGATCAATAGTCAACAAAGGCCAAAAATAGTGGTTAATATCATATTTACAGGATAAGAAACAATTTATGGACAATATCTTTAAAGTCAGAAAATGTTAGTGGAACTAAGGGCAATTACAAAACAGGGCACCAAATAGTAAGGCAATGACCCAAATTTATAATGTCAGCTGTTTAGGCCAAAAAAAGTCTAATCTCCAATTTGAATTGGATGAATGGGATGTCATCAACACCCAACACATTTGTGCTACGCTCTGGATTTCTCAGGATAAATGGATGAAACTTCAGGCTTTCATCTATTTACAGTTGAAAGCAATAGCACCTGAATGTAGCTTTACTGGGTACTACAGCCTCAGAGCAAGAAGAAGGTCACTTTCACAGACAAAAAGGATTCTTTCATGTCATTACAAGATGGCAGCAGTGTGCGTAGAGAATGAGGGGTAGGAAAGCTGCAGTTTCTGTAAGGTCCACAATGGGCTTTTATTATACGCCTTCACTGTTAAATCCTTATAAAGAACACATTCTTATTTTCATGTGGTCTCATTTATACACAGAGTGACATCTCATGTCTAATGAAGACAGGGTCTGGAATTACCTATCACTTTCAATTTTTTGTACCCATAACCCATGTAGTCATGAAAATAACTAAGAGCAGCAATGGACAGTATTAGCTTTCCCATCTGTGAAACCAGAACATTATCTTCAGGGTGCAATGGACAATAAGTGAAATGATCCCCAGGCCCTTTATCATTAAAGTGCCAGAAACGCAAGCGTCGGGAGGGTCAACACGCACCTCTGCAGAAGTCCATGAGAATGAGGACTTCCCATACGTCGCCACTGCTCACATTGTTGATACTAGAATCAATGTAGCCCACAATGTTCTTGTGCCCTGACAGGTCCCTCTGTGAACAAGAGAAGTACATGGTCAGTTATAGACACAGCAGGGGCACAATTAGCCAGTTGGTTCCATTAGGACAGACAATGTAAATACATAGAGACAACACTAACAGCGTGGAAAAGGGAGAGTGACAGTTTCCAGTAGATCTTCAACAACAGTTCCACTGTCCAGCTGAACCCCAGTGCCCACCAGAGTGAGGCTCTAGAATAAACCACATACACACAACACCTCCTTGTTCACTGCATTAGTGTTCCACCTACATCAGAAGCAAAGACTCCTATAACAACCAGAAATACCGCAGAGGAAACCCACAACTACTACTAAAGCATGTCAATTTTTAATATAGAAAAAAATTGATGTTTCTCCCATTTATGGGGCAGAAGCAAATTCGGCTTGAGTTTTTACTTTCTTTTTCTTTTTGTGTGTGTGGTAGGACAGAGGTGGAGAAAGATTTACTACCTGCAACATTTAACAGATTTCTTCCCAAAGCAGTGTCTTCTGTGAACAAAGGAATCATGAGGGCTTTAGTTGGGCAGTCTGCACAAATTCATAAAGGCAAGCAGGTACATTTCTGAACATGCTCCATCTTGACTTTTAACAGTTTCCCCTTAGGAAATGTATGAAAAGAAAAACTGCCCTGCAAGCTTTGAAGAGACTACAATAGCATCTGGGCCCAGCATTTCACTCTTAATTAAGCCTTCCCAGATCGCCAACTGGGATAGAAGATGCAGCATCAGCTGAATTCTTATGGGCTCTCAGGGCTGCTGCTCATGGGATCTTACCCCTCCAACAAGTACCTACTGAGCACCACCCAAGCACTGGAAATCACCTCATACCTTGGTCCACAGAGCTGATATCTATGGTGATAATACTAAAACGCTTGGTCCACACTGCAGATATCTATGATGATGCTGCTGAAACCCAAGGTCATTAAAAACAAAGGAAACTGGACATTATGATTTTTATTCAAATACAAAGTAAAATTGAGATTCGTAAATTAATTGTAACACATTATTTTACTTTTGTTTTAAAGACTTATGGGTGGCCATAGAAAATACATAGTTCTTTGGGTCTGTGTGTTTGACTCAAGCTTAGGCTCTCAAGTGGTCCGGTGAACAGGTGGAATTGCTCCTTGAGAGCTGGTTTGGCTTCTCAGAGTTCATGGGAAAGCTGTTCTTGACTACCGTAAGTGCAGATTCACTGAATTTAAGATGACAAAGTTAACAAGCAGCAGTCTCAAAGTATCAGGTACACACTTGAACTCTCATCACCAAGGATAAGCTCACTGTACTTTCTGTGCATAGTGGATCAGGAAGCACTGCTGACACAGAATAGGAGACCCCCAGAAAAACAGACAGTGGTAGAAAGAGGCCCATGGGAAACTTATGGAAACTTATGTGTGAAGAATTTTGGAGAAGAGATGGGATGGTATGAGAATACATTGAGCTGAGTAGTGTCTGTGGATTATTCTCTCAGAACACCTGTGTAAGGAAGCAGCCACCTCAGAGGAAGAATTGCCAGGAACTGTGAAAACCACACTGGAGAGTCAAAGCTGTAAGATACAGAGGGCAAGGAAAGCTAGTGGGACCATCCTACAGAGGGAGGCCAGAGGGAGGAGGTTAGGATTTCTGCTAGAGCAGCTCTCAACCTTCTAATGCTCTGACCCTTTAATACAGTTCCTCACACTGTGATGACCTCCAGCCATAAAATTATTTTTGCTGCTACTTCATTTGTTACTGCTATGAATTGTAATACAAATATCTGTGTTTTCTAATGGCCTTAGGTGACTCCTGTGAACCATTTGGAAGTCATTGGAAGTCATTCGACTTCCAAAGGGGTCATAACCCACAGACCGAGAACCACTGTGCTAAGGGATGGAACACAGATTGATTTTCCTGCAAAGGTGGAGGAGGCAAAGGTAGTTGCTGCACAGCACACTAAGGATGAAGAAAAGGGGAATTCAAGTGGGTTCAGAGCTATGGTTTTGCTTTTGGCAACAGAACAAAGTCATCTTCAACATGGGGATGAGAAAGAAACTTAATGAGGCAAAAGCATCAGTGCACCTGCCTCAGGCCACAGGTCAGAGAGATATAGAGGCCAAAAAACAGTCTCCAGAGCTCAAGCCCTGTAACACAGAACATACTTCAGACCCATCCTTCCTCTACTCCTCAATCTCTGGAACTTGTTTCTATTTACACACTCCAAAAAGTAGGAAGAACTTTTTAAAAGTTTTAAAAGAAACTTTTTTTCTTTTATGTGTCTATTTCTTTTATGTGTATGTGCATGTGTCTACATGTGGCTATGTGCATGGGAGCATGCATGTCTAAGGGGCCAGAAGACCCTCTTTAATAGACTGCAGTTTCTTAAAGATGAACGAAGGCCATTCTAATAACTGGAATAAGTTTATTTACTTTGGTAAGGGGTGGTTGGTGTGGTTTTGTTTTTCTCTTCCTTTCACCTTGTTAAGACCTTACACCTCCTCTTTTCTAACTCTTTCAGGGTATTTAATCACAGACAAACAAACACTACAACTCTAGTCAGTAGGAAAGGAAACTGAACCGGCACTCAGTTCTGTGGAGCTTCTACTACCTAAGATACTTATCTCTTCCCCACAACTACATTTACTCCCCACTTCCACACTGCTTAGCTTCTACTGTTAACTTGACACAAACTAGAGTTTCCCACACCCAGTAAGAAGGAACCTCAACTGAAGTTTCCATCAGGTTGGACTGTGGACATGTCTATGGGGCACTTTCTTGAATTTTGATGGGAAAGGGGTGTGGGCAGCCCACTGTGGGCAGTACCATTCCAAGACAGACGGGCTGGGCTGCATACAACACTAGCTGAACGTGAGCCTGAGCAGGCCAGTCAGCAGCCGTCCTCCGTGGTGTCTGCTTCAGTCTCCACCTCCAGGTCCCTGCTCCGACTTCTTCTCCATGCACTGTGCCCTACACATGTAGGATGAAACAGATCCTTTATTCCTCCAAGTTGCTTTTGGTCAGGGTTTTGTCAGAGTAGCAGAAAATCAAAAGAGGACTTTTTTTTATTCCATTAACCTTGTGCCTGTTGAACAGACCTTTAAAAATATCACCTGCAGTCCTATTTGAGAGCACTGCACCGCACACTTCAATACGACTGTGGATCACTGAGGGATCACACTAAAAGCACACCCTGACCTAGTGGCATCCCTGGGCAGGACCAGCGGTGTGCATGCTGTTCAGTGGCACTCACCTTAGCAAGGTCCCCCAGCAGCAGCCAGACATTTATATCAACTCCTCCTTACACGGGTGCCATGACAACTCAAACACGCAAGAATGGTGTCATCCAAAGGTGTAATGGTGTCTCCCAAAAGTATGTCTTCCTTCACATAACTTTTGAGGGCACTTCCGCTGCCCCTTCATTTATAGCTGTATTGTTCTGTTGTGATATTTGTTGGTTGTTTTGAATAGGGATGCCCCCAGGAGATGAAGAAAGTACAGCAGGTCGAGTCAGATTCATAAGTAGTAAGCTAGCATTGTCAGCCTCTGTAATGCCATTAACAGATCTGAAAACTACATTCTCTATCTTTTGTCAGCCACAGCACTCTACATAGACAATCACACTGAGTTAACTGACCTTTGAAATACCTAAGCCCTTTCCTACTCACACTGCTTCTAATCTCTGCCTTCACTGAATCAGGCTGAGAAAGCTGGGTGACATGAACTGAAGCCCACATGTATGACCTCACTCTCACCCCTGACGTTAGCCAATCCTTGTCTCAGTGGTAAAGACTGTTCTGCTAGCCACGGCAGCTGTTATACCTCCAATGGAAACATCACTGACAAGTATGTCTCCTGTTACTTTAAATAAGTTACTACTTAAATGTAAGCTAACATAAAATTAATGGTAAGCACAAAAACACCAGTACTACATTTATCTCCAGAAAACTCTGGACAAAGGGACTGATGTTGCTTTCTCTTTCACTTTCTCTTCTTGGCAGTGGTGTAAAATGACTCCTTCCATAGCACATGAAGTCTCAAAGATGAAGGGACACTGTAGTCAGACAAAACACATGCTTTTGCTGATAGAAGTTCCCTCCCCCAGAGCTCCCCTCCATGTAAATTAGGATATTGATGGAGGGAGGTTCTACCACATATAACACATCATGTTGACTTTTTTAAATGTATAAAATACTGAAGTCAACCTTACATTTAATGACACAGGACTGAATGCTTTCCTATGAAGACTGGGAGCAAAGCAAGGATAAATGTGTCATTCTTATTCAATGTAGTACTATAAGTAAGTTCTAACCATCACAATAAGACTACAGAGGGCTGGAGAGATGGCTCAGCCGTTAAAGGCTAGGCTCACAACCAAAAATATAAGACTACAGAGGGGGAAAAGTTTACAGGCAAGAAAGAAAACCATCTGTCATTGGAAGCTTGGCAAACTGATAGGATATAGTATAAAAATTAACTGTATTTCTGGGCTGGAGAGATAGCTCAGAGGTTAAGAGCACTGGCTGTTCTTCCAGAGGTCCTGAGTTCAATTCCCAGCAACCACATGGTGGCTCATAACCATCTATAATGGGATATGGTGCCCTCTTCTGGCCTGCAAGCATACATGCAGACAGAACACTGTATACATAAATAAATAAAATCTTTAAAAAAAATTAACTGTATTTCTAAATACAAACACTAACCCATGGATTAAAAAAAAAAATCTAAAATATAGTAGCAAGGGCTGTAATCCAGAGATATAACATGTAGAGTGAGGCCTAGAACCAGAAAAGAAGATATGCAAAGTTGTTTAAAAATCACTTTAAAAAAATCAACAATCTTTGCCATAAATCTAAGAACACTTACAAGGTTGTGTAGAGAAAAGTACATGAGTGGTAGTAAAGGAGAGCACAGATGTACCTAGACAGGGATGCAGACCATGTTCACTTACTAGAAGATCGCACACAGAAAAGATGCCAATTCCCCAAATAGAAATACAGGTTTAATGTACTTCCTATCAAAATTCCAGATTATTCCAAAATTTATATGAAAGGTGATATGCTGTGGATTAAATATGAAGTGTCCCCACAGGCTTTTATGTGTGAATACTTATAGTCACCAGATGTTGCTGCTGTTTTGTAAGGCAGTGGGGCCCTGCTAGAGAAAGCTGGTTGCTGGGGGTGGGCTTTGAGTTTTTGTTGAGTAGCCCCACTTCCTCTCTCTCTCCCTCTCCCTCTCCCCCCCTCTCTCTTTCTCTCTCTCTTTAATGTTTATTTATTACTTCAGGTTACATCTCCATCACAGTGCCCTCTTTCCACCCCTCCCAGTCCTGCCCTTCCACCCTCTACCCCCTATCCCTTCCATTCCACTCCTCTGGAGTGGAGTGTCCCTACATAATAGTCTCCAGCCCCAGTTCAGCAGTCATATGAGGGCCAAGAGCCTCCTCATCCACTGGGGGGCCTACAAGGCAGCACCACTAGGGCAAAGTGTCTCATTGACAGGAAACAAAGTCTATGTTCCTGTTCCCTTTGGTGCGTTGGTTGTAGTATAGTTATCCTTACTATATGACTAAAATCCGATTGTAAGTGAATAGATGCCATGTGCATCCTTCTGAGTCTGGGTTAGCTCACTCAGGATGAGCTTCTCTAGTTCCATCCATTTGGCTGCAAATTGCATGATTTCATTTTTTCTGATGGCTGAGTAGTATTCCATTGTGTAGATGTACCACAGGTTTTTTTTGTTGTTGTTGTTGTTTTGTTTTTTATCCATTCCTCAGTTAAGGGGCATGTGGGTTGTTTCCAGTTTCTAGCTATTTACAAATAAGGCTGCTATGAACATAGATGAGGAAATGTCCTTGAGGTTTGGTGAGAAATCTTTTGGATGTTTACCCAGAAGTGGTATGGCTGGGTCTTGAGGTCGAGGTATTTCAAGTTTTCTAAGATATCTCCAGGTTCCAATCAATAAATGGGACCTCATGAAACTGAAAAGCTCTGTAAGGCAAAGACACTGTCACTGGAACAAAACAGCAACCTACAGATTGGGAAAAGATCTTCACCAACCCCACATCTAACAGAGGGCTAATATCTAAAATTTACAAAGAACCCAAGAAATTAAATGCCAAGAAACCAAATAATCCAATCAAAAAATGGGGAACAGAGCTAAACAGAGAATTCACAAAGGAGGAATCCCTAATGGCTGAGAGACACTTGAAGAAATGCTCAGCATCCTTAATCATCAGAGAAATGCAACTCAAGACAACTCTGAGATTCCATCTCACACCTGTCAGAATGGCTAGGATCAAAAGCTCAAATGACAGCACATGCTGGCGAGGGTTCTGAGAAAGGGGAACTCTCCTCCATTGCTGGTGGGAGTGCAAGCTTGTATAACCACTTCCAGTCTCTTTGCTTCCTGACAACAGACACAATGTGACCAGCTGCCTCATACTACTGCTACCATGTCTTTTCTTCCACAACTATAACCCTTCTTAAATCATGAGCCAAAATCCTTCCTTAAGTTGCTTATATTAGCCATTTTGTCACATTGGCGAGGAAAAAAAATCTAATATACTGTATGGATTAGAATATTTTAAGACATTCTGGGGAAACTATGAGAGAATCTTGTTTGATAGCTAGATGTGGTAGTATACACCTAATACCAGAATTTGGTGGATGGAGGCAGGAGAGTCAGAAGTTGAAAGCTGCACAGTTTAAGGTAACCCAAGGCTACAACATGAGACTCTGTCTCAAAGAGGGAGAGAGACTTACCATATAGCTACAGTAAACAAGACAGATATACATACAGTTGATAAAGAGAACAGAGAAAGGCCTAGTTTCAGACACCCACAATTTAAGCTTCTGGGACAGTACTGGGGGTCAAATCCAGGGCCTTGTATATATAGACAAGTATGCTGCCACTAAGCTACAATTGCAGTTCAGGTGACATTTAACAACCAGCAGAGGTGGGGTTACCTTTTCAGAACTGGTGCTAAAACAATTTGCTATCCATAAGCAAAAAAGTAGAACTTCAACAACACAGATTATGTAAAAGTGAACTAAAAATGGTTCCTGGACAAATGTAAAGTGTAAAACTATAAATTTTTAGAGAAAATATATGAAAAACTCTTCAGGATTGAGGGGTAAACAAAAACTTCCTTATTTTGACATCAAAAGCCCAATCCATTTGAGGAAGCTGGGTGACCCCCTCCACAGAAGGAAAGATAAAGGAGAAGAGAGCTAGGGAAACTGACCGAAAGTGAGACGAAGGGAAAGGAGCCCAGGGAATTCTTCAACAGAAACAAGCTGGTTCCAGAGAACTCCCCCTAAAGTCATCACTAGTGTGGTGTCCATCCAGTCAGGAACCCAGTATAAGTCCTCAGAGTGTTAATGGCAGAAAACTAGCTACATCTGCACATTCCAAACACGACTTGCACCAGGCGTGGTGGCACACGCCTTTAATCCCAGTACTCAGGAGGCAGAGGCAGGAGGATCTCTGTGACTTCAAGGCCAATCTGGTCTACAAAGTAAGTCCAGGACAGCCAGGGCTACACAGAGAAACCCTGTGTCAAAGAACCAAAAATAAAAATAAAAAATAAATTAAAACCAAAACAAAACTGTCATAGTTAATATATCACTGGATCATAACTTGATCCCATACAACTAAACTCCTATTTGGACCCATTAACTGTGAGTTTTCAGGTCTGTACTTTTTGGTTTCCCCACTAGCACAAAGCAAGCCCTCATGTTTCCAAATGAGTGGGAGAAAGGGGGAGGATGGGATTGCTCTTCTTATGTAAGTGAAAGAATGAGAGGTGCATTCTAGGCAGAGAACAGCAGCAGAGACAGGAAATGGGGTGTGACACAGCTAAGCAAACATAGGCAAGCAAGGGGGAAGAGACGGAAAAGGGAAGGGAAAGTGGGGGTGTTGGGAGGAGAGGTGAAGGAAGAGAGGAGTGGAGCAGTGAGAACCATCCAGGAACCTCCTATGTGTAGAAGACAGGACAACAGAGTATCTCAGACCCACTGTAGACAATTCCATGTGGTCTAGAGCCTTGGGAGTTGGCTGGCTGGTTCTGCAGTATTAAGTCATTCCCAAATACTCTCAGTTTTAGGCTCTCACCACACCTAATTTTTATTTCTGATTTTCCCCAAGGCTTTAAAATCTAGAGCCCAAAGAATTCCCCTCTAGGTGAACATATAGATCTGCTTCTACCACTATGCAAACACTCATTTCATCTATTTTACTGAACTATTTTCTACATGTTAATCAGTGTGTCAAAATACTATGTTTCTGGTTTTAAATAACTCAAATTACAATGGCAGAACTGCCTAAAACATAACAGGTGAAGCAATATAATTGGTATAAAGAAAAAGTGCGAAAATATAAAAAATAACAATGTACATATTTAAAGGTTTCTACTATACACTGTGTCAAACAGAAGCAAAAACAACCAATAACAACTAACAAGCTCTCAAGAAGTTGTCTTTACTCTGATTATCAAGTCATGGTTGATCTTACTTTTAAATTCAGTTACTGTTTTCCTAGTAATACACCGTTACACATAAACATACCAGCAAGGACTTTGATACAGACTCTTTAATAATAGAAGTTTAAATCTATACAAATTAGGAATTTTTAAAAAGATGTTTTATGCTTAAGTGTGTGTCTCTCTGTACCTATGTGCATGCAGGTGTTCTGAGAGCCAGAGGCCTTGCATCCTCTGAAGCTAGTAGTTGGGAGATAGGTGCTGGGAATCGAACTCAGGTACTCTTGAAGAACAGTACATGCTCTTAAATGCAGTAAACTTCTTTGTTTTTTAAATTGAGGTAAAATTTACAAAATAAAAACATACAGATCTTAATGTCTTTGAATTCTGACAGTTACATATTCCTGTTTGAGCACTACACAAAACAATATACCTCCATAACCTAGAAGGTTCCAATAGTACCATTTTCTGGCCCATTTCCCAACCCAAATAATTATTTTCTGACTTCTTTCTTGCCTTATAATGAATTCTGCCTATTCATGAACTTTTATAAATGGAATCACAAGGTATTATGCAGTATTGACATTATGACCAAAACACATCAAGCCACTCCAGGTGGAAAAAAAAAAAACTTTAAAAAAGCATAAAGTTGTGCTAGGACATGTTCACAGGAAAGAGAAGGGCTGAGGGAGTGATGTGATCAGACCAAAAGAAGGGACTGGTAACTGATGAAAGGCAGAAAGAGAGAACAGCTCCCAGAGAGTTGGCTTTCCAGATTAAATGATTTCCCAGGGTCCCAAACTACTTTTCTGAATTAAACTGGTTAGTTCCCCCAATAAGTTCCTTTTCCCTCACTCTCCAGTTGTGTTGCAGAAAGGCCTTATGCACAGTTTTCAGATGGTGATGCGATGCTCTGAGATCTGGTTACAGCCTTATCTCAGGCATTCTCTGCTTACGTAATAAAAGTTGATGATAGCCAATTAGCTGGGAAGAGAGAACTGGAAGGCATGACTTTCTAGGAGGAAGAAAGAAACTCTGGGAAGAGCCATAGGAAGCTCTCTTTCCCCTGGAGACATGGAAGGACACAGACATGTCCATGGGCTTGGAAGGGCTGCCCTGAGTCTCAGCTGTCTTCACCTGGAGAATAAATCTTCTGGTCTTCTACAACACTTTGGTGCTCCAACTTGCGGCAAGACCCCATGGACAGAGAAATTACTCCAACTTTGGAAAAACTGAAAAGGTGTCAGATTTGTTAAGTCATCTGGGAAATCCTCAAGAAGAAAGTTAAAGATGGGAAGTACTGTGTTAGAAGGTTTTAGGACCCTGTATAGTGCTTTTCTAGATGGTTTGGAAATAGGAGCAGAAAATGAAAGGTTAAGTGGCTTAGCTGAAGTTGGAATATTAATTCCAATTATAATTATAATTTTGGTATTTTATACATTATTCTTAATACCTATAATGGCTTTCTGTACCTACTCAAAGAAAAAACCTTTAGAGATACAGGAAAAAGAAAAATATGAAAAATGGATTGATAAGACACAAGCCTTAGAAGGAAAATTAGAGAGACTTATAAATGAGAACAAGAAAAATACTCAGACACAGAAAGAGGAATGTATACAAGTCTTAGAAAGACCTATAAAAGAATAAGGAAAATTCTCAAACACAGATGGGATTTTAGACAAGAGCCTACCTACCATGCCACGGCATAATGAAACTGAAAGGGAGTAGCCCAAGACTGTTAGAAAACTAACCTTAGTTTATCCAATTACTATAAAAGACCTACCAGGTAACAATAGACACACCCCCTAGGTTATAATGAAAATACATGGAATCCTGTAGACATTAGATTTGAGGAGATTTAAGGAAACAATTGTCTCATATGGTATGTATTCATCCTATGTGAAACAGATTCCAAGTTCATGGGCAATTCAGAACAGAATTATCCCTCAAGACTGGAAAGATTTGACAACAGAAATAATGGAACCAAGTTATCTGTCACAATGGCAAACATGGTGGAAAGAGGAAGCTAAGGCTATAGAACAACAAAATCAGGCCAGAGGATTTGCTATTTCCCAGGATAAGTTGCTAGGTGAAGGCAAATATGCTGATTTACAAAAGTGGCTTGATTTTTAATGATCACACCTTGGTGCTATGTCATTTAGCAGCTTTAAATACTTGGGATTAAGGCTGAAGAATCAGGAAAGAGGTCTGAGTCATTTACTAAACATATACAAAGCCCAAGAGAAACCTATACTGAATTTTTGCAAAGACTGACTTCAGCTGTAGATAGAAAAATATCAAATCTAGAAACCAGGAAAGTACTAAATGAAAACTCTGGATTTTTTTTTTTTTTTTTTTGGTTTTTCGAGACAGGGTTTCTCTGTGTAGAAAACTCTGGATTTTGAAAATGCTAAATCAGAAGCTGGGCATGGTGGCACATGCCTTTAATCCCAGTACTCGGGAGGTAGAGGCAGGCGGGTCTCTCTAACTTTGAGGCCAGTCTGGTCTACAGTGAGTCCAGGACACAGAGAAACCCTGTAAGAAAGAAAGGGAGGGAGGGAGGGAAGGGAGAAGGGAAGGGAGGGGAGGGGAGCGGAGGGGAGGGGAGGGAAGGGGAGGAAGGAAGGAAGGAAGGAAGGAAGGAAGGAAGGAAGGAAGGAAGG
>CAJQZJ010000523.1:1047138-1058893 GCA_907164525.1 Lophiomys imhausi | reverse complement strand
AGGAAGGAAGGAAGGAAGGAAGGAAGGAAGGAAGGAAGGAAGGAAGGAAGGAAATGCTAAGTCAGAATGCAAAAGGGTGATTAGACCTTTAAAGGTAAAATCAGCACCAATAAAGGAATGGATTAGAGATACAACTGATATTGAGTCTCACAATTATGATGCTAATCTAATAGGAGAAGTAATTTCCAGAAATCTTAAGAAAATTCAAAGTGGCAGATGTTTCAATTGTGGTAAGCAAGGTCATTTAAAAAGGAATTGTAACCAAGTTATTCCTAGAAACAATGTTTTTTTCAAGAAATAAAGAAGGGTCTCAGTCTTCTGGAGTATGCAGAATGTGTAGTAAATGGTGGCACTGAACTAATGAATGTAGATCAACAATCAATAGGCAAGGTAATCCTTTGCCATCTGGAAACACCTGAGGGGGCCTCCCGCAAGTGAGATATGGGATTCCAGGCTGTTAAGAGCCCATTGGCTGAATCATCTTATTTATGGCTCTTAAATCTGTTAACATCCTCCATTTCCCTGACTTCTTTTTTTATAACAAACACAGGGGAATTTCATGGGCTGGGAGATTCCTCAATGTGTTGGGCATTTAGCTGCTCCTGTACCTGGAATCCCAATATCAAATTCTATTTCTTCTGCCAGTGTAGAAGAAACTTTTAACCACAGAGCAATTAAAAGATTTAATGTTGCCGGGCGGTGGTGGCGCACGCCTTTAATCCCAGCACTTGGGAGGCAGAGGCAGGCGGATCTTTGTGAGTTCGAGGCCAGCCTGGTCTACAAAGTGAGTCCAGGACACCCAAGGATACACAGAGAAACCCTGTCTCGAAAAACCAAAAAAAAAAAAAAAAGATTTAATGTTTGTTGTTAAAAACAACACAGCTCTAGATGTAATCAAGGACAGAACAGCTTCAACAAATTGTACAAAATTTAGGGGACACCACAAAACAAATATTTTGGCAAACTGCTATAAATGATCAGAGACCAAAGCTAAAAATACAAACAAATGGCATTAATATTGAAGGTTTAGTAGACACAGGAGCAGATGTAACAATAATTTCACCAAAATCTTGGCATCCAGATTGACCTCTTCAGGAAGTAAATATTCAGCTCCTAGGGAATGGAACTTTATCTCAGGTAAAACAAAGTTCAAGATGGGGAGAATGTACACAGCCAGAAGGACACATTAAATAGGAAATTTTAATTTAATTAAAATTAAAGCCATATGTGGCTAATATAGCCATGAATCTATTGAAACCACTGAACTCATTCTGGATGATTCAGAATTAACTTCATTACTTAACTACAACAAGTAATTAGAAATAGATATCATCCAGTGTATATAACACATATCAGATCTCATATTGGTCTAACAGGCCCCCTAGCACAAGGTAATGATGAAATTGATCAGCTGTTAATAGGCAATGTGCTGGAAGCCTTAGAATTTCCTAAGAAACACCATGTTAATAGCAAAGGCTTTTTGTTTTGGTTTTCTTTTCTTTACTTTCTTTCTTTTTTTTTTTTTTGAGACAGTGTTTCTTTGTGTAGCCCTGGCTGTCCTGGACTCACTTTGTAGACCAGGCTGGCCTTGAACTTGGAGAGATCGCCTGCCTCTGCCTCCCAAATGTTGGAATTAAAAGCATGTGCTACCACGCCCAGCAATTACAGACAGCTGTGAACTACCATGTGGGTGCTGGGATTTGAACCTGGGTCCTTTGGAAGAACAGCCAGTGCTCTTAACCGCTGAGCCATTTCTCTAGCCCAACAGCAAAGGTTTGAAGAAAGATTTTTCTATCACTTGGCAACAAGTCAAGGAAATTATAAAGTATTGTCCAATTTGTTCTTTGTATAACCAAACTCCATTACCTGTAGGAAGTAACCAAAAAGGTACCCAAAGAAATGAACTTTGGCAAATGGATGTGTTTCACTTTGCAGAGTTTGGAAAATTAAAGTATGTGTACCATACCATAGATACATATTCAGGATTTCAATAGGCAACTGCTTTAAGTTCTGAAAAGTTCTAACTATAAACTATTATTCTGAAAATAAATAATTACACATTTATGAGAAGATATGGCTATTATGGGGACACCTGCACAAATTAGGACTGACAATGCTCCAGCATATGTCTCTAGTAAAATGAAAGGTTTTTTTGCATATTACAACATAAAGCATATTACAGGTATACCACACAATGCTACAGGAGAAGCAGTTATAGAAAGATCTAATCATACTTTAAAAGATATGCTTAATAAACAGAAATGGGTAATAAAGACCCTGAGAGACAGATTACACAGTGCTTAATTAACTTTAAACTTTTTAAATGCTAATGAGAAAGGAACAACAGCTGCAGAGAGACAATGGACAATAGAAAAGACTGCTGAATTTAAATCAGCCTGTATATTTTAAAGATTTGTTGAGCTCAGAATGGAAACCAGGATATGTGTTACATTGGGGAAGAGATTTTGGCTTTGTTTCTACAGGAAAAGAAAAGCTATGTGATACCATCAAAATTGATGAAGATTTGATTCAAACAGGAGAGATCTCCTGAATAAAGAGAGACAACAGTTCATCAGCTTGGTATAAAGACTAGGTTTATATATATATGATATTTTTGTAGTTTGGTATTAAAAATGCAGTTAAGAGATTTTAAATATTGTAAGTAAATTAAGGGTTACTATAGTTCAAATTTGTTTTCTAAATCTCTAAGAGTGGGAGAAATTTGGAGCTAAGATAAAACATTTGAGCAGGGTGGTGGTAGCCCAGGACTTTAATTCCAGCAGGGACAGGCAGATCACTATGAAGTTAATTTCTAAATTGTAGAGTTACAATGAACAAGGTGGTGATGGTTCACACCCTTAATCCCAGCACTTGGGAGACATATACCTTTAATGCCAGCACTCAGGATACAGAAGCATGCAGATCTCTGAATTCTAGTTCCAACTAGAGAAAAACTTAGATCCAAGTGTGGTGGTTCATACCTTTAATTCCAGCACTTGGGAGGCACAAACCTTTGATTCCAACACTTAGGAGGCAGAGGCAGGCACATAGGATTTACAATGATTTAAATTTAAAAGCTGCTTGCAAAAGACACACTGAAATTCAAAGTGAATGTCTTTTGTGATGTCAAAATATATACACTTAAAGGTATATTTAGATCTAAATTTTCAAAAGAAGTATTTTTTTTTTTTTGGTTTTTCGAGACAGGGTTTCTCTGTGTATCCTTGGGTGTCCTGGACTCACTTTGTAGACCAGGCTGGCCTCGAACTCACAAAGATCCACCTGCCTCTGCCTCCCAAGTGCTGGGATTAACCTGGCAGGGGAGATACCATGATCACAAAAGAAGTATTTTTAATCTCCATCGAAAGATAATACTTTTCCTATTGCCAAAACCAATTTCCCCTAGGAAAGATATAACCTGCAGAAAAAAAAAAGGAACACCCAGAGTTAGGGTTAAGGAAGGGTTCAGTTCTTATCTTTCCAGGAGAAAAAAAAAAAGCATCCAACTAAGAAGTCCAGAGACGCCGGGCAGTGGTGGCGCACGCCTTTAATCCCAGCACTTGGGAGGCAGAGGCAGGCGGATCTTTGCGAGTTCGAGGCCAGCCTGGTCTACAAAGTGAGTCCAGGACAGCCAGGGCTACACAGAGAAACCCTGTCTCGAAAAACCAAAAAAAAAAAAAAAAGAAGAAGTCCAGAGACCACTTGACTGTGGAGTCTGACTAATTCCATTTTGGAAAAGATTCAACTTTGTACTAGGCTTGACTCAGAGCTGACCTCCATCCAGCTACAGGAAAAACAACAAAATATACCTGACTTTGCATTCCAGGGGAGTTCCCTAGTCATAACTGTGCAGCTCATGCTAAGAAATCACCCAAAAAGTCTAAATAAACTTTCTGCTGGTCAAAATGACCATTAATGATATGGCAATAACAATGAGCCAATTAGGGATAGACAGGTTTGTCTGTCCAAATATCATCCGATCTTATGCAAGAAGCTCCTTTCTTTGTTTAAAAACCTATAAAACCCTATTATTTTCTGAGCTCCAGGCTCCAATTCTATCTGCTGCATCAGTGAAAGTTGTGAGTCCCTGCTCCAGTTTGAATAAACAACCCTTGTGCACTTACATCGGAGGCGGCTCCTGGGTGGTCTTTGGGGGACTCATGAACTGGGCAGAACAGGATCAATTGAAACTTCTGAAGAATAGGGACCAGACACCGAAGAAGACAAGTAGCCCATATGATCCAGCCTCACAGAATGCCTCAATAGCTGTTTCCTCAAAAATCTGTATCCAGAACAACTTCAAAACAGGTAGCTAAGATGGTCCAGCCTCACAGACTGTTCCAGCCAGGATTTCAGTAAAACCCTGAACTTTCCCACCCAAAGTTCAGGTTCAGACTACAACCTGCTCAGGACATTCAAATTGCTGAGCACATAGAGACTGGACAACAAATGTTACTAACAACCTGCTTAAGCATTTTTCCATTTTTAATTGGGCCCCCAAAACAGGTTTCCTACCTCTCAAATCAGCAGGAAGCAATTTTAAGAGAAAGATGCCCCATTCCCAAAAGATGGAGTGGATTTTTTTTGTCATTTGATGGCTATAGATGTTTATTGTCATTTAGGGGGATTGGTTACAAGTTGTTAAATGGTCTTGTTAAGCAAGGTACAGGAGGTTAGATTCAGGAACTTCTCTCTTTCTCTTTTCTCTATCCTTTCTCTCTTATGTAGGGGAAAGACTTAAAAAGAAAAAAAAAGAGGAGACATAGACATGATATAGAAATGATATGAAAAAGAGATATATAATTGAATCTACTCATATCTTTGTATATGAAAACAAAATTAAAGTTCTATTTGGTTACATTGGTACAGATCTTTGTAAAATGACACAAAATTAAAGTTATATTTTAGTTACAACATACTATGTATCAACTCTTTTTAAGGTATTATACCAATGTAGTTCTTAAAAATGCAATGTGAAGTTTTAGTCATTCTGAAAGCAACTATCACAAATCATAGGATAATTAAAAGATGCAAGTTAATAGTCAATCAAATTTGTGGTTTTGTTAGGTACTAGCTTAGTTAATCACATATGTTTTCTAAGTTAATCAGATATTAAGTTGATAGAGACAAGCAACATTTGCTTATTCTAATACAGAGATAGATGGTATTCAAAAACCTCAAGAGATCTGTAGAATATGACATTTAAAGATGTTTTATTAAGACTTTTTTTGACACTGAGACATGTCAGCTCCTAACAGCACCCCCATTCTACTTCAAGGTAGATGATGAGCATTGAAGAATCTCCAATTAGAGATACCATACATTAGTGGTAAGGTAGTCACTGGGCAATGAAAAAAAACCTTTGCTTCAACCATAGACAGAATGCTGTCTGAAATGGACAAGACTTGGATGTAGTAAGTAGATGGTCTAGCTCTGCCAAGACAGGGTAGACAAGTCCTTCATAATTCCTGCTTTACAATTAATGTCTGTCAGATATACTGGGCCAATAGGCTCAAGATAGGTGCTCCAATGTTAGAGAGAGAAATTGAGGACTGGCTAGGCAGCAAGTTGTCTGTCATTTCTTAGTTTTGGAAACTGCTTGCTCTGCACTTCCTGTTTATTCAGATATATTTATCCTTCTTAGGTCTCTGATGTGGTTGAAGACTAGACAGTTATAGTCTCACAGTTAAGTTTTAAGTTGTTTAGGAATTAAAAGAATGTTTTTGGTCTAAGAAATGTTTTTAGGTTGGTAACACAAGTTTGTATAGAAATTATATTAGGTATAGAACTTTAAACTCATCAAGATAAGACAGATAATAGAATATTTTCCTAAGTTGCCAAATACATATGGACTAGACATTGTGAATGCATGTCATACCTTATAGTTTTCATAATTATTCTTATTTGTATGTAGTTTATTGTATAAGAAAAAGAGACTTTTATTGGACTAAAAGGGGGAGATGTTGGAGAAAGGTCTTAAACACGGTTTTCAAATCCTGATCTCAATGCTCTGAGATCTGGTTACCACCCTACTACCTAAGACATTCTCTGATTGGATAATAAAAGTTGATGATGGCCAATTAGCTGAGCCAATAGAGAACAGGAAGGCAGGACTTCCTGGGAGGAAGAAAGAAACTCTGGGAAGAGACAGAGGAAGCTGTCTTTTCATCAGGAAGGAGACAGATGTGTCTGTGGGCTCGCCCTGGGTCTCAGCTCTCTTCACCTGGAGATATAAGTCCCCAGGCCTAATTCAACACAGTTGAGGATGATCAAGGAAGATACAGAGCCCTATATACCCTGGTGTTGGTCCTACTTTTTGTAAGATCTTGCTCCCAGCTCAAGGAAGGGTGTCAGCCCCTGCCCAATATCTAGGGCAGCACAATATACCTATGCTAAGAAGCAGTCACAGTAGATAAGTCATGGGCCTGAGGGTAAAACCTACTACTATTATTCTGCTGAGCTGACATAACAACAACACAGACTCCTAATGACTTATTGCTATACACACATACCAGTGCATCACTCAACCTTCATCAGAGAAGCTTCTTGTAATAGACAGTAATTAACACAGAGACTCACAAATGGTCAGTGTGCAAAGAATAAGAGACCTTGGAGTGCTCAGCTGTAAACGGGCTGCCTACGCTACACCTCTCCCCTTAAAGTTCAGGGACATATAAGGGAGAGGAGGCAGAAAGATTGTAAGAGTCAGACTTCAAGGAAACAGTGTTTTCCACAACAGGGCAAACGCACACATGACATTTATTAGTTATAGCATCATGCACAAGACCTGCAAAAGCTCAAGCAGACAAAATCCTGGCGTGAAGGAGGGAGGTAGACATGAAGTCCAAACTAGCCGAGGAGCTACTGGCATTGGAGTACTACTGGAAGAGGAAAACTCCGTTCTCTTCCATGGTGTGATGCCTGGTATGTCGACCACACTTCAGCATGGGCTCACACCTAGGTGCAGTTGGCCAACACAAAAGTAGACTCAGTGGGTTTTAAGAGAGAACACAAAAGTTGGAGGAGTAGAGAGGTAGAGGAGGATGGGAAGAGTTGGGGTAAGGAGACGAATATGATCAAAACATTGTATGAAATTCTCAAGAAATTAATAAAAACACTATATGTATGTACATACGTATGTATGCATGTATGTATCTATGTATCTATGTATATAAAGTTTAAAAAGAAGAAAAAGCGACAGCCGCAATCCACAAAGCCTTACCATGATCTGGATTTCTCTCTTGCACACCTGGAGGTCATGCTCATTGTTGACAAACATACGTTTCAAGGCACATTTTACCCCATTGCTTGTTCGCACCAGAAAGACAAGAGCGAATCCACCTGTGAGAAGAACACAGAGAGAAGTTCTTTTGGGTAATGTGCAAAGTCAGTCAGGAACTCACACTGCTGCTGTCCCCTCTCATGGTACTGCTATCAGCTATTAGTCAATCTTCAAGCCACCCTGGCCTAGAGGGCAATCTTATACTCCTGGAATTTACAGCCAGTGTCAGAGAAGCCCTCATGCTCTATCCCAGAATCAAGGAAGAGAAACTACCTTCCAAACAAACTATAAGATTTTTTAAAAAATTAAGCCCGGTACTTTCTTTCTTGTCACGGAGGCTAGAAAATTCTTTTACTGCTTGCTAACATAAACAGTTGCCAATTTGAGAAGTCTCTTTTTCTTTTTTTCTTCCCCTCCTCACTCCACCTCCCATTCAGGTCAGTCTGAGAACTCCTGCACCCTGTCATTACATGTACTGTCAAGATAGAAGATCCAGTGTGAACCTCTCCATTGCAAGAAATCAGGACTCACTGATCAACATTCTTCTTTCCTTTATCCAAAGACAGTTCACAATTCATTAACAGACCTTCACATAACTTTAGCTGGAATTCTCAAATGTGCTAAATCAGTTCAGCCATGGAGTTACACATAATCTTAGAACTCCTAACTTCTACCTCACCCCCAAAGCACTGTCTGAGGTTTGCAATGCCTTTGTTAAGAGGATCTGATAGTCACAGGTCAAAGTCTTGGAAGCAGCAACCGTTCTATGGAACACACAGCCTAGCTGCTGACCTTGCATACCTTCATCATTCGGCTCAAATGTCCTGTTCATCAATCCTATGAAGCAAAAGCATCACTAATCTATTCTTTGCACAAAGTTGGCACAAATTGGATAGAAGTGAACACAGAGGGAAGTCATCAGTATGAGAACTTGAGGTTGTTATACAGTACTGAACTAGCAGCTATGGCAAAAGCCAATAAGCAGCCAATACAGATATCTTAGGCCCCTGAGAATCAGGACTCAGGATCCACTGGAACCATTTTAACTGCCCTGAGGCTCAGGGACATTTCAATGCCTGTCTACTGATGTCCCTAGTACTTACTAGCTTTATAGCAACTACTCAAGGTAACCAGAGTAGGAATTTATTTCCTGCAGCCATTAGAGCCTTATTCATAAAGTTTTGTTCTTTATTTTCATAAAACACATATATGATACTATAAAATTATGTTAATGGACTCAAATGAATCCAAATCCACATTGTGATCAAGATTTATGAGAGACTGCATGTCTCTCTATTGCCTGTCACTACAACTACATTCTTCAGTATTCAGATAAACACTGAAATTTACCATGGAGTCTATAATAGCAACCACTATGCCCCTCATATTTTCATCCAAAACCACCAGCTTTTATTTTCTTGGAATACATTAAGCTGCTCTATCATCAATTTTAAATGTAGAATTTTTGAGTACTTACTTGTATTTTTGGTTTTTTTGAGACATGGTTTCTTTGTGTAGCTCTGGATGTCCTGGAACTTACTTTGTAGTCCAGGCAAGCCTCAAACTTACAGAGATCTACCCGCCTATGCCTCCGGAGTACTGGAATTAAGCCGTATGCCACCACATCCAGCTGAGTACTTACTTTTTTTTTATAGATAGGGTTTCTCTGTGTATCAGCTTTGACTGTCCTAGACTCCATTTGTACACCAGGCTGGCCTCAGACTCACAGTGATCCACCTGCTTTTGCCTCCCAAGTGCTGGAATTAAAGGAGTATACCACCACACCTGGCAATACTTACTTTTAAAACAAGAACACCTAGCATCAAAAATGAAGTCTTCTCTCTCTTCCTCTCCATTCCTATTTCTTCCTAAATTACTTTTGTTTTTTGAGGTAGAGTCTCATGGGCCTTGGTGACCCTGAGCTGATTCTCCTGCCTCTGCCCGGCTAAGTTCCAGAATTATTAAATGTGTACCACCACACCCAGACTAAATTCCAAGATGCATATTTTTAGAATAGACAATATTAAAGAGATGCCACAAAAATTAAATGCAAAAAGTATGTATCAGATTTTGTCTAGTAGTACATACAGGTGTATACATACATACATATAAACATATACATATACATATATATATACTGTAACATCATTTATCTTTTCTTCTCCCCCCCAAAAAATTTGTTTTTAAAATTTTGTATCTTATAATTTGTATCTGTAAGATACCATAATATATCTTACAATTTATTAGAATTGTAAAAAGTAATGTATAAATATCAAACCCTCCATTTATATTCATAATTTTTTATGTATAATTCAAGAAGATATTTATTTTGCTAGATATTTTGAATACTTTATAATTTCTTTCAGCTATAGACTTGGCAGGGTATCATTAAAAAAATGAAGCCCAAAAAAATCTGCTTTGTGGGTAAAGAGGCTTTAGGAGTCTCACAGCTAGTTGCGGGAAGAACCTAGAGTGGTGTCATTCTCCTGACTGTCCAAAAACTGATTCCTTCCACTTCATCTATCATGACAAAAACAAAAACCAAAAAACCGTACAATACCTCTTCATATAACAAGGCAAAAGCTGATGTCTCTGCTGAATTAAATGGACAAATGAGTATGCCCTTCACTGGAAATACATAACCCTTCATTTCATTGACAGCTAAAGACCAGAAATGACAGCCCAGGCTCCACAAAGTTAAAAAAAAAAAAGACTTGCAAATATACACATTAGCTCATAAACTGTTCATCACAGCTCTTGCCTGAAGAGTTGATGAATATTCCCCTTCCTAAGAATTTGTATTTTAACAGCTTTTTAATAAATGTGTGGAACTGAGCATGGCCTAAGGAAGCGCCGCCACTCCTTTTTGAAGCAGGTCATGCTGCTGCAATGCAAGATAACGGCCACCAGATGGGAGCAGTGCTACAAAAAGATGACCCCTCCGGCCAGGCTGAAAACTCAGTAAGCCAGGCCAGGTTTGCAAGGCCTATGAACATGATAAAATCTTTGTTTGTTTGTTTGTTTTTGGTTTTTTGAGACAAGGTTTCTCTCTGTAGCCCTGGTTGTCCTGGACTCACTTTGTAGACCAGGCTGGCCTTGAACTCAAGAGATCTGCCTGCCTCTACCTCCTGCTGGGATTAAAGGTGTGCACCACAGGATAAAGCAAAGCAAGGGATTACTTCACCCAACATAATCAGAACCATACTATTAAGCATCTATGCCAATAAAAGGGCCTATCTGTAAGTGGAAAGGATTTAACCATGAGATCAAAAATTGAAATCTAGAAAGAGCTGTCATCCTAAAGATGTCAGCCACTACTAGTACACAGAGGACCAAATGGATATGTAAACTACTAGGTATACTACTAGGTGAGAGTCAGAACTTCTCCAGCACAACCCTATTCCCCACATGGATCAGGGGAACAAATCTCTGTCTCCAAAGGAAACTAGGGATGCTTTGGACGGAGGTAAGAAAACCCATGTGGCCTGTGGTATCTCTGCTTATTACCACTTACATTTCACAAGGGAAAGGGACTCCATCTATAGAGTAAATGATGAAGCAGCAGGGTAATTTTCAAACAGCCACTGGCCTCTTAAGAATGTGGGGATTGTCTCAATTTACAAAAATAAACATGCATTCTTTTGTTTTCCTTAAAATATATAGCACTCTGGTTTCTCTATTTTTATATAAATGTATATTAATTGTACAGAAGAATAAGTCTCACTATGACACACAACATCATATATTATACTTCTTTCATATCTCCCAACATTGTACCTTTTTTTGTCTTTAATTTATTGTTTTGTTGAGGCAGGCCACTCACTTTAGTCTAGGCTGACCTATACAACTCCTCTTACAGCCCAGGCAGGCTTTAAAGTTATAGTAATCCTCCTCCCTCAGCCTCCCAAGATCTAAGATTATATATGTGAAATATAACACCCAGGTTTGGTTTTTGTGTTTGATTTTTGTATTTGTTTGTTTTTGAGACAGAGTTTCTCAGTGTAACCCTGGCTGTCCTGGAACTCACTCTGTAGATAAAGCTGGCCTCAAACTCAGAGATCTGCCTGTCTCTACCTCTCCAGTGCTGGGATGAAAGGTGTGTGCCACCATCGCCCAGCTCCAGCTTTGCTTTTTAATTTTTGATGGAGACAGAAATTGCTATTTGCAATTCACTGTGAGTTTAGTACTGTTTCTGTGTGGTTGGTCCATGTCTCCCCCAATCCCTAGCTCCAATCAGCAATGTTAATTTCTAAAGGTGAGATAAAGGATCAGAGAGAAAGCTGAGATGGAAAAGGCACCTGAAGCCAAGCCTGACTAAATGAGTTCAACCCCTGTCATCTACAAAGAGGAAGGAGAGAACTGATTCCTAAAGTTGTCTTCTGATTTCCACATGCCCCTCCCATAGATAGATAGATACATAGATGTATGTATGTATGTATGTATGTATGTATGTATGTATGTATGTATGTATGT
>CAJQZJ010000523.1:1028308-1046738 GCA_907164525.1 Lophiomys imhausi | reverse complement strand
TGTATGTATGTATGTATGTATGTATGTATGTATGTATGTATGTATGTGGGGAAAAAACTAAAAGGGAAACCCAAATTTTATATGAAAACTCTAGTTTTAAACACAAGCAATAAGTCACATTTCATATAAATCGCCCAATAACCCAACACTACAGAAGCTAAACACTTTACAGACTCTGACCTTCCAGGATTTTGCCTCCGATCTAATCTAAACCCTTCATTTTACGATGTGCAGAGACAGGAAGTGACGTAGTAAATGTTCCACAACCTATATGAGCATATATTGGTTAACATGCTCTTGCCAGAAGAGGAGTTCATGGACCCAGCATTGGCATATGGCTATTTTCTCTACACAAAACAGATGAAGAAAGAATAAATTTCTCATTCAAGAACACAGAGATAATTAGCAAAAAATTCCACAAGACCCCTCACCTTTCTGTGGCTTTCTTCTTAAACCAACTGTACATATACCACAATGATCTCACAACGTGATGTACTCCTGGAACCATCACTACAGTAAATTCATCACTGCAAACCGCTTTCCTCTTCTCTCTCAAACCCTGCAACTTGAGCTCTAGTTTCTCTGGGCATTAATTTTGCTCAGCCTAAACAGAATCACACAGGATAGACTCTAATGGCTGGCTTCTTTCACACAGCATGTTTCTAGATTCATTTTCATTGTTACGGGTATCAGTAGTTTAGAGCTTGGTTTTTTTTTTTTCAACTGTTCCACTGTTATGGATGCCCACAGTTTACCCACTCACCATGGAAGGACATTGTGAATGTCTCTAGCTGTGGGATATTACAAATAAAACATTTATACAGAAGGAAGGCCTTTTTCATGGACATAGGTAGTCATTTCTGGGTCACACAACAAGCTTAACTGCTTAATGTTCCCTCACAGTGATTATCAGCCATACAAAAGTTCTAATTCCATGCCCCCACCAGCACATGCTTACCGGTGTTGTCATTGGAGCCATTCATTTTCATGTGCCCTCATCTGACTGTGATTTAATTTGCATTTCATAATGTATCCTACATCACTGAAAGTCCTAGGATAAGTTCCTTTCCTAACTCTTTCCTGAGAAAGGCTTTAATCAGCACAGAATCAAGGAGTCGCCAATAAAATTAATGATATAACTAAGACCTCTACTTCTCAAATACATAAAGACATCAGAAGAGTCCGGCTCTCTGCTAGGAATGAGAATTTGTAATATAGGTATCAGTCTGATACAAGCTAGGACAGAGCTGATGGCCCTGATTCCATGTTTATAAAGCCAGTGAAGTGCACAGGACATGGATTTCAGCCTTCACTTAACTGGGAAGATTATATAATCTCTGAACAAAATTTCAGTGTGCTTATCAACAAAAGATCACAATCTCCAACAAAAACTTTACAAGGACAAAGATAAAGCCTCCCTTGGATGTCATCACGAGATGTCGCCGGCCTCCATGAATGGTAGGCTCTGCAGTGGAGTCAAGCAGTACCTCTGCTGCCTTCAGCAAACACTGAATCATGGAGGGTGGCAGCAGCCTGGGGTGTCCTTCTGCAATGACTTCCACTCAGAAAGGAAAGGCGAGCCCTGGGGAGGGAAGGTAGGCAGACGAAGAACCCCTCCCTGATGGTTACCTGAGCAGTGAGTGGAGGGCACAACTAGGCAGACATGAGAAGGAAGGATGCAGCAAGGAAGATGGATAGAAGCTTGTCCTGATTTTCAGACAGGGTTTTGGAATCGCTGCCAAAGAGGTGTTGCTGTTTTTTTTTTTTTTTTTTTTTTTTGGTTTTTCGAGACAGGGTTTCTCTGTGTATCCTTGGTTGTCCTGGACTCACTTTGTAGACCAGGCTGGCCTTGAACTCACAAAGATCCGCCTGCCTCTGCCTCCCAAGTGCTGGGATTAAAGGCGTGCGCCACCACCGCCCGGCTGTTGCTGTTATTTTTAATCAGGGCCAAAATTCTAGGCATTAAAAATCTGGCATCTGGCACCTACTTATTTTTTGGATATAACAGGAAACCTCGCTTCCTAACCCGTCTACACCCTCAGGAATGGCATCTACCTGCCTAAGATAAAGAAGACAAAGTCAAAGGAACTGGGATTCCAAAATGAGGAGTGACTCATCCAGGCCCATTCTGTGCCCTTTGCTCTCATGGTAAGTGTGCCTTCCTTTAACATAACAGAAAACTCAGTGAGCGTGCTTGCTAAGGGCTTTAAAGTAACAGCAAACTCAGGGAGTGTGCCTGGTGGAATGCAGCTTCTCCTTGAATTACCCAAGGAAGGGAAAATAAACATGAAAGAAAAGTCTTTGAAAGGGTCATACAGAAAACCTAGCTGGGGTGGAACTGCCCCAGATGAGGGCTTTTGAAAGGGTGGCCCTGGCCCATGACTATTTCTTGGCCTCCATTCTTTCATCTGCAGACATAAATATCGAATACGCTGACTTGCTCCAAGCCCTAGATTACAGATGGTCTGTAGTGGACACAGGAGGGAAAATCTGACTTGAAGACCTGGGCTTTGCACACAGCTTCCTTCTCAGCTTCAAACAAAGCAGCTCAACCTTTCCCTGTTTAAGAGTTCTAGAAAAGATGCTAGGCAAAACAAACAAACAAACAAAAAGAATGGGGAGGCAAGTAGGTTTAAAAAGAGTAGAAAAAAGCCGGGCGGTGGTGGCGCACGCCTTTAATCCCAGCACTTGGGAGACAGAGGCAGGCGGATCTTTGCGAGTTCGAGGCCAGCCTGGTCTACAAAGCGAGTCCAGGACAGCCAGAGCTGTTAAACAGAGAAACCCTGTCTCGAAAAACAACAACAACAAAAAAAAAAAACGCTCATATACATAAAGTAAAAATAAACATTTAAAAAAAAAAAGAGTAGAAAAAGTAGCCCCTAATTATCCCATAGCTCCTTGTGAACATAAGGACCTCTCTTGAAACCCCTGCACCTCACCTTCTTCCCCAGAGGTATCTAGCCAGGATCTGGGGAGGGGGATAAGCCACTGCATGACCATAAGGCATTCCCTCAGACTCCAACACATTCGATTCATACACTGCTCAGGCACTCTTTAGCTCCCTGAGGCCATCTTCTACCTGTCAAAGGCAGCTGAGACATCTGCTGCAGTGTCTAAGACAAGGAAGAACAGACTTAGCACCAAGCACACACAGAAGGCAGTGAAGAGCAAAGGCCCCTCCTTGCTCCACTTCCCAGGAAGTCCTTTTGCACCTACAAGAAACATCATTCATCATGAAGGTCTAAATCCGAAGCATCTTCCCAAGATCAAGGCACAAGCTCAGGGAAAGCGCTCAGGTCTTCCCAGATGACACACTCACTGCCAGGCAGGTCACCTGAGGAGTGGGACCTGTGGCAGAACAGGAAGTACCTACCTGATCCTGAGGTAACTACTCCTCAATCCTGCAATGGTTACCATGGAAACATAAAGGCTAAGGGATGCCATGTCATCTGATTTCCAAAAGAAGCTGAATTTTGTGGTGATACCTGGTTTTTTAGATACAGGGTTTTTTGTTTGGTTTGGTTTTTGGAGACAGGATTTCTTTGTGTAGTGCTGGTTGTCTTGGAACTCAGAAATATGTCTGTCTCTCCCTGCCAGGTGCTGGGATGCACCTTCCCCCACCCCACCCCCATATCCCGGCTACTAGATACAGTTTTTTTTTTAAGACTCCTAAATCCTAATCAGATTAGGATCGAGTTACATACATGGCCCTGCTTCTGTCTTCCTAAGACTGGGTGAGGTAAGCAAGCTGTGTATTACAAACTCCATCAGACCACCCATAGTAGCAGAGTCCTTGAGGCAAGCGACGTGTTCTGTCCACGGTGTTTCTGAGCCCACACAGGGATGACCAAGAAGCTAACAAACACTATCCCCACTTGACTCACACTGAAGACAACTTTGCCAGAAGTTTCAGAACGAGTGACAATTTTTAAAGCTCCAGAACAGATGGCAAGAGCAGAGCAAAGCTTGCACACTAGGAAAGGTCGGTGTATCTCTCATGTCTGCACTGACTGCAGGGAGACATGGGGCTTGTTTTCCTAAAGTCAGCCTCTCTTGCCTCAGAATGAAATCACCATGTGCCAGGTGCTTCTGCAGGAACATATCAAAACAATCTTTTCCCCAAGCAGAAAGACCACCCAGATGGGAATACTTGAGGTATTCAATTCCTTCAGAGACTGGCAATACCATTATTGGTTCAGAAACATCCACCATTCTCAACCAAGTCACAGCTCAGGAGAAAAATGGGATAACTGGCAACCAACTACTGCCTCTTCCTTTGGAGGCCTGCAGTAACCAGGGAACAAAAGTGACCAGGTAACATCTCTACCTCAGGGAGCCCTCTTAGGGGTTTGGGAAGAATTCCCCCCAAATCTCATCTCTACAAAAGGCACCTGTCTGTTTGTAATAAAAGGAAAAGAACTGAAGAAATCAAAAGAGTTGTGTGTGTGGACCAGAGCACACTGGCTTGGCTTAACAGCAGCTAACTATGGAGAGAGGACCTTCCTCATGCAACCTTCTCTGCACTGCTGTCATGAACTGGAAAAATTCTGGGAAAAGTAACTAGGGAGAAGACACTGGTTGGGTCATGTTTTCTGTTCAATGAAACCCACAGCCGCTCTCCTGGTCAGAAGAACCATGTTCTAGTCTCCACTTCAGCTAGGTGAACTGGAGGCAGATATTGAGTATCACGCATCTACTAGAAACTCCTCAGTGGCTTCTCGGCCCTCCTAGAACAAACACTAAACACTGCTTGCCGCCTGAAAGCTCAGAGATGTCATCTCCCTAGCTTTCTTCAGACACCGCATACACCCTTCCAATGCTTGTTCACACAACCCTATCCCAGGTAAGAGCCTTCCTGCTGCCCTAGTGTTGTGCACACTTCAGCATGCCTACTCACCATCCTTTACGTTTCTGGAAGTTCTTTCCTTGACTAAGCCTTCTGACTGTCCCTGGTACCAGTCCCTTGTTATGCCCAGTATCCTTTACTTTTCCTTTGGGATGTAAATACTCTGTAGGTGATTCCTGGTCTGATCCCTTCTTCCCCTGCACAATATAAACTATAAAAGGCAGGCGTGATGATTGGTACACTGTGGCATACCTGTCACCCAGCCCTGTGTTGGCCACACAGCAAGTGTTCATGTGCTTTGCTACACAACTTGTCTGCCTAGCACTATAAAAGTTGCCAAGTCAAAACAGTAGAGTAACAAAAAAAACCTCTACTGAGTCCCAATCTTCCAGTCTCTCAGAATATAGACTGGGCGGGGGGGGGGGCAAACTTATGAATGCCTTCTTTGTGGAAAGATGATAAAGTTTCCCAAAAGGGAACACTTCTCTGCCCATCCTGGCTCCTAAGGACAAGATGGTATAAGTGCTGCCAGCAGCCAAGCCATCTTGACCAGGCAGTGTACTGACAATGCAGCTCGCAGAAACAACACACACTCAAATGATCCTTTCCTGCAAACAAAACAAAACCCAATTGTGCTGAAAATGAAAATCTGTAGTGAGCGTTTTGGTTTCTTTAAAAACCCAGTTAATATGTTTTTGTTTTGTTTTTTTTTTTTTGTTTTGTTTTTTTTCCGAGACAGGGTTTCTCTGTATAACAGCTCTGGCTGTCCTAGACTCACTTTGTAGACCAGGCTGGCCTCGAACTCACAGAGATCCACCTACCTCTGCCTCCCAAGTGCTGGGATTAAAGGTGTGCGCCACCAACGCCCGGCATGTTTTCGTTTTTAATCCTAGGTGTGGGATAAGAGGCTGCTTTATAGCAGGTGATTATGATTTGCCTCGTGCACTAGCAGGAGTATGATTTTGTCAGCTGAAGACAGTTGACATTTGGAGTTCTGGGAACTTTTCAGAGGGTATAAATGCCAGAGCACTGAGAAGGCCCAAGGGTGCACCAAAAGAAGAGGAGGCCACTGCTCCCTCGCTGCTCCTAGTTGCTGTTTCAGGTTGATGAGAAGAAGTTGGACATATCCTGACTATGAAGATTGCATTTACCCCAAGGAACCCAAGGACCCTAATCAGCAGGAAGTAGCCTAAAGAGACCTACATCCCCTTTCCTCTCTAACCTTCTTTCTCTCCTACCTAGTATTAGGGGGCTGGAAGGGGTTAAGATAGAATAAGGGTTGGAAAAATGGTAGATATAAGAACCCGCTAAAAAAAAAAAAGTATGCCTACAAAAACTCACTTCAGTTAAGGAAAAGCAATCATCAGCCCCAAGCTCAGCCCCACAGCACCCTCAGCTAGAAGAGAAAGGAACCATTCCACTGGCGAACTCCTTGGACGTAACTGGTGTGCTAAATGGGCAGCAGAGAGAGCCATATCCACTCCAAAAAGGCAGGCCTCCAAGCTCCAGCTCCATCATGACCCCTTGGACATTTTCCCAAGCGCTCTTCTGCAAAGATGAATTCTGGCTGGCTGGCTTTCTCTCTGCTACAAAGTGTTCATTCTAGAACACACCAGCTTAACACCTTGCTTAAAGTTTTCTTAGCTTTCCACACTTAGTGTTGCTCCAGAAAGGAGCACCTTCCAAAGTGTTGATCTGAGTGGCCAGTGGCCAGGTGATGCGACATGCAATAGCATCAAACGTTAAGTGATACAGAGCCCTTGAGTTCCTTTGGTTTCATTAGAACCAGTCTCCTTCTTCCAGGTCACCCTGCTCTGCCCAGCACTCCTAGTTCTGGGAGACGAGTGCTCCTCCTGGAAAGCACCGACATATTCTTAGTTCCTAGCTATTCCTTCCAGTTTAGCTCCATGTTAAACCTCTTGCTTGAGCCTCACACCACCTGAACATACTATCCAGTACCCTCATGCCCAGTCTCTAAGTCACAGACCATCACCCAGTCCTGCATGCCAACTAAGCGTCTATTTTTCACACTAACTCATACTATCAATCAAGTGGGTTCACTGAGTCTTGACCATCTACACCCTAACCTCAGAATCCCTTCAGCTCCATCCCACACACTCCTCCCTTAACTCCTGCCATATCTCTTCCTCCAGAAAAAATGAGTCCTGTTTCTTTTCAAATATGCATATCTAGTAACCTTACTTGAACTCGTTAATGATGCCCCCACCCCACAGTCTAAATTCCTAAATGCAACAGTGAAATCTTTATATTTTTCTCTTTTACTGAAAAATTTTTATTATGCGAATTAGACATCATGCACCCTGTTCCCTCTTATCACCCACCTCCCTTCAGACCCACTCTACACCTTGCAATCTGTCCCAGCATAAGAAATAAAATCTCATTGTGGAAGCTGCAGTGTTTCTCAGTGTGTCCCACAATATTCCCTTTTGTCCACACATTTTGCTTGCAAATGTTCATTAAAATGACTCCTTGGTCATTAAAATGGTTCATTAAAATGACTCCTGGTATGAGGCGCCTGGTTTCTGTTACTTTGTCAATACTGGAACCTCACTGGAACTCCTCTCAGATATGCTGTAACTGTCCTGTGTCATGGAGATCCTGTAGTTTTGGGTTGTGGAACTGGCCTCTTTTTGCACTCCAGCAGTTCATCCATGGGGTAGATGTTGGGCTGGGCCAACTCAAAGCCCTGGTTCTGGACCTGTAACACCCACTTGCAGGGCCAGTTCTACTATGGAAAGGTACAGGGCCTGCTCTCCAAAGTGCTGCAGCTTGTGAGGGGCAGGGGCAGTTCTCCTGCTCTTGTTGACTCCATCTGGGCCATATCTCCTGTCTGCCAATGGTGGTGAAGCCAAAAGGGAGGAGAGAGGATCTCTCCCTAGCCAACACCACCACATAGCAGACCAAAGGCAGGGCTGGCTCTCCCACACTCCCGCTCAGGGCTGGCTCACCCCATCCCCCGTATCCAGGACCAGCTGTAGAGTGCTACCCAGGCAAGATGCAGGCCTGCTCTCCCGAGTGCTGTAGCATGTGAGGACCAGGGACAGTTCTCCTGCTCTTGTGACCCCATCTGAGCCAGATCTCACCCCAGGGCTGGGTCTCCATAACCCCCACATCCAGGGCCAGGCAGAGTTCTTCTAGATTTTGGCTTGTTTCCTGTCCTGAGAGCCCATCTGGTGCTTGCCTGGTACTGGTCTGGTAGTCACCATAGGATACCCCATCGTGGCCAACATTGTGTTGGTATCCAGCTTGCTTTTTTTCCAGGAATGTTAGGCTACTATTCATTCAGATGTTCATGGGTCAGAACACTGAATGCAGATATAGCCTCTCATTCTTCTCTGCCACCTACTGATCCACATGTGACATAGCAGCCACAACTGCAATGCCTCTAGGGGCATATTTTTCTCATCTTTAAAAAACAAAAAAAACGCTGTCAATGCCAAGGCATCTGTGTGGACAGAGGACAATTTGAGTGAGTTGGTTCTTTCTCCTACCTTATAGGTTCTGAAGATCAAACTCATCAGACTTGGCAGCAAGCACCTTTACCCACTGAACCATGTGGAAAGCCCTATTTTTACTATCATAAAAAAAATAAAATAAAATCTGGGGCTAGAAAGATGACTCAGCTGTTAAGAATGCATACTGCTCTAGCAGAGAACCCCTATCAGGAATCTTATAATTGCCTGTAACTCTAGCTCCAGGGTATCCTATGCCTCTGACCTTCTTAGGGACCTACACACACATGCCATACATGAACACACGAAACACAGATGACAGATGATAGATTGATCGATCTTAAAAATAAAATAATTGTAAAGGGAAGTTTAAAAGATCATACTGCAAACATCCACATACTCACCACTTATGGTCCACAGTTAACATTCTGCTATATTCTTTATCATCTACCATCTATCTATGCAAACATCAACTCATTTTACCTTTAACTTTTAAGTCAGTAAAGACCTTAGACATTTTACTTTAAATGTTCCAGCATACATATTTTTTTATGTTCATGGGCCTATGATGGTTAATATGGGGATGTTAAACTTTCTCTTTTGATGCTGGGAATTAAACCAGCACCTCCAGCATGCTCAGAACACACTCTGCCACTGAGCCACCCCTAACCATTTGGGTGTCAACTTGACTGGACTGAGGAGTGAATAGGGAACCAGTAAAGCACACTTCTGGGTATGTGTTTACAAAGAATATTGACGTATGGGACAGTGAACTGAGTAGGAAAGGTCAACACCAAATATGACTCACTGTCCAATAAGCTGAGGAATACTCATTTCCTCAGATTTTCACTCTACTCTGCCCCACAGATGTGTTTTATACAGTTGCTGACCTTAGTCATCAAATGCCAGGTTTTTCAGCCTTTAGACTTAGACTTATACCAATGGCCTGCCCAGAAAACCTTGGATTAAAGACTGCATTGTTGGCTGCCTACCCTCCATTAACAAGTCAGGGTTCGCAGGTTCTTTGGGAGGTAGGAGATTAATTTATTTACAGCCAAATATATGGATCTTTGGGATACTATTCAATGGATGTCTGAGAATGCATACACACAAGCCAACTCAAACCCCACCAATATATAAGACCCTCTCACCACACAATCCCACTCATTCTCCCCAGTGGCAACCACTACTCCTATTTTCTAAATCTGTTACTAGTTTTACCTACTTTAGAACCTCATATAAACAGAATCAAACAGTGAATATCTTTAATTTATTGATTGGTTTTGAGTGAGGGTACCACTCTATAGTGTAGCTCCGGCTGTTTGTTATTTTTGAGGCAGTGTATCATTCTGTGTAGCCCAGGCTAGTCTCAAACTCTCAATCCTCCTATCTCAGCCACCCAAGCATTAGAATTGCCAGGATTACAGGCCTGATTTAACAGCATTTATGATTTGAGTACTTCTTTCTCCTCACCCAGTCAAGTTTACCAATACTCCCTGGTCGCCTCACCTTTTCCCCATCACTAAACTTTCAGAGTAATAACAATTTTCAGCTTTCTCATGGTTGGTTCTCATAGTATTCCTACTAGCTAAAATATCCAGTCCCAATTTTCTGCTTTGTAAAAGAAATGTAAACAAACATTAAACCAACACCTTTTGTATAAAAAAAAAAAAAATGACCTTTTCCCTGCAAGTCAAGTTTTCTTATTGCTGCACATTTGGCTGATACCTGTTTTTAATCAAAAAATGTGCTGTGATAATCTGGAATACTTAAAGACAAGGCAAAGAAGGAACTACTCTTTGAATACTTTGAACCCATAAAGGCAGCACTGTAGATTGTCTCCAAGTGCAGTATCTGAAGAATAAATCACAAAAAAAAAAAGAAAGAAAGGGAAGAAGAGACCAGGCGTGGTGGCACACACCTTTAACACCAGCACTCTGGAGGCAAACGCAGGCAGATCTCCTGAATTTGAGGCAGCCTGGCCTACATAATGAGTTTTAAACCAGACAGAAACTTGTCTCCAGAGATGGGGGGTGGTGGGTGTTTCCAAATTTTCTCTTAGGATCCTTAGGGCCCAGAAGGATGTTATGACAGACAATAATGTTTGATAGATTAAAAACAAATCATGCTGTTTCTCCACTTAAAACTCTCCTCTAGCTCTTCACCATTTGCAAGGTGACATCCACACTCACACTGAGCCCAAGAGTGTCTGGCAGAATCCTGTGTGGTTTTTGCATATGCTCTCTGTTGAAGAGCCTGTCCTCTCTATACCTTGTAAAACTATAGCTCTAAGTCCAAGGGTGGCTCAAACTAGGATTTCCAACAGAACATAGTTCACCCCCATCTTTACCTTGACCTTCCTTCTCTGATCAGATCTAATTCTCTGCAGACCAGCTGTCCCCCCTGGGCAAGGAAACTCTATCTATCTATCTATCTACCTACCTACCTACCTATCTGGTTTTTCGAGACAGGGATTCTCTGTGTTGCCCTGGCAGTCCTGGAACTCAGTCTATAGATCAGGCTGGCCTTAAACTCACAGAGATCTGCCAGCCTCTGCCTCCCTAGTGCTGGGATTAAAGGTGTGTGTCACCACACCTGGCAATTACAGCTATGAACTGCATGTGGGTGCTGGGATTTGAACCCTGGTCTTTTGGAAGAGCAGACAGTGCTTATAACCGCTGAGCCATTGCTCCAGCCCCAGAAAACTTTATTTAAACTCACTGTAGGAAATACACTGGTCTAATTTACCATACTCTACCCCATTCTGAGACAATGTTCAGACATACTGTGTCAGGTGACCTCCCCCCACCCTTCCATAGCTAATTGAGCCAGAAAGGGCCAGCTGGCCCATGCTTTCCCTTGAGAATGTGAAGTAATGACACAGGAACTATAGTCAGATGGTGCTATACCACCCCAAAGATGAGGCTAGCAGCTACAGTCAGTCACTGGTGCGTTCTCAAGCAGAGAGATTTATGTAAAAAAAAGGGGGAGGGAACACTTGGAATAATATGTAGTCTGAGCCAGGCGTGGTGGCGCAAGCCTTTAATCCTAGCACTTGGGAGGCAGAGGCAGGTGGATCACTGTGAGTTCGAGGCCAGCCTGGTCTACAAAGCAAGTCCAGGACAGCCAGAGCTGTTACACAGAGAAACCCTGTCTCAAAAAAAAAAAAAAAAAAAAAAGCAGTCTGAAACTGATGCTTCAAAGGGAAAGAGGCAGGCAGAAGAGCCACCAAAACCCACAAAAATCTAGCTGCACTTCCTGCTGTTGTGTTCTAGAAGGTTCCCCTGTATTTAACCAATACATTACTTTCCCCCTAATCTAATTCTTTGACCCCAGATGCCCTAAGATACCTTGAACCAATGTTTACAGAATATATATGGCAGTTTAATAATTTTACCAATTACAGACTCTTTTCACAAAAAACATCCAGAACAGAGCACTAGAACAGAATATTAAAAACTGCACTAGGTGAGCCAGATGGTGGCATACACCTTTAAACCCAGCACTTGGGAGGCAGAGGCAGATCTCTGTGAGTTCAAGGCCAGACAGAGTAAGTCCAGGACAGTCAGGGCTACACAGAGAAACACTGTATGGGGCGGGGGAGGGGGGGGAACTGCACTAGATGAGTTAGAACTTTGAAGTAGATTCACATTAAAAAAAAAAAAAAAAAAGCTTACAGTAACATACACAGACCTAAGGAAGAAAAATGGCCAAAATCTCTTTGGAAAAAAACTGTCACAGGGAACTGAACAAAGGTATAACGGTCTGTGTTATGTGGCTCAGAGTTAACAAGTGAAAGACATTTTTACATTTCAAAATGATAGTAGACTTGATTATAATGCTTCTAACACAAAACAACGATCACTGTTTTAGTTGATAAATATGCCAGTAACTCTGATCTGGTCATCAGACACTGAACACAATGCAGCCCTACAAATTACAGCTATATGCAATTATTTGTAAAATTTTGTTACATTTATTTTTGTGTGTATATAGTTTTATCTACTTTAGTATGGTATATGCCACAAAATGTATGGAGATCAGAAGACAACTTATGGGCTGATTCTTGGGTCCAAGGGATCAAATTCACATCATTGCATCAAACTCAGGTGGTCAGGCTTAGCCACAGGCACCTTCACTACTGAGACATCTTGCTTTCCTGTGTGCAACTATTTTTAGTTAAGACATATATATGAAAAGTGTTTAAATGGATTATCAGAAAACATTAATAGAAAATAGGATTTAACCTTACAGGCAGAAGAAAAACACAGGTTGGAATCTTTAATATCAGATGTTATAAAAACAGCCTTAGAGAGAGGCCTACCAAGCATTCTCTCCAGAAAGGATCTGGAACATATCAGCCATACCTGATGAACTGAATCATATCAAAGGAAAGTTCCTCTTTTGTGTTTGCTGGTGGATGAGGGTGAGGCAGTGAGGCACTTCCCTAGGGCTTGGCCAGACAGTCAATATGTGGTCTCAGAGCTGTCACTGAGGTTATCATTATCTTAAGTTCTGGAATTTTGTTCACCTTGGTTTTTGTGCACTGATTTTATTTTAAAAATACTATACAGAAATATTTTTCTCTTGATTGTTGCACTGGCTACTCTTATGTCAACTTGACATACAAGCTAGAAGCTAGAAGGGTACCTGAATTGAGAAAATGCCTCCATAAGACCTAGCTGTAAAGGCACTTTAAAAAATTAGTTATTGCCAGGTGTGGTGGTGCACGCCTTTAATCCCAGCGCTCGGGAGGCAGGTGGATCTCTGTGAGTTCAAGGCCAGCCTTGTCTACAAAGTGAGTCCAGAACAGCCAAGGATACACAGAGAAACCATGTCCCAAAAAACCAAAAAAAAAAAAATTAGTTATTGATGGACGAGGGGCCAGTCCATTGTGGGTGGTGCCATCCCTGAGCTGGTTGTCCTGGGTTCTATAAGCAGACTGAGCAAGCCAGATTGAGCGAGCCAGGAAATAGCACCCCTCCATAGCCTCTCCATCAGCTCCTGCCCTGACTTCCTTCAGTATAGAGGTGTAAGCCAAAAACTCTTTCCTCCCCAACCTGATTCTGGTCATGGGGTTCATGGCAGCAATAGAAACCCTAGCTAAGACAGTCCCTGAGTGTTGAGTGGCCCTGTATGAGAAACAGTGGCTCCTCTAGTTGTGAGCCTGCTGTCAACACACAGAGCAGTCACCCTGGCTACCAGCCTCCATGTGGTCCTTTCACTATGTGCCACTGAATCCCTGAAAGGTTAGGACATTCCTCAAAGAAAATAGAAAATTTGAAAGTGACTCCAGAGGAAGCAGGAGCTGGAGCAGAAAAGAAACCATCTTGAGAAACAATTCTAGCTCCCTGTGGGATTCCAGAAGCAAAAGTTCCAGGACGGCCACTATCAGAGCCTCAGAAACTCAGCTCAAATCACACCTGACTGGACTCCAAAGGAAACAAAGAAAGCAAACTTCAGGGAACCAGAGCTCTGACAGCCTAGAAGCTAAAGAGCATGAACTGACAACAAACACACTAACCCAAGCACAGGGATTGGTAGGGGTAGATCTTCTAGTCACCATAGTGCTGAAGCCTTAAAAATAGTAAGAGAAGGAGGTCAGTGTAGAGCAGCCAGAAAACATGGGGAAAGTATATGAAGATAAATTAGGAAAGTGCTCACTCACTCCAAAACCAGGACAGGGGCCAGAAGAAACCAAGATACCTCAGGGATTAGAAGTCCATGCCAAACAAAAAAGTCAATGTGAAGATCAGAAGACCCCAGTACCTTGACAGGAAGAGCATGATGTTTCTTCCAAAATATCCAGCACCACAGTTAAGGTGGTCAAGTTGAGGGAAGGAGAGGAGAGCTGAGGAGTGAGGGACAGCAGTGACACGTTGTACCGTGTCAACAGCCAGCAGTCCTCAGACAGCCAAGCAGGCCTAGTAGGAAAGAGAGCTGTCAGGTGGCTGGGAAGCAACAGGAAATGTGTATGAAAAGTCTAAGTGCCCCCCTCTGACCCCAAAGTGTTACTTCTAGAATGCTCTCCTAAGGATGCAATCCTATGCATGAGGTCTTGGTTTCAACCCCCAAAACCACATAAACAGGCTATGGTGGTTGCCTGTAATCCTACAATAAGGGAGGTAGAAGCAGTATGATCAGAAGTTCAAGGTCATTCTTGGCTACATAGTGAGTTCAAAGCCAACTTAAACTACATGAGACCCTGTCTCAAAAAAAAAAAAGAAAAAAATCTGAAATATCAATAATTCAATGGTATATGTACAAAGACTCAAAAACCTGTACCCATAAAATAGTCCAATATTTTTTGGTTAAAGAATAAAGTTTATGTTATCAAAGAATAAATTTAATTAAAGAGTCTTTATTTTCTTCCATATCCTTTTCTGTTTTTAAATCTGTGTGTGTGTGTGTGTGTGTATACATACATGCTCAAGGCACACATAGAAACCTAAGAACATGTATTGTGAGGAGATCTCTCCTTCCCACATTGGTCCTAGGAACTGAATTCAAGTCATTAGGCTTGTGAGACAAGCACCTGCTAAGCCACCTCATCAGCACCTTTTTCTCTACTTTCTAAACTTTCAGTAATAATCATATATCAAGTTTACATTAATCTTAAAAAAATTAATTGGTTTGTTTTAAACAAAAACCTGCCCTCCATCTTGAGGACAGCTGTTACCAACAAAGATGATCAGGGCACACCAGAACCTACTAATGGAGCTACCCCAAGGAAACTTCCTCTCTTTGTTGTAAAACCAAGGTTGGGGCTAAAGGAGTGTAGAAGGTGCACTTATGCAAAGCAGATAAAAATTTGGAGAGTTGCCCCCAAAAAGCCATCAAAAGAGGTGATATGCCAGACATGGTGGCACACACCTTTAATCCCAGCACTCGGGAGACAGAGGCAGGGGGATCTCTGTGAGTTTGAGGCCAGCCTGGTCTACAAAGCAAGTCCGGGACAGCTAGGGCACTGTTACACAGAGAAACCCTGTCTCAAAAAAAACAAAAACAACAACAAAAAAAAAGAGGTGATATTTTACTGAAAAATCTTTTAAAACTAAACTTAGGGCCAGATATGGTCATGATGGTACATGCCCATGATCCTACACTTGGGATCTACAGGTAAGAGGATCAGGAGTTCAAGGCCATCCTCAGCTACAGAAGTGAGTTCAAGGCCAGTCTAGGCAAACAAATTGATAACCTAAATAAAACAACAAAAAAATCCAACAAATTTAATTACAAAACAAAAACACTCCAAAAATATACATTTAGATAAAGCCAGGATTGGTACTGATTTTTTTCCTCTGATCTGTTTCCATTCACTATGGCTGGGAACAACACTGTTACTGCTTCTGACTTTATTTTAAATTCAGATATTTTGTTCATCGTGGAGTTTTTGTATTAACTTGTTTTTATGCTTATTATAATTCCACATAACTAATTTCTTTTTTTTTTTTTTGAGACAGGGTTTCTCTATATATCCTTTAGCTGTCCTGGACTTGCTTTGTAGACCAGGCTGGCCTCGAACTCACAGAGATCCGCCTGCCTCTGCCTCCCGAGTGCTGGGATTAAAGGCGTGCGCCACCACGCCCAGCATAACTAATTTCTTAAAACCTGGTTTCCACCATGGTCTGTGCTGGTAGCACTAAGTAACACACAGAGGATGAGAACAGCCAGGCAGGAGAGAAATCTGGTGTAGAGATTCTCTTAACCCCAAATTTAGCAGGGCCACAGCTCCCACAAGGCCCTGTTCACCCTCCATTAGCCTAACTACATTCCTTGGTGATTTTCAGGGACCAAAAGAGAAAAATCCTTTCCATTCAGCAACTATACAAAACAAACACTCCCTCTCCACAAACTGTTAGCACAATAACCTTCTGAAACATTCACACACTAAGAATGTTCCAGCCAGGAGCTGGACATGTTGTCACACACCTTTAGTCCCAGTACTGAGGGGACAAAAGCAGGAGGATCTGTGAGCTTGAGGTCAGCCTGTTCTGCAGAGTGAGTTCCAGGACAGTCAGGGATAAAAAGAAACCTTGTGTAGAAAAACAAAAACAAAAAGAATGTTCCAGCCAGGTGTGGTGGCATATGCCACTACAGTACTCAGGAAGCAGAGGCTGGCAGTTTGAAGCCAGTCCTGTCTACATACCAAGTTCTAGGCCAGGCAAGTCTGTATAGTGATACAAAACAACACCCCTCACACACACACCCATCCCCTCATATCCATGCCTCCCCCCCCCCCCCCCCAAAAAAAAAACCTGTTCAGGGGACTGGAGAAGTGGTTCAGTGATTAAGAACACTTGTTGTTCTTGGAGATGACCCAAGATCGATTCTCAGCACTAACATAGTAGCTTACAATCACATGTCAATCTGATCTGATGCCCTCCTCTGGCCTACCCGGGTACCAAGCACTCACATGGAGCACACACATACATGCAGACAAAACACTCACACACATTAAAATAAAGTCTTTAAAAGAAGAATTTGCTCCAGCTTGGCCTAGCTGACAAGACTAAATCAATATCTACAGACATCGCCACCTTGGACAACAAGGGGAACAACTGCTCAGGCAACAACTTAAATACAACGTGAGAACTGAGGCCAAAACCCCTCATGCTACCTGTGGTGCTAAGGCCACACGGCTGTCCCCACAGGACCTTCACATCTTCCAGTCTCTTTACAGCCCCTCTGCAACAGCCACCTTCATGTGCATTATCTAACTGACCCTCATGACAAGCCTGGGAGGCAGGTTTTAGTAAGCCCTCTGGCTAAAGGGCAACCACAGGTTCGCTATGGGCCAGAAACCCCAGTCTCATGCCCCAGACCTGGTGTGTGCCTAGTGCTCTTGGGCTGCACAGCAAGCAGGCTCACTTCCTAAAGCCAGCCACAAGACATACTTCCCAAGTGCCCCTCAGCACATCCAAGTGCCATAGCTATGCAACATCCACCAGAGACTAAAGCCACACAAAATCAAACAGAGCGGGGCAAGAAATTCACTGAGCCTTCTGCTGTCTGACCTGTGACTCCATGTATTTAAGAGTGGCCTACTGTACAGGCCACTGCACAGTCAAAGAACTAGAACCCTGGGTGGGATACAGTGGCCCCTGTGAAGAAGAAACAGCAGCTAACATCTGATGCACACGTTCATTCTGGATTACCCCCACCACCAAGGACAAGCAGAGCTGAGTGACAATTGGGGAGGTCAAATAACTGCCAGTGTGCTGGCTTTGGGCACATCATGCTCTACCATCCATTGCATTTTTCAGCCAGAGTGTAGAAGAGATTTCAGCTTGAGTCACAGGCTTCCTGGTTCTCTTCCGCTCTTTCTTTATTGGCTCTAATAGCGGAAGGCAGGTGTGACCCACACTGTGATGATCAGAGCCCAAGCACTAGCAAGACCTCTTCTTATCATCCCCATGTTTATTTCCCTATGAAGGCCCCAAACCAAGAGCACACTCCAGTGGGGGCACGCACTGTGTCAAGGAGGGCATGGGGGTGAAGATGGGACTGTCATTTTCATTTGTCCACCTCTCCTATCCCTCTACTTTCAGTATCATGAGAGCACCCTAGGAGATTCAGATTTCCAATGTGCTATGAGCTGGTGGAGGGCAGTCAGGAAAGAGGAGGAGCTAGAATCTATCCCACTCCTCCCCTCTGCTATAAAAGAACACAGCCGCCTGGCTTCTCAGCTTTCAAAAGGTAAATACTGTAAATCAAGGGTTTCAGATAAAGTGAAAGCTGGCGGAATAAGATGAAAGTCAGACCATGCACACATCCAATAAAGTCACATTAAGAGAATGTGATGACAACATACAAAGCGTTATCTTTCAATCTGGGTTAAAGAAGAAATCATTCTGTCACCTTGGAGCTAAACCAGCTCTAGTGTATATATTTTGAGATCCCAAAGGACAATCTGCCTGCATCGAGAAGGCCTTTTGTAAGTAGCCTCCAAACCTAGGTCCCTCCAAATCCCATGTGTGTGTCTCTGAACTCTAATTATTGGGAACAGGGACCTGTGTTTCTCATCTGAAGGGATCAAAGATGTGTTCCACCACTCCTGGATCGAAGTCTTTCTCTATTTAGAGTTTACCCTGCATCAGGCTGACCCTGA
>CAJQZJ010000523.1:968359-1019019 GCA_907164525.1 Lophiomys imhausi | reverse complement strand
AGTCTCAAAAATTGTTTACTTACACATATGTGCGTGCCTGTGTGTGTGTCTGCATATATGCACACATTCATGCATAGGTAAATATTCTTATCACCAAGCCTGACAACCTGAATTCAATTCCCAGGACCCACATGATAGAACTGACTTCCACAGGTGATAAGTTCTCTGACTTCCACATTCTTTTTTTTTTTTTTTTGTGGTTTTTTTCGAGACAGGGTTTCTCTGAATATCTCTGGCTGTCCTGGACTCGCTTTGTAGACCAGGCTGGCCTCGAACTCACAAAGATCCGCCTGCCTCTGCCTCCCAAGTGCTGGGATTAAAGGCGTGCGCCACCACCGCCCGGCTAGCCTATTTGCATTTTCTAAATCACCTAGAGTAGCAGTTCCAAGTAAGCACAGAATGAAAGAGCTGGTATTCCTGTTTCCTCCCCTATATCAGAAAACCTGTAGAAAACCTGTCTCTCCAACCTCACTTTCACAGTATTATTACTGAGTTTCTTACTCCTAACAGCACATCAGCATCACCTTGGCAGTTTAAAGAGCTATGCCAATTCTTGAGGAGCCCATTCAGAATTCTCAGGCTGGAGGGTTTGGGGATCAAATCTCCACAGGTGATTCCAACAGAAAGCAGGCAGTGAAAAGCAGAAAGCAGCACACTCTGTGTCCACTGAGAGAAACGTTGAGAAATGATGCCATGCTGCAAATCTCCGCTGGCTGTGCCCGGCTTTGTGCCCTAAAACCTACCTCACTTTGTTGGGGAAGGTCTAATACATTGGTTCCGAAAGGCTGATTTCAAGGCTGAGATCTGGTTACCACCCCTTCTGAGACATTCTCTGATTGGTTAATAAAAGTCGCTGATGGCCAATTAGCTGGGGAGAAAGAGTATAGGAAGGCAGGACTTCCTGAGACAAAAACAGGAACCCTGTGTTTTACACAGAGGAATCCCTTTTTGCACCAGAATACACAGAAGCAGACACACACGTCTGAGAGCTCTGCAAGGTACATGGCTGTTTGGAATTAGGTGGTCCGGGTTAATTTAGATTATGTAGTTGAGAGTCTGCAGAACTAAGGGCTAAGTGTTGAAACATTAAAAGGTCTTGGTGTATTTAACTATTGGGGAAAGGGCTGTGGCTGCCTGTGGTCACCAGTCAAAGCAATCCATCAGGTCTATCAGCCTCCCGCCAAGCCCCAGTGGCTGTCCCTCCAGTCATTGACAGTTCCGCTGACCTGTAACAATTTGTAGTTATTAATAAATAACTGCAGCTGCCCCACCAAGCCTATAGGCTTCTAAGGCAAGTCAGGCCTGCCAATCTCCCATCAGGCTGAGGGCTGCTCTGCGGCCTAATATAACAACTTATCATTATTAATAAAGATTTAGTTAACAGAGTTTAGGTTGCAGGTGGTGAAGGTCACCCTTGGTCCAGGGATCTTTCCCCGTACAAGTCAGGCCACCAGTTAAGACGGGCCAGGCCTGCCAGCCTCCCATAGTTTCATTAGAAAGGGTTCTAATTCCAGTACAAATACTTGGTAGTAACATCACTTTAGGTTCAGTTACAAAATGAGCCACCATCACCTACTTTACAGGGATCTCAAGACCTCAACACAACCATCCAGAAATCCTCCCCTCTCAAAGGCCCAAGCAGGCACTGAGCCTGTGTGCCATATGATTCTGTGACTCCTCAGTTTTTACATTTATGTTATGCTTGTTCTCCCAACCATGTTTCTCCCTGTGCTGGTTTTTATGATTCTATTAAACAACCTGGTCTGAGATTTGCATTATTTGTTTCTACCAAGCAGCACATCTTATCTATACATAAAGGTTTAGTATTTTCAGGGCCATCCCAGTACATTGTACAGGAGAACATCTCAGAGCTCAACCTGGATCCTCCAATGAAAGACCTGCTACCAAAAGGATAGCCCCTGGTTTCCAAGGCCCTCTGCTGTGCTTTAGACGAGGTTTTTAGGAAAATGGATTCAATCCTGAGAGACATATATACATTAACCTCAATGTGTTTTCACAGCCTCACTGCAAAGCCAGTTGTTGGTCCGGTAAATGTCAGAGTACAGATAAGAAAAATGAGTTTTCATCTCTGAATTCTTTGATGAGAATAGTGGTTGAGATAGATATATTTGATTAGACAGGATCAGTCTTCACACAGACAGCACATTACCGCCAACAAAGAGGCATCAAAATGAGGAAATAAAGCAAGTAGCATCGAGATAAGCAGCACAGTATAACTGACAAGACGAGAAGGTTAGGATCTGAAAACAGTCAATACCTAGCTGGATGAAGGGACAAAGGCCTATAAATCCAGCACTTTGGAGACAGAAGCAGGGCAGCCTGGGATTCACAGTGAGACTCCATCTCAGATAAACAAGAATCAAGACCAACAGAGATTAGCAGGAAAGGGGACTTAGGAGTTGTGACCAGAATTTATGCAACACTCTACTACAAGAAGGTAGAGCTGAAGTGGAGTCCTGAAAGCAAACCACAATCCTTAGGCCTGTGTTCTCAGCCTGTGGGTCAGGACCCCTTTGGGGTAGCATATAAGACATCCTGCATATCAGATATTTACATTATGCTTCATAACAGTAGCAAAATTACAGTTACAAAGTAGCAACAAAATAATTTATGGGGTGGAAGGGACTGTGATGGAGATGTAACTTGAATAAACATTATTTTTTTAATTAAAAAAACAAAATAGTGATTCTATCCCTAAAAATAATAATATAATAATAATAATTTTATGGTTGGAGGTCACCACAATGTGAAGGACTTTATTAAGGGGTCACAGCATTAGGAAGGTTGAGAACACTGTTCTAGGCAGACCTCTGCATTATAAGGCGTGGGCACAGAGGTTAGTGGTTCCCAGTTTGTTTCAAATGACTTCCATTTTATCTCTATGGAAGAAAGCCAAGCAAAATATTAAAAGAAAGCATGGTTCAGCTGGTTCTTATGAAATAATCTACAGATGCCAGCCAGCTCTGTCAGGCCAGGAAAGCAGGTCAAAAGAACTCTGTATACCACTGGCCCAGGTGGAACCTCCACAGACAGAAAACAGGAGGCCACACTGGAAGCTCTGTGCTGTTCCATGAGCACACCACCATGTCTCCATACAGGAAGAAATGCACATGCTCCTGAAACACCCAGTCTGTGCCGCTATCATCACACAGTTCTACTGGAGACAACAGACAGGACCTGAGGACTGTGAGCAGCAAAGGTGCTTGAGAAAGGGAGAGCGCACACACTCCACGGTGGCTAAGTGGGGAGGCCCAGTCCAGACTGTCCTTCTGCAGTGCCCGTCCTTCCTAGAGGACACAGTCAGGGCAGGAGTGACTCAGCATAAGCCACCCCATTAGCCTGGGCACAGCTCCTCTGCAGAGCAAGCTTAGGTGTCTCAACGCACTGCAGCGGTAACAGAGCCATCAGTTTGCACAATCTCTAGTTAGAAACCTGCTACATAGTGGATGTTATGTTGGCTTAACCACCTATTAACTGGAGGTATATCAACTTCTGCAAAGCTCCATTTCCATAGTTGTGATATAGGAATCACTAAATCCATCCTAGTAATCTTACTAAAGTTAATAGTAAGATCAAATGAGAAAGCAGGATGTGGTTGTGCACACCTGAAACCTCAGTTCAGTAGGCTGAGGCAAGAAGTCAGTTTGAAGTCAACCTGGACTATACAATGAGACTTGTCTAAAACAAAACAAACAAATACAAAAGAGATTTTCATTTAGCATGAAAATGTCATGTTTGTTCAAATACTTGCCCCTACTTCCCTCATAAACAATTTTCTTAGAAAAATAAAACATGTAACAAAGCACAAAACATATACAAATATATATATTTTTTGGATGAATGTCACTTGAAATTTTTGGAATAGATTTCAGATGGATTTTGAAGGAGCAATAGGACTTTAAATGCCAAGACTTTGCATTTCTACATTTTGTTCCCCAGTTTTTCGAGACAGAGTTTCTCTGTGTATCCTCGGCTGTCCTGGACTCATTTTGTAGACCATGCTTGCCTTGAACTCAGAGATCTGCCTGCTTCTGCCTCCTGAGTGCTAGGATTGAAGGTGTGCACCATCATACCCAGCAGCATGTCTACATCTTACAGAGCATTAAAAGTATAGTTAGGAGTTTCATGGTCACAGATTTAACATAGCAATACAACATTCATTCTAGAAGACCTGGAGATTTAAGGAACAAAACAGAGTCTTCACTTCAAAAGATCAGAAAAGCCTGTGAAGATGCCCAGTTCAGCACCTACACTACAGTTCAATCCAGTAGGGTCAACTGGTCACTCACACCACTTCAATCTACCCCAAAGTTTACCAAGTGCCCAAGGTATGGCAGAAGCATTCCTACAACCCACAGCAAACACACCAGGGGACATGAGACCGCTTCATAGAGAGGTCTCTGCGAATGACTTCCAAATCACTTTATTCTAGAACCAAGGAGGCTAAAGTTGGTTCAACATCTTAAACCACAAAGACCACAGAGAGTCTAACGGAACTTAAATTGGAAAGTTGAGGCAAGGTGTCACCAAGAAGTCTGCTTATAATTTTCCTAACATGTTCATTAGTAACTCCCAATTACTCTCACCCTGTTCTCCTATCCAGAAGCTTCACTAAGAGAAGAAAGGAATGAAGAGGCAGAGAAAGTAAAGCCACAAGAGCAATCCATAGACTACAGGGAAGGAAGACCCATTCTCTATAACCTAACTTCCCCAATCTGCATGAGAACACTGCTCAACTCTACCCAGGGCCACTCAGCCAGCCACTGGTCTCTTGTCTTGTCAGCACTTCTCACTGGGCAGTGCCCAAGTCCACTTCAGGATCCAGCATGCACTGCTTCTCAAGAGATGTACTTTGGACCTTGAGAAAGCTATGACATTATCTTTGGACATTTTCACTGCTATAGCTGTGGAGACCAGAAATGTTACTGCTACTAAGTGAACAGAAGCCAGGAAGCCAACATCTTGCAATGCTCAGAGCAGCATCCCACAAAAAGGAATTATCCAGCCATAAATGTGAACAAAGCAAAGATGGGAAGCCCTGCTGTAGGCTGTATTCTCACACACATTCTAACATCATATACCTGTTAAATTAGAAGTGCTGGCAATTAAATTAGCTGTGACAGGAGGATGGTCCCTATTTAAAAGAGCTAGACCTAAAAAGCAGGGTGTGGGGGCTCATGCCCATAATCCTAGCACTCAGCAGGACTGCCTGCCACAAAAATTCAAAGTCTGATCTATACCATGAGCTCCAAGCCAGATGAGCTTCTGCCTCAAAAACAAACAAAAGAGAACACAAATGAACCTTAAACACATTATATTGCAATAAAAGAAGCCAGAGAAGTACACAGCGAACACTCTATTTTAAATGCAGATTTTTTTTTAAAGGGAAGAAGAGAAAACTAAGTAAATAAAATGCAGAGACTAGGGTGAGAGAGATAGCTCAGTCAGTAAGGTATTTACTGTGGAAACATGAGCACCTGAGTCTGCTTCCCAGAACCCACAGTTAAAAATTAACCAGTATAAGTTGGACATCACAATACACACCTTTATTCTCAGTCCATGGAAGGTAAATCAGGCAATTTTCTTAAGTTTTGAGTCCAGTTTGGTCTACACAATGAGTTCCAGGCCAGTCAGGGATACATAACAAGACACTGAAGAAAAAAAAGTCTGGTATAGCAGCATGCATCTATGACCCAAACACCAGGAAAGTGGAAAGAGGCAGATCCCTGGAGTGATCCTACTGAACACCAGGCCAGTAAGCGACCATGCCTCAAACAAGGTGAACAGCATCTGATGAACAACACCTGAAGTTGGCCTCCTTCCTCCATGTGCAGGTATATATGTGAGCACACACGTGTGCATACACACAGACGGACACACACAGAGACAGACACACACACATACACAAAACGGCATTCCCCTTTGCTCCCCCCACCCCAAAAAGTGAGACTATTATCTTGGAAGAACAAAAGACATCCAACAATATAGAGCCATGACAGTACAGGGTCATTTCATCAAGGAAACAAGCCATCCTAAGTGCATGTGTATATAACACAGATTCAAAACACACAAAACAAAAACTATAGAACTTTAAGGAAGCGCTGGCAGGAAGGCTCACTGGGTAAGGGTGCTTACTGCACAAACCTCACATCCTGGGTTCAATCCTCAGTTCCCAAAATGTTTTTTGATCTCCACACCCATGAACCCCACAACACACATACATCATATACACACAATAACAGTAAATAAAATATTTAAAAACTACAAGATACTTGAACATTTCAGTACCCTCCTTAAACAAAATCAGTAAGAATACAGAAGACCTAAGCCAACACTATCAACCAATGCAATCCAACTGACATTTATAGAACATCCTACTTCAAGTAAATATGCATTCTTCTTAAATGTTCACTGAAGACAGACATATGTGGCAGTGTCCAATCTTTACTATTTGAGGGCCATTTTACATATGGGAGTACATATCATGAAAATTACACACAGACCCTTACTTTCACTCATCAACTTGTGTTTGTGTTGCCCAAGACAATTATTTATTCAGTGTGGCCCAGAGAAGCCAAAAAGTTAGACATCCCCATAAGAATTCTAAGTTGAAAGGACTTAAATCCTACAAAGCAAGTTCTATGATTATAATAATCATACACAGAATTAACTTGGTAACAGAAAAAACTCAGAGGAAACGCTCAAATATTTGTAAACTAAATACCCCCAAAAAGCCTGAGTCAACAATGAAATCAAAAGGGAAATTAGAGGCAGATACAGTGGCCCTGGTACCTGGAGTCCAAACTAAGGAGGAGAGAATAAGGATGACAGCATGAGCACAAGAGGCCCAAGGAAGCCTAGGCAACAGAGGAAGATGAGGAAGGAAGGGTGCAGGCTAGGAAGTATTTTAAGCAGGATGAAAATGAAAATACAGTAAAATGAGCACATAAATATGGTGGCAAAGTGCAGTTTGACAACATCCATGAGAGCCTGCAGAAAGTACACATCTATTGGTACAACAACTCTTCTGGGTCATTTTATCTCAATAAAAGTAGAAGTATGTACATGCAAAGATATTTTATATAGTTTAATATCCAAAGCTGTAAACTTTAATATCCCACAGTAAGAAATTTGCTACATTATGGTTTATCCATACAGCCTTAAAAATGAACATTTATACTCAACAATAAGAGGAAATGTTTAGTATATATAATTGAATTTTTAAAAACCAAGCTTCACAGTGTGAATAGTTAATATGACACACCTTAAAATGGTTGAAGTACATTTTTATGAGGTATTTTAATCATAATATTTTATTCAGTACCGGTGATAGAATCTAGGGCCTCTGTATGCTAAGCATTTTTTCTTTTTCTTTTTTTTTTTAGTTTTTCAAGACAGGGTTTCTTTGTGTTCAGTCTTGGCTGTCCTGGACTCACTTTGTAAACCAGACTAGCCTTGAACTCACAGAGATCCACCTGTCTCTGCCTCCCAAGTGCTGGGATTAAAGGCATGCACCACCACATCTGGCAATGCTAAGCAATTTTAATACCATTAAGCTACATCCACAGCCTTTAAAAAAAAAATGTTTTTAAAACAAGTTTCAAATTCTTACACATACATTTCATGTAAGTGTATATTATATGGAGTATGTAGAAGTCAGAAGACAGCTCAAAAGATAAAGTGCTTGGCATGCAAGTTTGATCATCAGAAAAGCCAACCTTGGTGACACACACTTATAATGCCAATGGTGGGGAAGCAGAGACAAGAGGATCTATAGGGCTCACTGGCCAGCCAACCTAGCCTACTCAGCATGCTCCAGGCCAACTGTCTCTAAAAAAAAAAAAAAAAAAAAGAACAAGAAGAAGAGACAAGGACTCTACACGAAGACCAACACAGTCAACTAACCTGGGCCCTTGGGGGCTCACAGAGACTGAAATGTGGAGAATTTTTGCTGATAAGGTAGAAGTCTGGAATTACTAGAAAGCCTCTGAGCTTGGTGCTAAAATGACTGACTCCCCCTTTTTTTTTCCAGTGGAATCCCCCTCTTCTGTCTGATCTGAGGATACCAGATCCTCTAAAGGAGTGTCACATGGCCCAACCCCCCCCCCCCCCCCCCCGCAATAAAAAACCTGGCCATCAAACTGGAGATTTCTCAAATTACTTCCCCATGCTAATGAGGTCTGTATGTGTTTTGGCTTTCCGCCAATGACATTTACCTATGCCTCTAGCCTACCTGGAGTTCTTACCCCACCTCTGCTGCCCATGGGATAATTAGGTACTTGGTTTCCTTCTTCTTATAGGACAAACACATTCACCTCCAAAATCCTTCCCCATTGCCCAAAAGATTTATAATGCCTCTGGTTCATGAAATAACCTCTTTCTCCATTCATCCACTACAACCACCTGAGACTCGGCTGTTTATTTTGGACTTGGGAAGAAGGAACTCATCGCTGGACATGCTGCCTGGCTAGGTCTCTGGCAGTTGGCAGTTGGAGCTCATCTCTGAGCACCCATGGCACCAGCTCCCTCCTTGCTGCTGCCTAGCTGTCTACCCAAGCTCATTTAGATCACAGCTGCTAATCCTCCCAGTGGCCTTCAAAACTCACCAATAGTCGCTGAGCCTCTGTTGTTTCTCCTGTGCACATGCTGGGCACCACAGCACTCATCCTTCGTGACTGCCTGTTGCTGGCTCTTCCCAAAGCAGTCTCCAACCATGCCCAAACCAAGCCAGATTCTCAAAGCCATTTGGCTCAGTCCAGGGGCTCCAGACTCCTTGAAGCTCCCCACCCTGGCACTGGCAGCTCAAAGAGCCTTTGACTTTCCACTATGGTGCAGAGAGGGTTTCTCTCTCCTGCATGCTTATCATCGGGGTTGTAACACTTGGTGGTAGAATTCCCCACCACTCCAGCTTGGTCGGATATTCTGTGGCACAGATCCTCACCCATGTTCCAGCTTGAAGGAACTTGGAGATGCCTGCCCCTGCACTGGCGGTTCAGCTAAAAGAGCTAATAACCTTTTGCCACAAACAGGAGAGAGGACTACTCTAACTCTCTTGCTTGTTTATTAAAAGAGCTAACACCTAGGCATTGGAGAAAGCCCTTTCTCCTGCCTCTCCAGACACCCTAAACATACAGATCTCCCAAAACTGACGGAGTCTGGGCCTTCCTGTCAAGAAGCAAAGAGCATGTGTTTCCAGAAGCTGTGAATTCCTCACTGGACAGTACACAAAATGGCACTGAACCACCAATCAAAGAGCATGCATGGGCTGGACCTAAGATCCCACATATATGTAACAGATGTGTAGCTTGGTCTTCACACGGGTCCTCCAACAACTGGAGCAGGGGTGTCCCAAACTATGCTGCCTGCCTGTGTTTCTGTTCCCCTAACTGGACATCCTTGCCTGGCCTCAGTGGAAGAGGATGTGCCTATTCCTATAGTGATTGATGTGCCAGGGTAGGTTGATAACCATGGAGAACCTCCCCCCCTCTTGGAGGGGCTGTGTAAGGGGGATACTGAGAGGAAAGGAGGGGGACTGTAATCCCCCTGATGTAAAGTGGACAAATAAATAATTTTTTTTTTTTTTTGGTTTTTCGAGACAAGGTTTCTCTGTGTAGCCCTGGCTGTCCTGGACTCACTTTATAGACGAGGCTGGCCTCGAACTCACAAAGATCCACCTGCCTCTGCCTCCCAAGTGCTGGGATTAAAGGCGTGCGCCACCATCGCCCGGCTATAAATAATTTTTTTAAAGAAAGAAAGAAACAAGGGGTGTATGAGGCTGGAGATGTCTCAGCCATTAAGAGCACTTGCTATACTTACAGAGCACATGAGTTTGGTTCCCAGTCCCCATACTGGACAACTTACAACTGCCTGTTACTCCAACTCCAGATGTCCCAATGCCTTCTGGTTTCTGTGGGGGCCTGCACACCAATGGTGCACATACCCATGCACATAAATTTTTTTTTATAAAATCACTTAACACAAAGGCAGTACTCATTATTCTGGTAGCACCTTAGAAGTAAAGACAAGGGCCAAAAGGTTAAAGACACACACGAGTCGAGGCTCAAGATCCAGCAGGTTCTTGTGATCAGAATAAACTGATTTGAATCAACTTGGACCATGAGTGATTGAACCAAGGAGTCCAAATATTCAGATTACAGCCAATAAGCAGTGTCAACATTGCAGCTAAAATTACATAAATATCTGCAAAGAAAAGCTCAAAACACATAGCAATGAAGTTTTTTTTAATAATTTATTTTTTATTTCTTCAAGTTACATCTCATTCACAATCCCCTCCCTACTCCCCCCTCCAGTCCCACCCTTCCACCCTCCTCCCCCTCAACTCCCCCATCCTCTTCCTTTTATTTTTATTTTTTTTTTCAGTTTAAGGTATTTCGTTTTCCCCCCAACAGCTCTCCCTTTCAGTCCAAAAAATGGTTCTTTTTCTTATAACTATAAATACAATACAAAACAACAGAAATAAATAGGCCACAATTATAAGAGTTATATGGCTTAGCATACATTCCCAATGTCCAGTCCATATGTATTTGGCACCTAACTTTAACATTCTACTATCTAACCATCTCCATGTGTTTAAAGTCCTATATCTAACTCAGCTTTCATACTAACTTGCCTCATAATTTTAAAAATATCTTCTTAGATTCAGAACACCCTCTTGATTCCTAAACAACTCAAAATTTAACTATGAGACTCTAGTTATCTATTCTTCAACCACCTCAGAGACCTGAGAGGGATAAATATATCTGATTATATAGGAAGTGCAGGGCCTGCAGCTTCCAAAACTAAAAAATGACATACCAGTGGCTGCCTGGACAGTTCCCATTTTCTCTCCATACATTATAGCATCAATCTTCAGCCATTTGGCCCCATTTCTCTGACAGACATTGATTGTAGAGCAGGAATCATGAAGGACTTACCTACCCTGTCTTGGCAGAGCTAGGCTGTCGACTTATCTGCTTCCAAGTTTTGTCCTTTTTGGACAGAAGTCTGTCTACAGTTGAAGGAAGGGGTTTTTCTTGCCAAGAGAATGGCTTACCACCAATTCAATCATCTCCCACTGGAGATTCTTTGATGCTCATCTTCTACTTGGAGTAGAATAGGGGGTGCTGTCAGGAGCTGACATGTCTCGATATCAAAAAATCTTAAGTTAAGAAAACATCTTTGAATGCCATATTCTTCAGATCTCTTGAGGTTTTTGAAGATGCCCTATCTATCTCTTATATTTAGATAAGCAAATATTGCTTGTCTCTTAGTAACTTGATTTCTGAGTAGCTTAGAAAATAACTGTGATAGACTGTCATAGTAACTAACAAAATGACACGTTTTCATGACTATTAGTTTCCGTTTCTTAATTATCCTAAACAGTTTATGTCGGTTGGTAGCAAGAGTTCAAAACTTGACATTTCATTTTTAAGTATTACTACGAACAATACCTTTAAGAAGTGTTACCCTTAATTTTGTATCAATATACAAAGATCAATACCGATGTAGCCCAATACAATCTTAATTTTACATTAATATACAAGGGTCAATACCATTGTGGCCAAATATAATCTAAATTTTGTATCAATATACAAAGATCAATACCGATGTAGCCCTATACAATCTTAATTTTGCATTAATATACAATGATCAATACCAATTTAGCCAAATATAATATTAATTTTGTATCAGTATACAAAGGTATAAGGCTATATTTAATAATCTGTCCTTTTTTCTTGATCTTTCCTATACTATGTCTATGTCCCATTTTTCTCAAGTCTGTTCACTCCTATATAGGAGAGAAAGGAGGATACAGAAAAGAAAAAGAGAGAAGTCCCTGGGTCTAACCTCCAAAACCCATTTAATAAGACCATTTAACAGCTTGTAGTCTTTTCCCCTAAATAATAAAATTTTCTATTATCTATCAAATAACCAAAGTGGGGGGAACACCCTCCCCACCTTCTGGGGATGGGATGTTGTTCTCTTAAAATGACTAGCTGTGAAGTTTTTTAAATGTGGCTGATAAGCTTAATGAGTTGAATGGCTCATTTCCCCTGGCTTCACTTGGCTCCAGAGTATAGTCTATATTCATGTTAAGCATCCCAGTTCCTTGCCTTAAAAGACTTGACACATGCTAACATTAGTGGTGCACATTTGATAAGCAACAGAATATTTATAGTCTCAAAATACTAACTACAGAGTAGAACAACAATAACAAAAGCCAGTAGCTCTACAGTACAGAAGCAATACCACTTAGCCAAGTTCTTTGTGTGCAGTCATGGAGTAAACTCTGTGTGCCTCTTACCAAGATCTACTGAGGGAGGTGGTGATGTCATGTGCCAGCCAACTAATATGCATACCCGGTACCTGACCAAAGGGAACATCGCACTCATGTAAATAAAGGGGCATCCTACAAAACGAACTGGCCGGTATTCCATGAAAACATCAGGGCCATGGAAGACAAACATGATTAAGGAGTTGTTCCAGATTAGAGGAGATTTAAGAGCCAGGACAACTAAACATTTGATCCTGATTAGATCCCTGACTTAGGGAGTGTTTCTTCATTTACTGTATTAGGTACTAATGAGACAACTTTTGTTGGAATTATTAAACTTTATATAAAGTTAATTTCCTCATGTTAACAACTAGACTTAGAATATGTTTGAGGAAATACTGAAGTATTTTGTGATAAAGAGACTTTTACTTTCAAACAGCTTAGAGATTGATAGACAAAAAACTACAGAGTAAAACAAATGTAGTAAAATACGAGCTAGCTCTTTGGCACTTGGGGTTAGAATATATGGAAATTTGGGTTTTGTTCTGGTTTTTTGTTTTTCAAGACAGGGTTTCTCTGTGTAGCTCTAGCTGGGATTAAAGTCATGCACCACCATGCTCAGCTGGAAATTTGTATTTTTTAACATTTTTAATTTTATATTTAATAAATTTAATATAGTATATATAATATGCATACTATGTTGACCATTTTGAATAAGATTTTTGCATTATTCTGAACTATTATAAAATTATTTCAAAATAAAAAGTTAGTTTAAAATTAAAGGACATAGCACTCAGGAAGCAAAGGCAGGCAGACTTCTGTGAATGCAAGGCCAGCCTGGAACAGCCAGGACTACACAGAGAAACTCTGTCTTGAAAAACCTAGATAAATAAGTAGATAGATAGATAGATAGATAGATAGATAGATAGATAGATAGATAGATGATGAAAAGACAATTCAAAAGCATTCCTGGGGTCCTCTTGGCAACAGACTCAGTTCTAAGCCCACCTGCCTTGCCAACGAAGTGCACTGTCATGATCAGCAGTGACCATGGGGGCTAAGCAGACCTGGGTTCTCACTACTGTGTCCTGCACAAAATAAGCTAAAAAAAAGTGACATTTATTATTTCAAAGAAAAATGGAAGATATCCCTATCATTTGTATGTGTGTGTCTGTGCGTGTACACATGTCACAGTGTGCATATGGCAGTCAGAAGACAATTCCTATTGGCAGTGTTCCAGAATGAGTTCTACAAATTGGCTCAGGCCATGATCCTCACAAATTGAATCTAGTGGTATATTAAAAGAATAACTTTTTATTAGCAAAGTCAAGTTAGCTCAGGAAGGCAAAGATTGATGACTATCAAAAAATCACTGAAACAGTTTCCTACTTATGGAAATCAAAAAAGACAAACTCAATGAAGATGCATTTTCAATACTTTCATTGTCTTGATTTTTATTTTTTTTTCAATGGGAACATTAGTATTTCTGAGTATAAACGTTATTATGGTTATTGTAGAATGTTTTAATAATGCAAAATTGGGTAGAATAACAGTTTCCTGGATAGTCTGTAACAATGTAGGACTTTCTCAATGCCTTCTAAGGAAGTACAGTTATCTGCTCAACAACAGATCCATGCTTAAGCATGAACAGAATCCTTGGTTCGAACCTCAGCATCAGGGCTTGGTGGTATTCACCTTTAATCCCAACACTTGGGAGGCCTCAGAGGCAGGGGGAATTCAGCGAGTTTGAGGTCAGCCTGGCTTACACAGTTAGTTCCAAGACAACCGAGTCTATGCAGAAAGACCTAGTTTCAAAAACAAACAAAAAAGAAAAAAAACCCAAAAAACAGTATTGAGCTCTTAATTTTCTTTTATTTTTTTTTCAATTTTTTTTATAAGTACTTTATTTTTTTTTCTTCAAGTTACATCTCAGTCACAAACCCTTCCCTATTCCCCCTTCCTGTCCCACCCTTCCACCCTCTTCCCCCCCCCAACAGCTTCTCTTTTCATTCCAACAAATGGTTCTTTCTCTTATAACAGTAAATTCTATACAAAACAGCAGAATTAAATATGCCACATTTATGAGAGTTAAATGGCCCAGTATACCTTCCCAATGTCCAGTTCATACATATTTGGCCCCTGACTTTAACCTTCTACCTTCTAACCAACTCCATGAGTTTAAAGTTCTATAACTGACTTAGTTTTCATACTAACTTGCATCGCAACATCCCATACCCAGAGGGTGGGGAGGGTGTTTCTCCGACCCCCCCCCCTTTTTTTGGTTATTTGAAGGACAACTGAAAACTCTGTTATTTAGGGGAAGAGATTACAAGTTGTTAAATGGTCCTGTTTAATGGGTTTTGGAGGTTAGACCCAGGGTATTCCTTCTTTCCCTTTTCTGTATCCTTGAGCTCTTAATTTAACAATATAGTTTGAAAGCAAGCCATAAGCAATAGACAGAAGAGAGAATAGAGCCCTTGCTGAGAGTAAAGATGGCTCTATCCCCATCACCTACTGTTAGATCTGGGACCTCACAAGCACCCCACTAAGAAAGTGTAGTGCACACAGGTTCCCTTTTTTATCTACTTCCTATCTACCTAGCAAGTCACCAACCCAAAAGGCAGCACATTTGTTAAGTATCTTCTTGTCACATAAAGGTGCTTACCCAAAGATAAAACTATTTTCAGCTATTCAGAGCTCTGTATAAAAAAATGAGAAAAGATTATATAGAGAATATTTAATTAATTATAAGATTTCAAAGATGAGGAAATCATTAGTCTGGAGAGATGGCTCAACAGTTAAGAATGCATACTGAGCCGGGCGGTGGTGGCGCACGCCTTTAATCCCAGCACTTGGAAGGCAGAGGCAGGCGGATCTTTGTGAGTTCGAGGCCAGCCTGGTCTACAAAGTGAGTCCAGGACAGCCAAGGATACACAGAGAAACCCTGTCTCGAAAAACCAAAAAAAAAAAAAGAATGCATGCATACTGTTTTTGCAAAGTACTTGAATTCAATTCCCAGAACCACATCAGGTAGCTCACAAATGCCTGTAATGCCAGTTCCAGGGGATGTGGCCTCCTGGAGCACTTGCATTCATGTGTACATACCCACACAGACACACGCAAAATTAGAAATAAATCTTTTTTTTTGTTTTTTTTTTGGTTTTTCGAGACAGGGTTTCTCTGAATATCTCTGGCTGTCCTGGACTCGCTTTGTAGACCAGGCTGGCCTCGAACTCACAAAGATCCGCCTGCCTCTGCCTCCCAAGTGCTGGGATTAAAGGCATGCGCCACCACCACCCGGCAATAAATCATTTTTTTAAATGGAGTAATTCCTTTTTTTTTTTACTCACTTTGATGAAGAAGCTTTCACTAAACATTCTTTCCAGTGGGAAACAGCAGGAAAAGCAGCCTCTAGCTGCTCTGCTCATAGCCTGGGTTCCCCCTTACCCAGGTGGTGAGGTGGGGGGGGGTCTATTTCCCCTTTATGATTAGCTTATTCCGCTGCCACTTGAGGTCACATGTTATTTTATACCAAAGAAAATATTCTCCAAAAATCTTCACATTCTGTATTGCACTCTTTTTGAGCCCATACAATACCAATTCCATGTGCACACTCTATCCATTCCTTCTCAATGCAAGGCATCAAGGGGGAATCTTCAAGGGCTGCTCAGCACTTGGGTTATTAAATGAAGATCTAGGCTAATGCCCAGCCTTTCCTGCACATCAAAGAAAAGCATGCCATGCCCTAGGGCCTTTGTCAGTTCTCTGGGTGAGGTATTGGACTACAGGCTTTGGGGAGATCATAAACCTTTTTTTTTTTTTTTAATGGAAAACCAATGGATTAGAGATATTGTGTAGAAAAATCCAGACTAAAACTATCAACTAAACTCTATACATTATTTAGTGTATAGTATTTAAATTATCTGGCAGTTCAAGGGTTATCAGCAGTTTTCAGTACTCAGGTAACAGACATGCAAATCACAGAACTAGGAGCCTTGTTCACCAAGGCCATTTTCCATCTGTACCCAAATAAGCAGGCATTTGTCAGGACTTGCACAGAACCCTACGAGAGCAAACCCACTCCTCCTTCAGAAACTGGAGAAGCTAAGAGAGTGATCCCATCCCTTCAGAACCATCAGAGCTCAAGGTTACAGTAACCTGACTCCCCTGTTACTTTGATGATCTCACAAAAACACAAGCTGCTTTGTTGCACTTCAATACCAGCTACTGCACCAGAGTCAAATATTAAAAATTAATACGCTGGCAAAGCAGCATTCAACACAAGGCAGCTGTGTGTATGAAATACGCTCTGAGGGCAGTCTCAGAATAAAAGCATGTCTTCTGGGTTGTAGCTAAGACCCATTTCCTCAAGGCCCTTCTGGTTCCGATAGACAGGCAGCATGGTTCTTTTCTCCAGGTAGTGTGTCCTGGAGAAGGGCTCCTCCCCTTCTCCAGGACACACTACCTGCATAAGCAGGTGACTGACTCACCCTCTTTCTTTTCTTGGCCCACAACAGTATTCATTAACTCACTAGAGAGTTCCAACCTTCACCCTTAATCTTGAAATAAATGACAAGAGTACACGAGCTGATTGATGCAGGAGAAACATATCAGGCTGAAATAGAGACTTGAAAACCCACTGAGGCTGCTTAAATCCCAGCACTCAGAGGTGAGGGCAAGGCCAACTAGACCTGTAAAGTGAGACACTGTCTCAAAAATAAAAGGGAGGTGGTAGCACACACCTTTAATCCCAGCACTTGAGAGACTGAGGCAGATGGATATCTGCAGTTTAAAGTCAGCCTAGTCTACATAGAGTTCCAAGACAGCCAGGACTACATAGAAAGATCCTGTCTCAAAACAAACAAACAAAAACAAAAAGGCATTGAGGAGGGAAAGAAAGGAATACTCAGTGTGGGGCAGTAGCTGGGGTTCTGTTCCCTCCAAGCTCTGCTGTAACTGCACACCAGCCTCTCCACGTCAGGCCCTTATAAAGTCATCATGCCTTCTTCTGAGCTAATAATTTCAGTCATTTTCCAGGCTTTTCAAAATCCAACACAGCACTTTTGCACCTTGCAGTAATGCTACTCCAAGACAGTACTGATCTATCCCCACTACCAAGACTCTCAGCCCATTCTCACCTGCGCTTTCTCAGAAGCCCAGGGTCTGGATACAAATCCCTACTGTTCCCACAGTTAGCCTAGCCAGGGCAACACCAGAAGCCTTCTCTACCCCAACCCTTAGGAACCCTTTTCCTTGCTCTCAAAACCACTTAGTATCTATTTTACTAATCACAAAATGATACTGACTTAAAACATATCAGTCTCCTCTGTTTCATGACAAATTCCTCAAGGACAGGCACGGACGGTGCTTTGTAATTTCCCAAATATGTTTAAATGAACACAACTGGAGCTGAGGAGACGGCTCAGAGGGTAAAGTGTTCTCTGCACAAGCATGAGTACATCGAGTTCCAATGCCCAGACCCCATGTAAAAGCCGGGTGCAGCAGCACTTGGGCTTCCATTCTCTCCAATCTCTCTTACAGCCCTTTTCTGAGCACTCAAATCACAGAACTGTCATGTGCCCACTTCCTCTCCACTGAACCATGTTCTGACTAAACAAAAAAACTGTACTCCTGTCTTTACAAGTCACAGCAGTTTGGTTCAGCTGCTTGTCATGAATCCCTCTCCTGTGTGCTATGTCACTAGCTGTACAGAACACTGGAGATGCAAAGCCTGGGCCTACCATCTGGTACCTCAAGGCCTGGCTCACTGCAGATATGTAGGAAAAGTTCTTGAATAAAGGAGTGAATGAACAGCCTGGGAACTCTGAACATGCTTTAGGCTCAGTGATCTACAACACATACACATCACTGGTGCCCCTGCCTGAATAACACTAGGGGCCTGACCACCTGATCATTAATCTAATGCTTGCAGGTTAGTTTTTGTCAATTTGATGCAAACCTGAACATATCAGGGAGAGGGGATCTCATCTGAGGAACTGCCTCCATCACACTGTCTGTGAGCATCTCTGTAGGGCATTTTCTTGATTAAGATTGATGTGGGAGGGCCAAGCCCACTGTGGCCAGTTCCACCTCTCGGCAATGCCACCACTGAGCAATGACACCCCTGGGTAGGTAGTACTGGGTAGTATAAGAAAACAAGCTGAAAAGGCATGAGGAGTGAACCAATAAGCAGCTTTCCTCCATGGTCCCTGAGACTCCAGCTCAAGCTCCTGTCCTGACTCCACTCAATAATCAACTGTAATCAAAATGTGTAAGCCAAATGAACCCTCCCTTCCTCAAGCTGCTGTTTAAAAAGCCAGTGTTTTATCACAGCAACAGAAACCAAACTAAGACACCCAGGCACTATTGCATATCAGGTGGTTCTCTAAATAGCAAGGGTACAACAGTAAGCAAAACTCACAACACTCTGCCCTCGTGGATCTTGCCTGCAAACAGGGAGTTGAGCCATAAAATACATCCATACATTTAGGTAAAGTCTGGATTGTGACAAGATTCATTCAGGAAAGGTAGTGACACTAAAACAATGGATAGGGAAGTACTCCCTGAAAAGGTGCTATGTGAACAGAACTGTTAAGAGGGCTAGCTGGAGGAAGTCTGTCCTACTCAGAGGGCATGGAAAGCAGGATAGCATACCTGGCATATTCAAGGACTGCTGAAAGACTGAAGCGGGGGAGGGGATATTAGAAAACCTCAGAGAGCCACAAGGTTGTGTTGTAGGCAGGAAGCATGCAGGGCTTTCTCCAGCACAGGAAGAAATCTGTCTTGGTTACTGATAACATTTTAATTTCCTATGATTATCTGATGACTCTGAAAAGCACCCAAATGAATAAAATAATTTATCAAACATAGATAGTGACTACTTTAAACTCCAAACCCTAACAGAATATATCAAAGCCTTCTAGATTACATTTACACTAAACCAACTCATTTACTCATTTTTAATTCAGTAATTTTTTAATGTGTCAAAAAAATTTTTCAGCCGGGCGGTGGTGGCGCACGCCTTTAATCCCAGCACTTGGGAGGCAGAGGCAGGCGGATCTTTGTGAGTTCGAGGCCAGCCTGGTCTACAAAGCGAGTCCAGGACAGCCAGAGATATTCAGAGAAACCCTGTCTCGAAAAACCAAAAAAAAAAAAAAATTTTCATCCCAAATCAAGAGTGATACAGTTTGAGCATTGGGGGGTGGGGGGAGAAGATGAACAGATATACAATTAAGCAGTCACATGGCAGAGGAAGTTCTCTGGAGTCAAGCCTAATCCGAGTTCCAGGTTGGCCAGGGCCACATAGTGAAATTCAGTCTCCAAACAAAACGAGTGATGCAGGAGGAATTCTGTATCCATCCGTTAATCAGGCCAGTGACTGAACATTACAGATTATCCTTGACTACTCTGCTTGCTGAGAACAGTCACATGCTTTACACAGAAAGGGAGAAGACTTATGCTCTCATCAGGAGGAGTTGCTTAAGAGCTATCGTACAAAACATTTAGGTAAGATGGCAATAGGAGACTGACTTCTGCTCATAGTTACTTTGGGTTTTTTTTATTTTTTGTTTGTTTGTTTTTTGAGACAATGTCTCATGTATCCCATGCTGGCTTTGAACTCTGGATCCTCCTGCCTCCCCAAATGCTGGGATTATAGGTATGTACCACCCTGGCTAAAGTTTCTTTAAAAGTAAACAAAAGGAACACAACATAGAGCAAATCTGTATTTAGCTGAAAACCACAAAAGATGCTAGTCCACTTGCCTATAACTTTGAGGAATGTCTTGCATATGTTTACAATGGAGCAGGACCAAGGAAGCCCAGCAGGCTTTCAAAGGAGAAGCATGTACCCTGGCAATAAATGCAGGTACCCTGCAAAATGAGAAAGACAGTTGAGTCAGCAGACACCAATCTGTTCCAATAGAACCAAAGTCCATACCACAGGACTTCTCTCAGAGCTGGGTGGATGTTATCCCACCAATGATCTGTCCAGAGCAGCTGACAGGACTGTCTTTTGAAGGGCTGAGTCCTGGCATGGGCAATTCAATATAAACTCCACAAAGCTAAAATTTCCCCTTATTAGTCAGATATTGACAATTTTCTATGTAAAGCTAGGTAAAGTAGCTTCATATCTGCATTCTCACCAATTGGGGTGATGAGGAAAGAGAACTCCCAAGTATTTGAGGTCAGTCTGGGCTACATAGTGAGTTCCAGACCATCTAGGTTACTGAGTGAGATCCTGTCTTAAAAAAACAAACAACATCAACAAAAAAAAAGAGTGACTCTAAACTAGGAAAGGCTAAATCTGACGTTAAAATCCTGAAAATTGACTTAAACCAGACCATCTACGTTACTGAGTGAAATCCCGTCTTTAAAAACAAACAACATCTTCTACTTGGAGTAGAATAGGGGGTGCTGTCAGGCGCTGATATGTCTCGATATCAAAATAAATAAACAAACAAACAAACAAACAAACAAATAAATAAATAAATAAAGCAAGCTTGATTTAGGATAGCATCTTTGAATGCCATATTCTGCAGATCTCTTGGGGTTTTTGAAGATGCCCTATCCATCTCTTGTATTTAGATAAGCAAATGTTGCTTGTCTCTTAGCAACTTGATTACTGGGTAGTTTAGAGAATATTTGTGATAGACTGTCATAGTAGCTAACAAAGTGACATGTTTGCATGACTAGGAGTTTGTTTTACTTAACTATCCTAGACCGTTTTAGACGGTTGGTATCAAGAGGTCAGAGCTTCACATTTGAGCTTCACATTTTATTTTTAAGTATCTCTAGGTATGATACCATTAGGAAGCGTTACCTTTAAATTTGTATCAATATACAAAGATCTATTCAATTGTGGTTAAATATATTCTTAATTATGTATCAATATACAAAGATCAATGACTATGTAGCCCAATACAATCTTAATATTACGTCCATATGCAAGGGTCAATACCATTGTGGCCAACTATAATCTTAATTTTGTATCAATATACAAAGATCAATACCGATAACCTCCACTGTAAGATGGTTGAATTAGTGGCAAGCCTATCTCTTGGCATGAAAAAACCCCTTGCACCAACTGCAGACAGACTGCTGTCCAAAAAGGACAAAACTTGGTAGCAGGGAAGTCGACAGCCTAACTCTGCCAAGACAGGGTAGGTAAGTCCTTCATAATCCCTGCTCTACAACAAATGTCTGTCAGAGAAACAGGACCCAAAGGCTGAAGACTGATGCAGGAATGTATGGAGAGAAAATGGGAACTGTCCAGGCAGTCATTGGTATGTCCTTTCTTAGTTTTGGAAGCTGCAGGCCCTGCACTTCCTATATAAGCAAATATATTTATCCCTCTCAGGTCTCTGAGGTGGTTGAAGAATAGACAGCTAGAGTCTCATAGTTAAATTTTGAGTTGTTTAGGAATCAAGAGGGTGTTATAGATCTAAGAAGATACTCTTAAAAGTGTGTTGCAAGTTAGTATGAATTACCTTTAAACTCAAGGAGATGGTTAGATAGTAGAATGTTAAAGTCAGGGGCCAAATATGTATAAACTGGACATTGGGAAGGTATACTGGGCCATTTAACTCTCATAAATGTGGCATATTTATATCTGTTGTTTTGTATAATACTTACTGTAATAAGAGAAGGAACCATCTGTTGGACTGAAAGGGGAAACTTCTGGGGGGAAGAGGGTGGAAGGGCGGGATAGGAAGGGGGAATAGGGAGGGGTTTGTTACTGAGATGTAACTTGAAGAAAAAAAATAAAGTATTTAAAATAAAAAAAAACCAAACAACATCAACAAAAAAGAGCAATTCTAAACTAGGAAAGGCTAAATCTGAAGTTAAAACCCTGAAAATTGACTTAAACATCAAAGACAGAAAATTGAGGACTATAATCAAAGTGGTAAAATTGAACTTAATTCCTCCAGAACTAGAGAGATGACAGGAATGGATATTGATTTTAATAGATGTGGTGGTTTGAATGGCAATGGTACCTCCATAGGCTCATACTTGGTCCTCAGTTGGAAGAACTGTTTGGGAAGGATTAGGAGGTATAGACTTGTTGGAAGAGGTATGTCAGTGGGTTGAGCTTTGAGGTTTCAAAAGCCCATGCCTGGCCCAGTCTCACTTTGCCTGCTTCCAACTTTCAGATAAGACTCAAGGTCTTAGCTACTGCTCCAGCCCCATGCCTGCCTGCTGCCACATTCCCTACAATGATGGTCATGATGGTCTTGGACTCACCATATGAAACTGTAAGCAAGCCCTCAATTAAATGTTTTCTTTAATAAACTGCTTTCATCATGATGTCTCCTCACAGCAATAGAACAGTAACTAAGACAGAAATATAGGATAAAGGGAACAAATTCAAAAGCTTGGGATCAACAACAATAAAAACCTGTTAGTATATAATATAAAAAGTTTTGTTCAAGGAAAAGGAACTGGAAACAGTAGGTAATTTACCCATGGACACAATAATATATACTGAAGTAAATGCTCAACATGGAAATTCTACAACCAGGGCCTAATCTTGTCTATGATTATAGATGTGAAAAAGTTGACATAAACATGATAACAGGAAATTAAAAAGCAGCAACAGCAGGCTGGACAGATTGCTCAGCAGTTAAGAGTACTGAATGCTCTTGCACAATACCCAGATTCAATTTCCAGCACCCACATGGGCAGCTCACAACCAGCTGTAACTTTTGTTCCTAGGGAATCTGATGCCCTCTTCTGGCCAATGTGGGCATATGGTATGCATACACCAAAAAAAAAAAAAAATATATATATATATATATATATACATATATATATTAAATTTTTCTTTAATATTTATTCAAGTACATGAATGTGGTGGTGGTTTGGATTTCTTTGGAAATACAGTTGTGTTGAATGAATGTGTAAGGGTTGTGAGAGTGCTTTGTCTAAAAAGGGCATGCAAATCATCCTGATGACTGTCACCTGTGGGGAAAATATTTACATCCTTTGATGGACAGATACCTGGAAGAGCTTGTGATTTTGGTCAACAGGAAATACCTCGGGAGGAGGTCATAAGGTTGGCCAATGAAAAAATATCCTGGTGCATAATTAGAGGGAGTATAAAAAGGAAGGCCCCAGAAACTTGAGGGGGCTTTTTTGCTTGGCATTGCTGTGGTAGGATTAGGGATTTTGGAGAATTAAAAATTTTGGAAGTTTGGCGTCTCAGGTAAAAGATATGGGCGGATCGATTTACGACTGTATTTACGGCATGTCCTTGAAAGCCCACCTACGGCAGATTACATTTCTGATCATAGAACTATGGACAGGAGCGTGCCTCAGAAAGCCCGCCAGGGACCATGGCAACGAAATGCCAGAATCCATGCTAAGACGACACAGAGGATTTAAATAACAAGCCCACGTGGCTTCATGGGCACTCCTCCTGTTTCATCTGCCAAGAAACCTTGTCTTCATTTTGTGCTCCCCATCAGTGATCCACATAGGTGGAGAGCATGACAAAATACACCTTTTTGCAGAGTTGGATCATTTGGTCCAACTCTGAAAACTGCCAGACTTTGAAATTCCAAAGCACCCATGCCACGGAAAGCTGCCACAGACTTTAGAATTCCAAAGAAAATGAGTCACAGAAAGCTGCTGCAGTCCAGACCACCCGAGCCAGAACGCCCTTGGAGGCCCAGAGCATCTGAATGGTGAGCTTAAGAAACTTTGCAGGGTGGGGGGGCATGCCTTAATTCCAGCACTTGGGAGGCAGAGGCAGGCAGATCTTTGCAAGTTCGAGGCCATCCTGGTCTTCAAAGTGAGTCCAGGACAGCCAGGGCTACACAGCGAAACCCTATTTTGAAAAAAAAAAAAAAAAGAAAGAAACTTTGCATCTTGCAGATAAGTGGGTCCTGGGACTGCAGAGACAATCTTGCTTAATATAAAACCCACCCCACTTTAACGGTCAGAACAGACTGAATTTATAAACTGATCTTAAGATCTGACAAGTAAGACTCAAAGACTATAAAAGTAAAAGACTTGACAGAAATCTACCAGGAAATCAACCATCCACCCAAATGGATCCATGAACCTGAGAAAATTAATAACCTTTTTAAAAACTTTAGATTAGTATTAAACATTTTTTTATAGGTATTAGGGTGTTTTAGATTAGGTCTTAGAGTTAGGGTTTGGGCTTTAGGATTTAGGAACCTTTTAAGTAATTGTTAAGTATTAATAAATATATGCTTGATAAATAAAAATGTACTGTTATACATTGCTGTTCATTGCTGCTTGACTTCGAAGGACTCAAAACAACACTTTGCCAAAGGTTGTGGCTGCCGAGACTTGCTGAAGACTACAGCAGAGGTTGGGCTAAGTCCAAGTGAAGTTTTGTTTGGAGCCATAAAAGCTGTTGCACTGAGGCCATCCGCGGAGGGCAGCACCTGCCCCGTGGAGGTTCTGCAAGCACAGACAGACTGCAGTCCCAAGAGCGGGTGCACCTACTGCCTCGAGATACCCTGCAGCTGCTGCCAATTGCTGTGTTCCCCTTGGCTGATTGCAACTGTTCTATGTGTGCTGATTTGGACGGACTGCTGACTAATTGCCCCTGAGGACATCTTCATCTTGGTATCCTTTCTCCTATGCCTCGGGTTGGTGGGTTGGAAGATGTTTACAGATACTAATAGTTTAAAGGTACACTTTCACATTGAGTGCTCTGTCTTCATGCACACCAGTAGAGGACATCAGATCCCATTACAGATGGTTGTGAGCCACCATGTGGTTGCTGGGAACTGAACTCAGGACCTCTGGAAGAACAGCCAGTGTTACTAACCACTGACCCATCTTTCCAGCTCAATAAATAAATTTTAAAAAATGAAACACTACTTTCAAATCTTTTTTTCTATTTGTGGAACACAGTTATTGCAGGAAGTATAAAATGTACATAAGATATAAAAATTATCTATTAGATAGAATAGCTAAAAAATTCATCAACATTGCAATATACAAAATCCACACACAAAAATCAAGCCATGACAACTGTGGAGGTACACACCTGTGAGTAAGGCAGGAGATCTCAAGATTGAGGACACTCTGGGATATATGGCCAATTCAAGGCCAGCCTCAGTTAAACAGAGAGACCCTGTCTAAAAATACAAAAAACTAAAATGAGACCGAACATCAAGCACTGGCAGAGATGTGGAGTAACTGGATTTGTGCACTGCTGATGGAAACACAAAATGACGCAGCTGCTCTGGAGCATGGTTTGCCAATTCCTCAAAATGCTGCACACAGAACTAACATATGATCTAGCAATTTCCTGTCTGGTTACATAACCAAAGGAACTGAAAGGGTTTAGGCAAAGTATTTACACATCCGTTTTTCCCAGCAGTGAAATAATATTCACACTACCCAAAAGGTAGATGCAATCTAAGCATCTCTCAACAGCTGACTAGATAAGAAAATAAGGCACCAACAGAATGTTAGTCAGCATTAAAAAGGAAGGAAATGTAGACATATGATATAACATGAACTAACCTTGAAAACATTATGTTAAATGAAATAAATCTGTCCCAAAAGGTGGAACACTGTATGAGTCCACTTACAGGAGGTACTCAGAGCAGTCAAGTTCATAAAGACAAAAGTAGAAGGGTAGCTCCTAGAGATAGAGAGGAAAGGGGCATAGGTTTCAGAGCTCCAGCTGTGGATAATGGAAACAGTCTGGACACCAGTGATGCTTAATGGGGATCAAAGTGAGGTCATGAGGCTTGGTGGCAAGCACCTTTACCTGCCGAACCATCTTGCTGGAGCCATGATACCACCTTATTTGTTTAAAAAAAAAAAATGTCGCCGGGCGGTGGTGGCGCACGCCTTTAATCCCAGCACTTGGGAGGCAGAGGCAGGCGGATCTTTGTGAGTTCGAGGCCAGCCTGGTCTACAAAGTGAGTCCAGGACAGCCAAGGATACACAGAGAAACCCTGTCTCGAAAAACCAAAAAAAAAAAAAAAAAATGTCAGTTAGGATGAACAACCCATCACCTACTGACAGACAACAGTGTGCTGCTTCAGTAAGTGTGCTAATCTCTCAGAAGCAACAAGAGCTATCTTCACAGGGATGTTGGGATAAGAGGAAATTCCAAGGAACTCAGCATGGAAGCCCCACCAGTCAGCTCTAACTATGATAGTGACTATGGGGTAACAGCAGACTTCACGCTTTACCAGCAAAGGACCACATATTAATTCAAAATCAAACACTCTAATGAATCCGAGATGCTTCTGGCATCACTCATCCATATTGTATCATGCGGTTTATACTGTACACATTACCACTACATAATGCCAACACATGCTAACTGAAATATCCTTTCTGCTCTTATGGAAACATAATGGTTTAATTACAGAAAACAAATATTGTCCCACTGTCTTTCCTTAAAATGTATCAAATTAGTGTAGCTGTGGTTTGTGTTATGTTAGAACATTTGATTTTTTTAAATGTTCTTTGACAGGCTTGGAGCGATGGCTCAGTGGTTGAGAGTACTTGCTGTTCTCGCAAAGGACCTAGGTTTAGTTCCCAGCACTCAAACCAGGTAGTTCTCAATGGCTTGTAACTCAGTTCCAGGGGATCCACACCCTCTTCTCACCTCTAAAACAAATCTGGCCTCTGTAAGCAGTGTACACACACAGTAAACACAGAGATAAGCAGACAATCATAAGTACATATAAATAAAAAATTAATTTAAAAAAACTGCTCTTTGAGTTGCTGATTTGAGTCTTATTTTTAAAACTGTTAAATGAATTTTGGCTTAGAGCTAAGGCAAAATTTACAGCAATTTCTGAAATGGCCCTAAATACTTACACATGTAATTCCAGCTCCAAAGGAACTCAATGCCCTTTTCTGTCTCCAATATACGTGGCATGCACACAGAAATAATTTTACATGGCATGCACACAGAAGTAATTTTTAAAATCTTACATATTTATATTACTGCCATTTTGTAGCATGTGCTTGCTTATGCAAGGTGCATTCTCAGCACTGATGATTATAAAATCAAAGTGAGGACGTTCTACATCCTGCACTATCAATACTCAGCCAAAACATAATTCTTATGGAAAATAAACATATATCTCACTGCTATGTAAATTTGTTTTCATCTTAAACATAAGCCAAAAAATGACTTTAATATAAATTTCTCTATGATTTATCATCAGTAAATATTTCATTTCAATACTGATTTCCCATAAAAATCTCTTGGGTAACAGGGCTGGAGAGTCAGCTCAATAGTTAAGAACATTGACTGCTCTTCCAGAGGACGACCCGGGTTTGATTTCTAGCCATCCACATGGTGGCTCACAAACATCTGTAACTTCATTTCCAAGTGATCTGACATCCTCTTCTGACCTCCAAGGACATCAGGCACACACGGTGCATAGACACACAGTAGGCAAAACCCCCACACACATAAAATAAGAAAATTAAAACAATATTTCCTTGAGAGAGCACAGTCACTCCAAGCTCGTTCTCTCCTTGCCCCATGTACCTCTTTCTTTGGATGTTAGTTTGTAGCTTTTATTAAAAGCCAGGAAATTCAAGTAAGTGTTTTACTGAATGTTACAAGCTACTCTACCAAACCCCTAACTCACAGCCAGCTAGTAAAAGAAGTGGGGAGAGCCTGGCACTTGAAGATGGTATGAAATGGGTAGAGTCTCCTGGGTCTGAAGCTCGCTACAGATACAGTCTAGATCTGCAGTGAGATCTATCTGTAGTGGAACTGAATTGTAGGACATCCAACTGGCAACCAGAGTTAGAGAACTGGGAACTGGCAAGAAGAAACACCCCATACAGGTAGTGTTAGAAACGCTGTGAGCACTATCATTGGCAAAATTAGCCTAGATGGGGAAAAATGCATTTGTTTCATTTACTGTCCTTAATGGGGAAGAAAAAATACCAAAAGAAGGCAAAGCAGTGGGAAGAACACAGATTCTACGTTTACAAGCAAGGAGAAAAAAACAAACAGGAGAGCAAAGGACTCACAAAAGAAGTCAGAAGCAGAATGACAGGAGAGGGGGTCCCATGAGTAATGTGGGGCCTGGAAAAGTCCCTCTGAGGAAGCCACTGGCGTGGGCCACCACAGTCTTCCCTGCTGAGCTGGCCTTTCAGGCTGAGAGCTCCAGGAAGGTCCCCCGATAAGCAGGGCTCACTCAGGCCGCTCTTCATAGTACTTCACTCTTCATCACTACAATGACCTGCATACAGTGGTCCCTCCAAAGACATGTCCATGTCCTGACACAAGACACTTACAGATGTGAAGTCATTTGGAAAATTATCTTTGAAAGTGCAATTAAGGGTCTGTGTTGGTTGGTTTATGTCAAACTGACACAGGCTAGAGTCATCTGGTAAAAGAGACCTCAGTTGAGAAACGACTCCATAAAGACTAGCATATTAGAGGGCAATCTGTTGAGCATTTTTTGATTAATGGTTGATGTGGGAGGGCCCAGCCCACTGTGAATGATGTCAACCCTGGGCAGGTAGTCCTGGGTTCTATGACGAAGCAGTCTGAGCAAACCATAGGAGCAAGCCAAGAAGCAGCACTCCTCCATGGCCTCTGCATCAGCTCCTGCCTCCAGGTTCCTGCCTGTTTGAGCTCCTGCCTTGATTTCCCTCAGCAAGGGACTTCAACCTGGAAGTGTAAGTTGAAATAAACCCTTTCCTCCCTAAGTTACTTTTGATCATGTTATTTTTTCAAAGCAATAAAAACTAAGACGTCTTCAAGATGAGATCATGTGAGCCTATCTTATATTTAATTTATTTAATAAATACCCAGAAAAAGATATAGAGAGAAGAGAAACTGGAAGCAGAGACTAGAGTGACACAGCCCCAACTCATGAATCAACCAGGAATTGGGAAAGGCAAGGGCCAACCCTTATAGCCTTTGTGAGTACAGCCCTGTCAGCACCTTGACTTTAGACTTCTAGCTTCCAGAGAGATGAAAACCAAAACTTCTGCTATAACTGTAGCTCGAAGAAATGAATAGGACTCCAACCACAAGGAAAAGCACTCCTTCCTCACATGCCATCAAAAGTCTTCCTCATTGCTGGGCATGATGATGTACACCTTTAATCCTAGCACTAGGGAAGTGAGACTGGTTGATCTTTGAGAGTTCCAGGCCAGTCTGGTGTACATACAGTGAATTCCAGACCAGCCAGAACTATGTAGAAAGACCCTGTCACAAACAAACAAAAAAATAAAAAAAACTTCCTCCTGGAAAATCTTCTCTTATACTGTCTTCTACAGAAATTCCATGCTCACGTTTGGTGCTTTCTGTATACACTGATCTCAGCATAGCCTACCTCTCAGGGACTCAGAGAAGACCCCAAACACTTCAACTCTTCTGAGTACCCACAGCTCATCACACACACGCTCAGAGTCTTGCTGGAAACACGGGAGATGGGAGGCAGTGTGTGTAATCTTGCTTCCATTATCTTACCTATACAGGAAATACTCAATGGAAGGTCTTTTAAGAATCAACCAGGGAGTTTCCATGGGAACCTAAAACAGAGGGTCCCCAGTGGACCACATTCTGACAGGGATAAAAGCAACCACACTAGAGCCTACTTTCCATCCTGGGTGTCTCAGGATGGAAAGTAGGCTCTAGTGTGTCTGAGTCTCTCCCTCCCTCCCTTCCTCCCTTTCTCCCTTCCTCTCTTCTTCCCTCCCTCCCTCCCTCTTTGTCTCCCCATCCCTCCTCCCTCCATCTCTTCCTCCCTCCCCCTCTCTTCCTCTATCTCATTCTTTTCATATATTAACACACAAGGACAGTAAATATCACAAAGTTGTGAGGATCATCATCCAGCTCTGGCCATATACACAAGCCTATAACTGTAACTCTGAAGATCTGACGCCCCCTTCTGGCTTCCATGTGGGCACACACACACACACACACACACACACACACACACACACACACACAAAGATACATATACATGCAAGCACATACACACAAATAAATAAAATCTTTTTTTAAGTTAAAGAAAAATGAATATGAGCCAGTAATAGTACTGCATATCTCAATCCTAGCATATGGCAGGCAAAAACAAGGAAAATTAGTAGTTCAAGGGCAGACTGGGCTACATAACAATTCGAAAAATAAAACTAAATAGGTAAGCTAGGCTTGGTGGCACACACCTTTAATCCCAGCACTCAGGAGGCAGAGGCAGGCAGATCTCTGTGAGTTCGAGGCCAGCCTGGTCTACAAAGTGAATCCAGGACAGCAGGGGCTCTGTTAAACAGAGAAACCCTGTCTCGGAAAAAAAAAAAAAACAGTTAAAACTAAATAGGTAAATAGATATATTTAGTAGCATGCTATTAAAAACAATAAAGTTTCCAGAACCGGGACATGGTAGTAGCTGCAAAAATACCGTTAATATACTAAATGTCATAACTGTCAGCTTTAAGATAGCTAGCTAGCTATGGGACTAATAGAGACTGAAACACCAATCAAAGAATATGCACAAACTGGACCTAAGCCCCCTACACATATGTAACTGATGGCCAGCTTGGTCATCATGTGGGTCCCCTAGCAAGTGGAGCGAGGGCTGTCTCTGATGGCTGCTCTTTGACCACCTTCCCCTAACTGGGCCTTGGTCCATGGCCTCGAAAGAAGAGGATGTGCTCAGTCCTGATGTGACTAGATGTGCTGGGGTGGGAGGGTATGGGAGGGGACCCTTTTTCTGGGAAGGGGAGGGTGTAGGGGGAAGGGAGTGGGAGGGTGGAGCCCAGAGGAAGGGAGGGAACAGGCTATGATAGGGATGTAAAATGAATAAATAAACTTAAAAAAAAAGATGGCTAGCTATGTAGGTTTTGCCTTGATTTTCCTTTCAGGGGTGAGAGGTTTAAAAGGTAGGCAGGGCTTTGCTATGCAGCCACATTGACCTCACACTTGAGGTCTCGTGCCTCCACCTTGAAATGCTAAGGCTGTTACATGAATCATGGTCTAGCTTTGCCTTTTTGTTTTTCTTTTCTTTGGGTTTTTTTTTTGTTTGGTTGGTTGGTTGGGTTTTTTTTCAGTTGTTTGTTTGTTTGTTTGAGTCAGAGTATCAACCAGCTCAGCTGTCCCTTGCCTCTATCCTCCCAAATGCTGGGACTACAGGTACATGCTACCATGCCCAGCTTCAATTTTAAGAGTCATAAACTCAATTTTGAAATTCAAAGTATGCTTTCCATATGAAAACATTTCACAACAATTTAAATAATCACTAGGATAGGGCTGGTGGGGCCCAGGGCCAAGTATGGCTGCCTCTGAGCTACAGACCCCTGTGGGGCTGACCTGGGCACCACAGTGTCTACAAGTGGCTCTGGCCCCTGCCCATCTTATGTTGGCAACACACATTCTACCATTCCACACACCACCCCCAGTTTGTAACAACAAAAAACATTTCTACACATTGCCAGATGTCCCTGGGGTCAAAACAGCCCCCTTATTGAGACCTTCTGTTCTAAATGGAAAAAGAGTTCCTAGTAATTACTAAGAATTTCTTCTTTTTCAATCCCTTGTCAATCTGCCAGCATGACTCACTGCTTCCTGCCAACCCTATGGACCACAAATGACCCATCTGTGTGAACTTCCAGCACCTGGTTACAAATGTCCTTTCTTCTAATCCCAAGCTCCCACAAACCACCCACAAGTGCCCTGAACATTGTGCTTCCTGCTTCCTATGCCTGGCAGCCACAGATGGCCCAACACCATCACTCTGTCCCCAGGGCATGGCAGCACAGCTCCAGCAGCACTTACAAACAGAAAGCATGTCTTTAAGGTTCAGGGAGAGGAAAGAGCAAATCTACCCTTTCCACAAGTAAATCAGAGCTTCTCTGTGTTCAGATCCTCATTCCTCAGCTCAATAACAAACTCCACAACGTCACCTCGAACAAGTTAGATGGTTGAAATGAGACACTGAAAGTCCCTGGGAGATGACGCTGAATCTGTAAGGAAGTTCATTACTCCTAATTCTGAGTGACACAATCAACTTAGGCCTCCTGTCTTCACCATTAGTCTTTTAGAAAACACCAAACCCTTAGAGGAGAAATGGATTCTATTCCATTTGAACCTAGCTTTGTGACCTTTAACATAGCTTCCTACCTTACATGATGATTCTGGCTGTTTGAATTCTCAGTTTAATGTATTAATTCAGTGTGTACTTCCCAGGCACTTATTTACTTAGAGCGTGGATTAAAGGTAAGTACAGCTTAGAAGGCAAAGAGATTAAGTAAATTGGTAAACAAAACAAACAAACAAAAAAAATGCACTAAATGGGTGTGCACTGAGAACTCATTAGAGTGAGAGAGGAAGAACACCTGATGAACTGATCATACGCAGAAGACAGCAGTGGCTCTGCAGCACCCTGCACCTGTGCGTGTGTGGATCGAAGAACATGAAAGAACAGCTGGCCTTCCACATTCAAGCAGTCCGCATTCCCAAAGTTCAACCAACATGAATAGAGAAACCTGGGGACAGGAAACTGTCTGTACCGAACATGTGCAGGCTCTATCATAACAGAGAAGAGCTAATGGATAGGACGGGCAGAATGGCACACACCTATCCAGCATTCAGGAGGCTGAAGCAGGAGGATTTTAAATGAATTCAAAGAAATCTGGCCTATATAGCAGGACTTGTCTCAAAAAAGAAATTATAGTATGAGAGGATGTGCTAGGTATGTAAACACTGTGCCATTTTTTCAGACATCTGCACTAGTGGATTTGCGTCCACAAAGGCCCCGCCCAAAATATCAAGGGGTGACAAAAGTAGGGGAATTGGAAGAGGCAGTCTTTGATGAAGACTTCTGTGCCAACTGTTTTGGTTCATGAACTGGAAAGACCATGCCAAATAGCATTTCTAATTCACAAACTGAGCCTTTTTTTTCCCCCTGTAATGTTAAACCTTCCATTTATCTAGAGACCACAGAGCCAAGATTCAGGGATGTGGTCCTCTATCAGTCCCCAACTCATGAGGTAAAGGGCTCCCATAAGAGCTAGGTGATAACTAGTCCAGTGAGACAAGATAACCAAGAGTTACTACTGAGCTGACCAGTAGGCCTGAAAAGTTAAAGGTGAACAGAAATTTCCAGCAATACAGGACATAACAGTTCACAAAGTGGCAAATTAAATAGCCAGTGCAGAAGGTACTTCCACAGAAACTATGCAAAGTCTTTTTGGGGTATGGGTAGGAGAATATGCATTGGTGTTATTTTTTAAATCTGTTTTATTTGGGTTCCTTAAACCTCTCTGCCTCCCTTCCAGCCCTTATTCCTTTTATTCCCCCCCACACTAGGTGGAAGAGAAAGAAGGTTAGAGGGGAAAACGAATGTAGGTCGCTTTGAGCTATTTCCTACTGATTAGAATATCCGGGTTCTTTGGGGCAATACCAATCTCAGTCATCAGGATACTCAGCAATCCAGCAAACCAGCAACAGCAAACACAGTAGAAGAACGAACTAGCAACTGTGCAGGGGAGAAGCATCAGGGAGCGCAGTAGCTGCTTCCTTCTTCAGAGCACCCCTTTTTCCCCTCTTTCTCTGAGCTCCTCAGTCTCTCTCTGGGCTCTGGTATTTGTGCCCTCTCCAGAGTCCTCAGAATTAAATTATCTACAGCTCGCAATACCATGGTCTCTGCTATAGCACTAGACAATCATTCTTACTGTGGACAAACTGAAGCAGCCCCATATCCCACACCTGGGATTAAAACAAAAACATATTCACATAAGTGGGTTTTTTAAGGAATAAAAACTCAGTTGGGCATGGTGGCGCACACCTTTAAGCCCAGCACTTGGGAGGCAGAGGCAGGAGGATTTCTGTGAGTTCAAGGCCAGCCTGGTCTACAAAGTGAGTCCAGAACAGCCAGGGCTGTTACACCGAGAAACCCTGTCTCGAAAACTTAAAACCAAACACTCTCCCCACAAGTGTGTGTGTGCACATGCATGCTCTCATGGATCTCTCATTGACCCTGGAGCTCATCAAATTGGCAAGACTTGTTGGCCAACAAGCCCCACTGTTCTGTCCAGTTCTCGAGACCCCAAAGACCATCCAGGAGACAACTCTGATGTAAAGGCATGAGGGTTGTTTATTCAAGCTCAGAGATTGGACTCTAAAGGTTCACTGAAGCATTGGTAAGGAGTCCTGAGCCCAGAAATCATAGGATTTATATAGAGACTTAGACAAAGAAACAGGTTTTTATCATATGATTGGATGACATTTAGATAACTAGTCATGTCCATTTCTGATTGGCTCATTGTTACTGACTAACCAGCTGTGGTCAGCTTGACCATCAGAAAGTTTTTTGGGTGCTTTCTCAGAGTGAGCTCTACGGTGATGATGAGGGAGCACCCCTGGAATGCAAGGTCGGGTACATTTTCTTATTTTTCTGGAACTGGATGTCAGTTCTGAGTCAAACCTAATACAAAATGGAATCTTTTTTTCAAGATGGATTTAGTCGGAAGCTCCTGCAGAAATGGAGGGGCGGCACAAATGAGGCGCGGTTGCCTAAACTCATGGCGTCCCTGGTGTGTGCACCTTATGCGGTGATGCGGTGGCAGGGTCGCCAGCTCTGGCGTCTGTTCCCCCGCGGCTCTGGGCTCTGGGGTCCCTCGCAGAGTTCGAGGTTGGGGTGCTGCTGCCTGAAGAGCTGATCCTTCAGCGCTGGGCCGCCCCCACCGGGGTCCACCGGGCCTGAGCCCAAGCACGGCCAACCCAGGTCGTACCGTCTGAATCCCAGGCCTGTGTCTTGGAAGTCTTTAGCACTCACTTTTGCTATCAGAGGATCTTTATTGGCTAGAACGAAGTACTTCAATAAAGAAAAGATGGAAAAACTGGAGAAACAGCGACATCGCAGCATTGGAAAACCTTTACTAGGGGGACCATTTTGCTCTCACAACTCACCATGGAGAGCCCAAAACTGACAAGGACTACCTGGGTCAATGGGTATTGATTTATTTTGGCTTCACTCATTGCCCCAATATCTGTCCAGAAGAACTAGAAAAAAATGATTGAAGTCGTGGATGAAACAGACAATATTCCATCCCTGCCAAATATAACTCCACTTTTTATCACCATTGACCCAGAAAGAGACACCAAAGAAGCCATTGCTACATACGTGAAAGAATTTTCTCCCAAATTGGTTGGTTTGACTGGCACAAAAGAGGAGATTGATGGAGTGGCTAGAGAGTACAGGGTGTATTACAGCCCTGGCCCTAAGGATGAAGATGAGGACTACATAGTGGATCATACAATAATAATGTACTTGATTGGACCAGATGGAGAATTTCTTGATTATTTTGGCCAAAACAAGAAGAAGGCAGAAATAGCTGGTTCAATTGCTGCACACATGAGGTCACACATGAAGAAGAGGTAGCCAGACTGGTGTCGCCGGATGTAGGATTGTATGCTGAAGAGGAAGCTTTTGTATCCTAGAGGATCCTCTCTATAATGTAACATACAACATGGCCTTCATACACTCAGAACATCATTCTACATGAGATGCTACCCTTGGGCTCAGCCAACCCAGTCTGTCACGAAGCTACCATGAGTTCTAAGGGCCAGAGTAGGCAGAGACAGTGGAGAACAGACCTCCACAACCATCAAAGAGAGGCACACAAGTGTACTTCCATAGGAACGGCACTCTTGGAGCAGCATTGTTACCTTGCCAGTTGTCTGGGACCTTCTCGGGCAAATTGTGGGGCTGGATTCTACAGAAAAGAGTGTCATTTCTGTGGTGTTCTCGCTCTTTGAACTTGTGTGCTTGTTTGCTCATAGACAGGACGGGTGTTCAAGTTATCTTTATACTTGAAAGTAGAAATTCAGGCTTCTTTTAAAAGGAACCTCACTGTCAGGTTTGCATTTCGTTCCCTCAGCACATACCGCTTTGATTACTGAAAGAGAAAACTTATTATTTGAACATAACTGTTGGTTCAGTTCCTGCTTTTTTTTTTAATAACTAAATGATTTGGCTGGTTTTCAGTGATAGACCAAATGGAAATGAGGATATTAATTATGACTGATCTGGTGTTGTTTTTATGTACTGGATTACACAGTGAATAAAATAAAGATGAAATTAGCAACTTAAAAAAAAAAAAGATGGATTTAGTCAGGCTCTACACCATGAATCCTCTCTCCACCTCCCCAGTGCTGAGAATACAGGCCAGTCCACCACACACCTGGCTTTCAACCTGTGTCTTGAGTATCCAAACTCAGATCTTATGCTTGTATGGCAAACACTTTACCAACTCAGTCATTCCCCAGCCCCCAAAATCTTTTCAAACCCAAAACCAAAGAAAAAATAACAACCAAGCCAGCCAGGTGTGGTGGCACATACTTGCAATTCCAATGCTAAAGAGACAGAAGAAGGCAAGATCTCTGTGAGCTGGAGACCAGCCTACAAGACCTATATAGCCTGTTGCAAGCTAGCCAGAGCTCAGAGAAAATCTGTATGCCTTTGATCCCACCACCCAGGAGCCAGAGGCAGGCCTGTCTCTGTGAGTTCAATGCCAGCCTGGTCTACAGAGTGAGTTCCAGGACAGCCAGGGCTACACAGGGAAATCCTATCTCAATAAATAAAACAAAAACCAAACAACAACAACAAAACCCTGATAGTTAACATAAATTATGTAAGTGGAAGGAAAGTTAATTGCCTCTAATAAACACAATGTTGTCAAATGAATACCACAAATGATAGCTACATACCAATACAAACAATTGAGCTCTGTCATAAGCCAAAAAACAAACCATCCATAACCTTGGGCCTGTTCATGCACCAGCCCACAGGTGAACACCTTTAGATAGCCCTCAGCATCTCAGAAAAGGGGGTCACCTCTCACACCCCTCAGCACCTCAGGACAGGAAGTTAACTCTGATGCCACACCTCAAGACAAGAATGAATTTTCAATGCTCTTCTTGTTAATTCAGCCATTGCACCCATCCATCTCCTGTAAAAATCTCTGCTTCTCTGAGTTCAGGGCACCTGGCTGCTCTGCCCTTCACCCTCTTACTCATTTTCCGACAGTTACTCAAGCCTTTGGACTCCGCATTCCACCTCACCACAACTCATCGCCATCCTGAGTGCTTTCAAATCCACAAGGGCTATTTGTTACTATTTCCTAATGTTTTCATTCCATGACCCATGGACTTTCACAGCATATATATCATGGCCAAACCCTAGACCTTGTCAATGCAAATCCTACCAAATCTAAACTTTCTGTTTCCCATATTTTCACTTTGGCCTGATTCAGACTCATCTTGTTCTCTATATATTGACCTTCCAATTTTGTCCCAGTCAGTCAATTAATCAACCTACTCCTTGGATTACTGGTAGAAGGACCCAAATGAGGTCCGTAGAGAGATACTGGGCTTGTATCTGAAAGACCAGACTTACAATTTTAAAAAGTTACCAAGCAGGATAGCTCAAAGGGTAAAGACACCTGCAGCCAAGCCTGACAACCTCTGTTCAATCCCCAGGACCCAAAGGGAAGAAGGAGATAACTAACTCCTGACAGTTGACCTCTGATCCCAAATGTGCACTGTGACATGCATATTCAAACACACACATAATAAAAAATAAAAATAAAAAGGCTACCAGGAAGCTAGTCTTAGGATTACATACCTGTGGAGGTTTGAATAAGAATGGTCCCCAAAGACTCATAGATTTGAATGCTTAGTCACCAGGGAGTAGCACTGTTAGGAGGAGGTGTAACCTTGGTGAAAAAAGTGTGTCACTGGGGATGGGCTTTGGGGTTTCAAATGCCTAAGACAGACTGACCCAGTGTCTCTCCTGCTGCTGCCTGCAGATATGACTGTAGAACTCTCAGCCACTCTCCAGCACATGTCTGCCTGAGTGCTGCCATGCTTCCTACCATGATGATAATGGACTAAACCTCTGAACTGTAAACCAGCTCCAGTTAAATGTTTTCCTTTGTAAGAGTTCCTGTGGTCATTATGTCTCTTCACAGCAACAGAACTTTGACTAAGACAATGACTATAATCTCAGCATCACAGCAATTGAGGCACAAGAATTTTTTTTTTTTTTTTTGAGGTCAGTCTATCTCAAAAAAGGAAAGAAAGAGACTGGAGAGATAGTAAAGATTTGCATGAAGATCTGGGCTTGATCCTCAGAACCTACTTTTGTTTGTTTTTTTTTTTTTTTTTTTTTTGTTTTTCGAGACAGGGTTTCTCTGAATATCTCTGGCTGTCCTGGACTTGATTTGTAGACCAGGCTGGCCTCGAACTCACAGAGATCCGCCTGCCTCTGCCTCCCAAGTGCTGGGATTAAAGGCGTGCGCCACCACGCCCGGCTTCAGAACCTACTTTTAAAAGTCAGGCACAGTGGCATACTTGTGATCCCAGCAGTGGAGAGGCAGAAACAGGCAGATCCCTGAGCCTTGCTGGACAGCCTAGCCTAATCAGCAAACTCTAGGCCCTAGTATGAGCCCTGATTCAAAAAACAAAGTAAATGGTTGGGCCTGGTGGCACGTGCCTTTAATCCTGGCACTCAGGAGCCAAAGGGAGGGGGACCTCTGTTAATCTGAGGGCAGCGTGGTCTACATAGCAAATTCCAGGCCAGCCAGGGTGACACAGCCAGACCTTGTCTCAAAAAAAAAAAAAAGGTAAACAGTAAACGGCAGAAGTTCACAGAGCACAGCCATGCAGGATGGGACTCTACTCGCTTTTCTGAATCACTGCCTTATTTCTTTCTGCCCCTTTCTAATAAGCATGTTTTCCTTAATACTCTGGGCTTCCCTCTACATTTTGGACTACCTTGACCTTTCTCTGAAGCTTCTCTCCCCACCACGTAGCTACTGGTCAGCCCTGTCTGACTTCCATGCCAGCTTAGATGGTGTGGCTTTTCCCCTTTTCTCCTCCATTTTCTTCCTCTGAGCAGCAGCTGAGGGTTTACAACTTGCCTACGATGTGGATTTGCTTTTTGTTTGTATGTTTTCTTTTAAACTCTTAATAAAACCGTCCTTGTGCTTCAAAACCAGAAAACCAAATGAATGGCTCCAAGGAGCAATACTCACTGCTGACCTCTGGCTTCCATGTGTGCACCTGAGCATACACACATACATATGTGCCCACATGAACACACATACAAATGAAAGGAGGAAGGAAAGATATGAGAGAAGGAGGGAAGAAAGGAGGGAGAGGTGGAAAGCCAGACCTAGCCTGTTATCCCAGAACTTGGGAGGTAGAAACAGAAGGATCATGTAGAGCCAAGCTCGACTACATAGCCCAAGAGCTATGTGAGATCCTTTCTCAAAAAAGGGAGTGGTGGGACTAAAAATGACCATCTCTTCATTTCTCCACAGAAACCTTACTCTATCAGAAACTGCCCCCATCTTCACTTGAGTACACTGATTCCCTCTCCTCCCTCCTGTGCCTTCCCACTGACCCACTAACATGTTCAAGTATCTCCCAATCTCAGCTATTGTGAGATTTCCCTCTCTTCCCTATCCAAACTTCTAGAAGAAAAACAGTCTAGACACAGTGCTCCTGCTCCTTGCCCACTCGATTCACAACTGTGTTTCCATCATTCTGAAACAGATTAGGGAAGGTTGATTCTATGATTGTCCAATCCTGAGGGCTTTTCCTGTGTGTAGTCCAATCACTTAACTCTAGGGTAGCATGTCTGTAAGACACTGCCAGCCACTGGTTTTCCTCCTACTTCTCTAACTCTGTCCTTCTGGGGTATCTCCTACTGAATGTTATTTATTTATTTGGTTTTCCAAAACAGGGTTTCTCTGTTCCCCCTGGCTGTCCTGGTACTTGTTCTGTAGGCCAGGCTAAACTCAGATGCAGAGATCCACCTTCCTCTGCCCTCCTGTGCTGTTAGTGTGCCATCACGCCTGTCTTCCTACTAAATTTTAAATTTCGTTCTACTTAGATTTCATGCTCAACTCACTACTTTCCTGAGTGCTGACTAGTTTGTGTTTTCAAACTATATCTCACAGACAGCTTCAAGCCAATCAATTCCATGACATTTAAATTCCCTAAATTTTCTCTCCTAAAATTGATTTACTCAAAGCCCTTAGCCCACTTCAATAAACTAAAAAGTTATCAGGCTTGGTGGTTTATGCCTTTAAATGTAGCATCTGAGAGGCAGAAGCAGGTGGATTTCTGAATTCCAGCCTGGTCTATATAGTCAGTTTCAAGCAAGCCAGAGCTACATAATGAGACCTTAAATCAAAAGGAAAAGAAAAAGGGGGGGGTGTTTGTATACCCTTCACCCTCTCACTGAAGGGCATTCCCTAGGATATGAAAAACACCAGCAAACCACTTCCTGCTTCTGCCATACTCTGCTGAGGATGAAGCATAGTGCTAAGAACAGAATATTCTGGTCCCTGGTGGTATATTCTGAATTCAGGTCTACAGGAGGGTGGGGTGGTAAGAGACAAGACAATTTTAACAAGCATCAATCATAACGAGAAAAAAAATCACAGCAAAAGTTCAACTGAGTACTCTATTCAGTCAACTTGAGAACTAATAAACCACAGTTGAAGCTGGGTGTGCTGGGACATGGCTTCAATTCCAGCGCTCAAGAGAACTGTGAGTTCAAGATTGGTGTGGACTATGTAGTGAGACCATGTTTCCAAAAAAAAATCAGAAACAGCACCAAAACTAACAACAACAAAAAGTCCTGTAGATTTTGGCTGCAAGGCTTAGGGTGGTTTGTAATAGGCAAGAGATGAGCAGACAGCTGCAAACATTCTACACACTGATCATAACAGCAAGGCCTGCTCTTTCCCTTTCCTATACAACACCTCAGCAGCATCACCTAGACTGACTAGATACCTGGAATGGATCTTCCACAGCTCTCCTGCACTCTCTAAGTCCAATCAAGTCCTGAGTATGACTTCAAAATGACAGCCGGGCATGGTGGTGCACGCCTTCAATCCCAGCACTTAGGAAGCAGAGGAAGGCGGTGTGAGTTCAAGACCAGCATGGTCTACAAACTGAGTCCAGGACAGTTAAGGCTCTGTTAAACAAAGAAATCCTGTCTCAAAAAAAAAAAAAAAAAAAACAACAAACAAACAAAATGTTCACCGTCACTCCTCTCTGTTCATATTACCACTCTGCCAATCAAGCCATAGCAACAGCTTCCTAAACACTATTCTGTCAGACAGCTCCCTCAGGCTCCCCAGCAACCACACACCTCCATCAGAAAACTTAGAATGGCTTCTAGTGTTCTCAGAGACAGCTTCCAGACCCACAGCTCCCTGTAAAGTAGGCCCTGCCTTTCCTCAAGCCTTTGCAATTGTAACCCTGAACATAGACTTTGTTTCCTGTCAATGAGACACTTTGCCCTAGTGATGCTGCCTTGTAGGCCCCCCCAGTGTATGAGGAGGCTCTTGGCCCTCATATGACTGCTCGCTCAACTGGGGGGACGGGGACTGTCATGTAGGGACACTCCACTCTGGAGGAGTCTGATGGAAGGGATGGGGGTAGAGAGTGGGAGGGCAGGACTGGGATGGGTGGAAAGAGGACACTGTGATGGAGATATAACCTGAATAAATAAATGTTAAAAAAAGAGAGAGAGAGAGATTAAGGAAAAAAATAGATGAGTATGACTGCACAAAAATTTAAAGTATTCACAAAAACACACCATTAGCAATATATAAAAAACAAAATAGAAAAATAGCCTGCCATGCATACTACCAAAGATTAGTACCTTTTTGCTTGTTCATTTGTTTTTGTTTCTTTTTGTTTTTTGAGACAGGGTTCTCTGTGTAACCCTGGCTATCCTGAAACTAGCTCTTTAGATCAGGCTGGCCTTGAACTCACAGAGATCCGCCTGCCTCTTCCTACCTAGTGCTGGTGCCTAGGCAGCCACCAATGCTGCCCTGCAGTAAGGATTAATACCTTAAACATGTAAATAATTCCTATCAAAGTAAGAAATGAACATCCTAATCCAGGCGTGGTAGCGCACGCCTTTAATCCCAGCACTCAGGAGGCAGAGGCAGGCGGATCTCTGTGAGTTCGAGGCCAGCCTGGTCTACAAAGCAAGTCCAGGACAGCCAGTACTGTTTGCTACACAGAGAAACCCTGTCTCGTAAAACCAAACCAAAACAAACAAACAAAAAAAAAAAAAGAAATGAACATTCTAACAAGAATGTGAACAACGGAACATAAAAAAATTCAACACAGCCGGGCGGTGGTGGCGCATGCCTTTAATCCCAGCACTTGGGAGGCAGAGGCAGGCGGATCTTTGTGAGTTCGAGGCCAGCCTGGTCTACAAAGCGAGTCCAGGACAGCCAGAGATATTCAGAGAAACCCTGTCTCGAAAAACAAAACAAAAAAAAAAAAATTCAACACAGAAGAAAAAAATGAAAGGAAGAGAGAAGTATGGAGGGAAAAAGGAAGGAAATATATCCAATCTTCTAATCAGGACAGATAAGACAAATGCCTATACAGGTTAACCTTTCTGGTGAAAGGATTGTAGTTTATATTGAAAACTAAAATATGCCCATCTTTAGAGCCAGTCACTTAACATTCAGAAAGTTATTCTAAGAAAGTATCACAACAAATACTCAAAGTCTTTAAAAAAATTTTTTTTTCTTGGCACAGCCATTAAGACACCTGCTGCCAAGTGTCTTGCTGCCAAGACCAGAGTTCAATCCCAGTGACCTACAGTAAGGTAAAAGGAGAGAAAAGGAAAAAAACCAAGTCTCTTAAGTTGTCCTTTTAACTGAACGTGTGCTGTAATATGTGCACACAAGCACACATGCACATGCAATAAATAAATAATAAAATTGAAAAAAAAATACTGCCAGGGGTGGAGGCACATACCTACATAATTAATGTCAGTACTCTGGAAACTAAGGCAAAACAGTGAGTTTAAGGCCTGCCTTATAGCTACACAGCCAAGATCCTATTTTTAAAAATAATAATAATAATAATAATTAAAGAAAAGTCCTATATCTGTTTTACTGTAACTATAAAGTAATCTAAATGTCTAAGAAGAGGAGATCAGTTAATTAAATTCCAATACAGCAATCAACAGGTTCAGATGACACTGACGACCTAGGGACATACTGACTAACATTCCTTGTGGTAGAAGTTAAGTCTTTGCAGTGAAATCAGCAGGCAGTTCAGGTCAGCATCTGGCAGCACATAGGGAGGAGCTTGGGTCCCTCTGGTTTGCTGATATGGACAAGAAGCCAGTTGTGGCCGGACGATATGCCTTGTTGAACAGGTATGGCTAAGAAACTGCACAAGCCACGCAGATGACGTCAGTTATCGTGAGAAGCAACGGGACTGTTGGACATCGCAAGAAATCTCGTGGACCCTTGAGATTGCCAAGTATCAAGAGATAATGCGATATGTAAGATGAGAATTCCATGTGGTCTCTTCCTCCTGCCCTCACTGACTGAGAGGTCATGCTGAATAAGCTCACAGCAAGGTACGCCATCAACAGAATTTAGACTGTTAGAGCCTAAAGCAAAGGCCTGGCATAAACTTACTGAGAGAGAGTTCTTCAAGGACGTCTGTCTTGGGGCCCAGAGCACCAGGAAAGCGCGCAAAGCAAGTGGAGTTCAGAAGCCGCTTGGAGAGGCCTTCGGCTGTGAGGTTTGGCCGGGCCAAGGAGACTGTTAGAGGCGAGTTTCAGCTGATGAACAAAGCCGGCCTCAGTTTGGCGGCTGGAATAGACTGACTTTATAAACGGCCACAATTTGGTGGTGGAGATAAACTGGCATTGCGAACTTGCAAAGTAAGGACCAACAAACACCAAGCTTTGAAAAGGACTGCCTTCGGGGACTGCCATAAACTAAAGCTGTCCTAAATGGACCTACGCTAAGAATATTAATATCCTTTTAAGAAAGTTAAAATACTGTTAAGTGTTTTTAGCTAGGTATTAGAGTGTTCTTAGGTATTAGGGTACTCTTAGATTATAGATTTTAGATTATAGGTTTTAGGATATAAATAAAAATATTCTGTTACACTTCCTCTGTTTCTCTGGCTATATACTTTGTTCCATTATTATTAAGGATTAGTTTGTACACCAAAAGAAACTTGTAAGACTTATTTGTTTTCTTCCATATCAACCAAAGACTTCATTTGTTTTTGAGACAAAGCCTCTACGTGCTTTGAGCTAGCCTCAAACTCATGATCCTTCGGCCTTGGTCACCCAAGTGACTTGGACTGCAGACGCACACCACCATGCTCAGCTCAACCAAAGACTGCATTTGAAACTCATTCATTTTGTTGTTTTAAGTCTTCCAACCCCAAACACCAAATACCATTTCAAAGTCCCCAGATGAAACAGGCATAGCAGGCACAGAACACTGGATGAGAGCTGTTGATAAACAGAGCCTGGGTGGAAGAGCAGCTGGGGACATAGCTCAATGGCAGAGTACACACGTGAACAAGCCTCGCTTCAAAAACCCCACTGCTCAAGAAAAGAGAGAGCAAAGGAGGAGATAAGTAACACATGGTAACAGTGCCTAGAACGCCGTCTTACATCCAGTGCAGGAAGAGTCTGTAAGGGCCGGTTGCAAGAGAGGAAAAGAAGGGCAGAAAGCCACAGGAAAACAGAAACAGGAGGGTAGGGCTGCAAGCACCGACACTCAACTTTCCCACACCCATGCATTTACCTCTGCATATGTTCTTTAATCTCAAGCCATCACCAGGTCTCTGTTTTGAACCCACAACTCTAACAAGTTTAGTCATCCGGTATCTAAGTTCATAGCAGACTAAAAGCAGAAGCTGAAGAGCGCTATAATTCAGAAAGGCACACAGACAACATCAAGAAGTAACAGTTGACAGTCTCAAAGGAACCAAACGAGAAAACAGAACAAACCTCAAAAAGAACAGCAACTCAGAACCATCTCACTCAGGAGCAAAGTGTCTTACATCAGGCAAACCTCCAAGGCAGGGCAGCAGCATTCTTGTAATAAAAAGAACTGCCCCGTGTTAGAGCTGGACCTTAACTCTGCCCGCATACAAGCTGCACTGCATGCACATAAACGTGGGAGTTAGGGTGCAGTCTTCCTGCAGCACAAGGCACAGCTGTGCCAGACAGGCTCAGGTATTTCCACCTACAACATGCTGCCTCTGTGGCACATATTCTAGAGACAGGAATATGCGATGTTTTCACACACACACAAAAAAAGCCTGTCTAAATACTAAAATGCCAGAAACTGATAAACACAAAAGGACTAACTGGACGTAATAGTATATACTTTTAATCCCAGCACTCGGAGGCAGAGGCAGGTGGATCTCTGTGAGTTCGAGGCCAGGCTGGTCTACAAAGCAAGTCCAGGACAGCCAGGCTCTGTCACACAGAGAAACCCTATCTCGAAAAACCAAGAAAAAAAAAAAACCCACCAAAGAACCAAAAAACCAGAATGATAAGAGTGTGTATGCACATGCACGAACAGATACACACATAATTAAAAAGGAAAATATATCTTTAAAAATTAAAATAAGGGCTGAGCATGGTGGCACACACCTTTAATCCCACACCTCAGGAGGCAGAGGCAGGTGGATCTCCATGAGTTCCTGGTCTACAGAGCAAATCCAGGACACTCCAGGTGGGTTACAGAGAAATCCAGTCTCACAAAACCAAAAAAAAAAAAAAAAAAAGAAAAAGAAAACAAAACAATTCAATCAAACTATTTGCACATTTTAACTCAACACAAATTACAAACTAGCCTCTAGAAAGGTTACAAATATATGCATGTCATCTTGTTTATGAAACTGAATGTTTTCTTCTCTCTTTCCTCCCTATCTTCCTTCCTTTTTCTATTTCCTCCCTTCATTCCTTCCTTTCTGATTAATGCACTTAAATTTCTTCACAGCACAAAAAGAGCCTGTCGTTATTAATACTGTTAACGAATAACAGTGATAAACTCCACTGTGACGTGGCACCTGCCTTCCTCCCAGGCACTTGTCATGTCGCTGCCCCCTGGACTCTCCCCACATTCCCGTGTCAACAGCTCTGATACATACTCAATCTCCAACCCCTGAATACACAGCCATCCTGAAGACACCTCATCTGACCTTCCCACTTTCGCGTTTACTTGGCACTGACTTTTATCACCGCACCCTCTTGACTCTACTTCTCACTCTTTGCTCATTCTGCTGCTTCCTTCACCGTTATCCATTCACTGGGCTGTACCAGTGATGGCAGATGGACCAGGCACTACAACAGGCACCAGAAACACAGCAATAAACAAGCCAGATTCTTGCTTTAGGCAGTTAAAAGTCTAGTGGGAGTAGATAAATAAAAAGCACGAACATTAGTTGATATAGAGACAAAATAAGCCTTAGCTGGTATGTGGTCTGGGAAGGCCATTCTGAAGTGAGAGTTGAGTGACAGGAACCAGCCAGAAAAGGGTCCAGTCAGGCCTGGGACTGAAGAGGAAACATATAATATGTTCCAAAAAGAAAAAGAAGAGCAGGGCCTGGTAGTGCAAGCCTTTAATCCCAGCACTCAGGATGCAGGGGCAAGATGGATCTCTGTTTGAGGCCAGCCTGGTCTATGCAGAAGATTCTAGGCTAGCTAGTACTACACAATAGCATCTTGTCTGAAACAAACACACAAAATGAAAAATGGAGAGCTAAGGATGAATTAGTATGACTAAGAAGCATTGTTTAAGCAGGGTGTGATGGTGTAGACTAACAATCCTAGCATTTGACTGAGACAGGACAGACAGAGTCTGAAGCTAGTCTGGGCTAGAAAAACTTAGACAGATTAATGGATAGATGGGGGGGGGGACAGGCAGGCAGGCAGGCAGGCAGACAGACAGACAGACAGACAGACAGACAACAGTAGAGCTAGAACAGGGGTCTGCAGGCCACAGAGGAGTTGGGCTTGAATGCCAGTTGTACTTGTCTTCCTCCATCTGTCCTACTGCTGATCCTCAGGCCCTGTCACTCTGCAGGCAGCCTCCCTGTAAGGCTCCATCCCACCTTCCATCCTAGCCTGTGCTTGGTGACAACTGCATCCAAGCTCTCCTCTAACACAGGCCAGTCCTCTGGCAGCACCCTGAACTATATCCACACTGGGTTCCCAACTAGCCAGGTATAGTGGCTCACATTTGTAATCCCAGAACTTAGGAAACTCGAGGCAGAAGGACTGACATGACTTCAAGGACTCCTTGAGCTAGCTACAGGTGGGTTACAGTTCAGGCTAGAGACAGTGTCTCAAAGCAAAGTAAAACAAAACAAAACAAGGCATCCCAAGAAAAGTCACTGTCTTTCCTCTGAACGTTATTTTTGCTTTTTTTGTTTTGTTTTGTTTTTCGAGACAGGGTTTCTCTGTTTAACAGCCCTGGCTATCCTGAACTCCCTCTATAGACCAGGCTGGCTTGAACTCACAGAGATCCGCCTGCCTCTGCCTTCCGAGTGCTGGGATTAAAGGCATGTGCCACCATGCTCGGCTATTTTTACTTTTTTTAAAGTTTTGTTTTGTTTTGTTTTTCGAGACAGGGTTTCTCTGTGTCGTCCTAGATGTCCTGGAACATACTCTGCAGATCAGGTTGGTCTTGAACTCACAGAGATCTGCCTGCCTCTACCTCCCAAGTGCTGGGATTAAAGTTGTGTGCCACCACATCTGGCTGATTTTTATTATTTTTAACCAATAACAACAAATTCCACTGTGACTCAGCATCTGCTTCTTCCCATGGAAATTACAAATGAATTATACATACAGAGAGCCGGGATCTGTGCAGGAGAGTGCTAGGAACTGAACCCCATCCTCTGCCAGAGTAATCTGCACTTAACCATCTCTCCACCCCATTTTTACTTTTACTAATACCATTATCTACCCAGCCACATAAGCCAGAAACCCATTCTATAGCTCAGCTTTCTCTTACCTCTCACATCACCTAATGATTAACACTAATTTTTCTACGTTTCTGGGAAAGATCAAGAAAGAAATGAGAAAAATAAATATAATGGAATCTTTCATCTCCACTAAGAATACCCCCTAGTACCTATATCCCAAACACAAGGCAGGCCACAGCTGATAATCCATTTCAGGAATGCTGTCTTAATCCTATCTACACAGGTCTATCCCTTCAATCCAATAACCCCATACACACATACCAAGCAGCCTCAACAGAAACCCTAGAACTTTAAAACAACTGAGTTAGAAGCCGGGCGTAGTGGCGCACGCCTTTAATCCCAGCACTCGGGAGGCAGAGGCAGGCGGATCTCTGTGAGTTCGAGGCCAGCCTGGTCTACAAAGCGAGTCCAGGACAGCCAGGGCTACACAGAGAAACCCTGTCTCGAAAAGCCAAAAAAAAAAAAAAAAAAACTGAGTTAGAAGAAGCCCATAAGATCATCCACAGCTTAGAAAGGAGAATGTGCTCTAGACTGCTGGAATGCCAGTTCCTGGCCTCATACACTTGTCTGTTCATATTCTATGAGCCAACCTAAAGACTTGAATGTAGACTCTTGACAGCACGCTATCACGTTAGAAATCACCCTGTAATTTTTAGGTAAGGGCATAGCCACTTAATGCATTTTATATTTACTCTGTGCTATGGTTTCAAGGCTTCAAAGCAGAAAGACTTCACCTTTTGAGAAAAATCTCCATTACCAAAAAAAGAAAACAAAAACAAAACACTTTTTACAAGTGAATTGCCGTAATTAGTCAGAGTCCCATGAGCTGAAGCTCATGAAGCTCACCAGGCAAGCCACCAGCCCAGTCAGGTTTGCTGTTGAGGCTTCTTTCCATTTCCCTCTCCCAGCCCCGCAGGAACAAGGAGAATTGTGTGCCCATACTCTGGGGGCTCCATTCACTGAGTTCAGATGCTGCCTCTCTAACTTCATGCTGTGACTCAGCTGCTCTTTGGTGACTATGAAAGTATTAGTCACCCATATACACATGCAATCCTTTCCATCTCCTCCACCAATCTCAATCTCTTTGAGGTTCCCCCGCCCTTCCTGGTTGCACCTTCAGCAAATCCATACATTCCTAACTGCTACTTCCTGCCCCCATGACCACTACCTCCAATACAGATGAGCATCACCATTATAATATACTGCAGGCCAATGAACAGGAACACATCCTTTTCTTAAAAGTATTTTTACTGCCGGGCAGTGGTGGTGCATGCCTTTAATCCCAGCACTTGGGAGTCAGAGGCAGGCAGATCTTTGTGAGTTCGAGGCCAGCCGGTCTACAGAGTGAGTCCAGGACAGCCAAGGATACACAGAGAAACCCTGTCTCAAAAAACCAAAAAAAAAAAAAGTATTTTTACTAATGTTTTGATACCTGGCCTAGTCTTCAACTTTGTAGTATTGCTTCAAACAGTTTCAGAGTTCCTTTGTACAGTTAAAATACTTACATCTCTACTTTTGAGATGAACAGTGCTAAGAGGCCATTATTTAACCCATCCATGAAGGATTTCTATGACCTTCTGGAAGATGTTCCATTTTGCTTTGGATCTGTTATTCCTCAACCTTACCAAGACCACAGTCAATGGTTCTTATCACTGTAAAAAGTTATATGAAGCTCTCCAGCATAGATTTAATGTGTTATTGGAACAGGGTTAGGGGAAAGGCTGTATCTCAAACCTAGTCCTGCCTGTCTGCCTCCAGGTTAGATCTATCCTAATTTTCATTCAGCTAATTTGCTTTTCTAGTCCCTACTGTTACATTGTTAAATCAGGAAGCTCTTGATTTGGATACAAATTAACTTACAACCCACACCCTGACCCTAAAGAAGTGATTATCTAATACTTCAAAGTGGATACAAATTAAATAAATACAACACAAAACAAACAAAAACCCTCAGAGATTATGGGCCTCACAGTCACCACAGCCAGCAACAATGACAGGCACCCAGAGGTCTTTGATTTAAATAGGTAAATGGGACAAGAAACACATCCCAGTACAAGGAACACTGAGGTACTCAGGCATTCCTAAGAGCTCAATCCTGGTCCAAGTGGGACATCTCAGCTACTAAGCAGACTGAAGGAGGCAGAACCCAACATCAAGGGCTACCCTGGCTATGGAGAGAGCTCAAAGCCACCCCAGACAATTTAAATTTAGTGAGACAAAATTTCAAAAAGAAATGCAAAAAGAACCCTGAAGAGCTGTAGATACATTAGTTAACAAGCACAAGGATCCAAGTTTGATCCTCAGAACCCATATTTTAAAAAGCTGGTGTAGTGAAAGTGTTTATAATCCCAGTGGAAAGGAGACAAGCAGGTTCCAGGGGCTTGCTAGCCAGCAAGCCTAGCCTACTTGGTGAGCTCCAGGCCAATCACAAACTCTGACTCTAAACAAACAAACAAATAAATAGATGGTGTCAGAAGAATGACACACAATGTTGAACTAGTGACTCCACATATATGCACACACCAATCTGTACACACACACACACACACACACACACACACACACACACACACACACA
>CAJQZJ010000523.1:935955-968349 GCA_907164525.1 Lophiomys imhausi | reverse complement strand
ACACACACACACACACACACACACACACACACACACACACACACACACAGAGCATGCAGCATGTGACCCAGGCTTGTAATCCAGGCACTTGGAAGGTGGAAGCAGGAGGATCAGATTCACTTCACCTTCAGCTGCATAATAAGCCTGTCTAAAAGAAAACATAGTTGGGCTAAGAATCTATTTCAGTTGGTAGAGTACTTATCTAGCACACACAAAGTCCTGGGTGTAATCCCCAGAGCTATACAAACTGGCCATGATGGTACATACCTGTAAACCCAACACTTGATAGGTAGAGGCAGGAAAACTGGAGTCATCCTCAACTACACACTGAGTGGGAAGTTAACCTAAAACCACACGCAATGCTGACAGAATGGGGAGGGGTACTGAGAGATGGCTCAGCACTTAAGAGCATTCCCTACTCTTGCAGAAGACCAGGGTTCAGTTCCCAGCAGACCATGGCAGCTTACATAATTCCAGTTCCAGGGGACCCAGTGCCCTCTTCTGGCCTCTGTGGTCATTAGGCTGCACACAGCACACTTACATACCGTCAGACAAAACACTCATACACACAAATTAGATAAATACATCTTTTTAAAAAGATTTTAAAAGGAGTTAAGATGTAGCTCAGTGGCAGCATCCGCCTGTATGCATGGGTTCTAGATTCAATCTCAAAGAGCTAAATCCACAGTAAAGGGAAACAAGGAAGCAAGTAGATCAGGACCAAGCAGACCGCCAAGCTGTCCCCCTTCCTGACACAGATGGCTCTCAGAAAGAGAGAGAGAGTCAAATCACAGTGCTTCTCCCTTCTCCCTTTGTTCATGAAGGGGCTTATGGATATGTTTCAAACTCCAGCTCTGATACATTATATTATTACACAACAAAACAAATACTCCCTTGCAAAAACAAACTTTATACAACCAAATATTAAGAATTACCACTGAGCCGGGCGGTGGTGGCGCACGCCTTTAATCCCAGCACTTGGGAGGCAGAGTCAGGCGGATCTCTGTGAGTTAGAGGCCAGCCTGGTCTACAAAGTGAGTCCAGGATAGCCAGAGATATACAGAGAAACCCTGTCTCGAAAAAAAAAAAAAAATTACCACCGGGTGTGGTGGCACACGACTTTAATCCCAGCATTCGGGAGGCAGAGAAGGTGGATCTCTGTGAGTTGAAGGCTAGCCTGATCTACAGAGTGAGTCCAGGACAAGTGGGGGGGGGAGGACTTCAAAAAACAATTATCTAGTCAGAGACTGCTAACCAACAACATGCCAGGCCTACCCTAAGTGCTCTGCATATATCCTTTTAAATTAAAAAAAAAATCTCAGGTTTTACATTTTAAGAATGAGAAAAATGGATCTTAGGAGTCAGTCAACATCACAGAGATGATCGAGCATTCAAGTAAAGAGCTGCCTACCTCTAGTGTCCATGGTTGTAACCTCAGTCCCCACAGTGCTAGCCTAAGGTACAAAGGAAAACACAGAGGCACCCCTGTACTCTAGCAGGGCAAGGGAGGACAGAGCAATGGAAATCAAGTTTGCCCAAACACTGCTGAGCTGCACACTCTCTGACCAAGCCAAGACTCTTCCACAGTCAAAGGCTAAGAGAAATTATCTCCAATACAGCCCCACCAACTAGTCCCCACTCCAACCCTCATCAAAGCTTCCAGAATGCTAAAGAAAAGGAGACAAAGGCGTGAGGAAGACGGTTGGCTTACACCTGGAGAAAACTAAACAAGTTTTAAAACTTGCAATAGAAGAAATACTTCCAGCATTGACCAGATTAGCCAAGCAGAGAAAAAGTTGAGTCAGCAGGAGCTAGAGACCAACCACCTCCCCCTGCACAGCCCACGGGACCACAGTCCTATCTCCTCCCTGTCCACATAGTCACTAAGACTCTTATTCACAGGAGCACTAAGAGGACATTCATCCTTCTTTCACATTAACAGACCCACTGCAACAGCTATGAATGACCTTGTACACAGGCATCAAGCAAATGGCACAGCAGTGGACTGTTTTCCCCGGACTCAAGGCCTACATGAAAGCGGTGATATTTTAGATCACTGTAATTCCAGATGTTAATATGGCATTCATGCTATTCTCAGCCCTGTCAACAATATAGAGATGTCATCAGCTCTGCAGCTCTGAGTCCAATAACCTCTCAACTTTTCAGAAGTCCTAAGTAATGCTTCAGCTGGCACTGCCATTCATTGTCTGCCAATGTTAATTCAGCCTGAGGAAAATGGCAGCTCAAGCTGATTCAACCATAACTGACCTCACATGAAACCCCAGGTTTTTAAAACTACATTACTACTTTTTGTGTATGTGTGTGGGCAAGCTCACCAACTCATTGCATGTGGAGGTCAGAGGACAGTTTGCAGGAGTCTGTTCTCTCCTTTCACCATGTGAGTCTAGGGACTAAACTCAGGTTGGCAGGGATGGCAGAGAACGTCTTTACCTGCTGAGCCATCATCATGCTGCCCCAAAACTCCCAAGTTTTTATTATTTCAACTTTGTTTTACCTCTGTTGAGTTGCCCTTTGGCAGGATGGAAACATAACTCAAAAGGACCCCTGCTTGTCACCAGTTTTGTGTGTCTCTCTGTCACCCAGTAGCATATAGCTCCATGGTAGTGTTTACCTAAGATTCATGAAGCCCTGGCTCATTCTCCAGTAGAAAAACCCAAAATACATAAGACCACTCCACCTTTAACAAACAATTAGCCAGCCCCAAAATCTTACTACTACCAAGGTAGCACAACATGATGTGGTGACAAAAGAGTTGGATGGCTCAGAAGCACCCAATATGTGTGACTTCAGGCACTTGAACTCTATGAGGTGTGTCTGATCTCAATAAACCTTTCTAGTTCTTACAGTAACAATGTATTACATTCTCTCACTCATTCTTAATAACATCCCTAAGAGGTAAGGAGAAGCAACTTTTGTAAAAATTCACTTTCTTAGAATCAGTAAACCAGCAACTTTTCTTATTCTTTTAAAAATTATCCTTAATTCTCTGCATAAACTAAGCTCTTATGAGAATAAGCCAGTAAGTCTTGGCAGGTCCTTGCTGAAGTCAGTGGTAATAGTATCCTAACACTCATTAATATAGATTTAGAACTTAAAATCTCTCCCCAAATCTTCCCATCTCAATGCTATAGTTGGAATGTGTTCTTCCAAAGTCAATGTGTTGGGTTCCAGTCACCAAGATGGTGATATAAAAAGGTGAGGCCTTCAGGAAATGACCCTCAAAGGAAAGGCCCTCAAAAATGAGATGAGTCTCCTTATATGAAGTGCAGAATGCTGTCCTGTCCATTTGTCCCTGTGAGGAAAGATGGGAAAGCAGGCAGTCTGTGGCCGAGGAGAGAGCCCTGGCCACAACTCCATGCTGACACTCTGGTTGTTCATGTCTAGCTTCCAGAACTGAGAAATAAACTGTCTTGCTTACAAGCTACCCATTTTATGGAATTCTGCTATAGCAACCCAAAGAGACTTAGACAATGATTAATCCTAAAATACTGTAGAAGTATTCCCGGGTTTAAAAACTCACAAAGTGATTTATTTCAGAAGGGCTATTAAAGGTCAAGAGTGTTCTAGAAGGGGCCAAGGGTACATGTTCATGGGTGGAGGACATGTCTAGCCTAGGATATACAGGACCTCTGGTTCCATTCCCATTACTAACAGAAAAAAGAAGTGAATATTAGTATTATGAAAAAAAGATGCTAGGGTCAGGCATGGTGGCCACACCTTTAATCTCAACACCCAAGAGGCAGAGACAGACAGTGAGTTAAGGCCAGCATGGGCTACACAGTGAAACACTGTCTTTTTTTTTTTTTTTTAAAGATTTATTTTATGCATATGTGTGCTCTATCTGCATGTACACCAGCATTCCAGAAGAGTGCACCAGATCACATTGTGGATGGTTGTGAGCCACCATGTGGTTGCTGGGAATTGAACTCAGGACCTTTGGAAGAGCACTAGGCAGTGCTCTTAACCGCTGAGCCATCTCTCCAGCCCCGAAACACTGTCTTAAAAAGCAGAAAATGGTATTAATATAACAAATACAAGGGAGAATTTTCTGGAAGGATCTTGCATTTACAGCTAGTAGCCCTGGGTCAAGTTCTTTTGTGAATATAGCTTGGGAGAGTCATTTAACCATTCCTACTACTGTGTTCATACAGGCACAGTAATCGTTGTCCTCCTTACCTCTTAGGGATATTATTAAGAATGAGTGAGAGAATGTAATACATTGTTACTGTAAGAACCAGAAAGGTTTATCGAGATCAGACACACCTAATGGAGAAGCCACGAAGATTCCCCTTCTGCCTTTCTAATAGAAACAACCTGATTTATGTCCAATAAACAAGGGACCATTAACACGATCCATTGCAGGGCTAGGGTGTGTAGCATACTGTCTAAATTCTGGAGTGGTTGAGGGGAGAGATCACTGAGGACTGAAACATTATAAAAGTTGCATGTCCAAGTCTTTTACTGGAACCCATCCTTCAAGGAACCCTGCTTAAAAGTAATAATGCTAGTTCAGCACATCTGATGTACTCTAGCCTTCTCTCTGCAAAGTAGAAGTGAGTACTTTCCATCTCCTGAGGAACAAAAATGACTGAGGACCGTCATTCTAAAGCAGTGCTCTTCAAACAGTATATCCGAGACAGTCCACTGAGGTACAGAAAGGAAAGGTACACCTTCATGTATTCTCATTACAGAAAGCAAGATTTTCAAGAAAAAGGCAACCCCCACCCGAAAAAAAGAATGAAAAAAAAAAATCTTCTACTTGAAAAGATTAATATCCAGAATGCAGAGAATTCCTAAGCTTCAGAAAAATAAGTAAATAACTGATTCAAAAATGAGCAAAGGACTTAAATGGACATTTCTTCAAAAAGATACACAAGTGGATAAGCATATGACAATGCTCAACATCACTAATAATTTGGAAAATGCAAATCGAAACTACGATGAGACACTATATAATGCCCACTAAGCCAGTTACCTTTGCAAACAGAAAATGAAGCCTGGCTTCATGGCACAGGTCTACGCTCCCAGCTCTCAGAGACAAGGTAGAGTTCAAAGTCAACTTGGGCTACCCTGTCTCTAAAATAACAACACTACAGCTGGTCACAGTGGTACATATCTTTAATCCCAGCTCTGGGAGGCAGAGACTGGCAGATCACTTTGAGTCCACCTGTAAGTTTGAGGCCAGCCTGGTCTATGTAATGAGTTCCAGACCAATAAGAGTCATAGTGAGACATTGTTTCAAAAAACTAAAACTAAATAAGTGAATAAATAAAACAAAAATAATAACTAGCCAGGTGGGGTGATGAATGCCTGCCTATAAGCCAAGCACAAGGGAATTGAGGAAGCAGAAACAGGAGTTAAAGGTTATTCTCAGCTATATTCAAGGCCAGCCTAGGCTAAATGAGACTTTGACTAAAAATACAAAAACAAAAACTGGGGCTGAAGAGATTTCAGCAGTTAAAAATGCTTGCTTTTGCAGAGGACCAGAATTCAGTTCCTAGTACCCATGTCAGAAGGCTCACATTGCCTGTATCTATAGCTGCACATGGTGTACATTCATATAAACACACACACACATAAAAATAAAATAAAAATAAATCTTTAAGATAAAAATTATCAAAGGAGTAACTAAGATTCTTGTGCACTGTTGATAGCATGTAGGCTGACCAGGTCATGACAATCCCTCAAAGAACTGGTAAGAAAACTGCCAGAGGCCCAAAAGGATGACTCAGCAGGTAAAGATGCTAAGCCTCAATCCCAGGGTGCCATGTGGTAGAAAAAGAAAAACAACTCCTACGAATTGGCCTCTGACTTCTGTATGGGCACTGAGATGTGTGCATAAACCCCCCACACACACTAAAAAAAAAAAAAAAAAGTTTTAAAAAAATTTCCATATGACCCGGCAATTCTGTGTATATCCCAAAATAATTCAATGCAGTGCCTTAAAGAAAAATTTCCACAACCATGTTCATAACTTCACTATAGTTAAAAGGTGGAAGGAATTCACTAGCCCATCAACAAACAAATAACTAAGTAAAATGTAAAATGTATGCACAACAGAACATTACTGAGCCTTAAAAAATAAAGAATAAGCTATACCATGGATGAACCTTGAAGACATTACGCTAAGAAATCTCACCAACTAGCTAAAGAAGCCAGCTGAAAAAGGCAGACAGCCTATGACTCCACTAGAAGTACTTAAAAGTACTTGTCAAAAGTAATCGAGACAGAAAGTGGAGTGGTGGCTACCAGAGGGGAGAGTATTGAGTATACAATTTTGGTTTTCCAAGATGAAAGAATTAAGGAAGAAGAAGATGGTGTGATGGCTATAATTTATAAAGGTAACAAATATTAACCAACTGTGCACTCAAATAGCTATGAGGACAGAATGTGCTAGGTATACTTTGTAATGTGCTAGGTATACTTTGTGTGTGTGTTTGTTTGTTTTTTGAGACAGGGTCTCATTATGTAGCTCTGACTGCCTAGAACTTGATATGTACACCAGGTTGACCTAAAACTCACAGGGATCTGCTTGTCTCTGCCTACCAGTGCTGGGATTAAAGGCATGAGACAAACAACACCCTACCTGCTAGGTGTGCTTTTACAACATTCCAAAATGGAAGAAAAACAACCAAAAAGTCCTGGGTATGGTAGTACAACTCTTATTACCCAAGCACTGAGAAAGTGAACAATGATCAGGAAGGAGTTCTAGGTCAACCTGGTCTACTTAACAAGCTCACAGCCAGGCCTGGCTACAAGAGAGTGTCCAAAACAAAAATGAAACAAACAAAAAACCAGGAAAACTAATATTTTTATCTTTACTAATATGTAATGACTAATGCCTAAAAGCAGTGCTTGCATTCACTCCCATGTCTCATGCTACAAGGCTAGTGATGGCAGTACCTCACCCACTGGGAGATACTGCTTCATGTGGACATGGGTAAATAGATTTACTAATTCCATTGTTTTACATGAATTAAACCTCATAAAACAAAGAGGTTTAGCCAGGCGGTGGTGGCGCACGCCTTTAATCCCAGCACTTGGGAGGCAGAGGCAGGCGGATCACTGTGAGTTCGAGGCCAGCCTGGTCTACAAAGTGAGTCCAGGACAGCCAAGGAAACACAGAGAAACCCTGTCTCGAAAAACCAAAAAAAAAAAAACAAAGAGGTTTAACGAGATTTCTGGGAAGAACCCTTGAAATAAGGCAGCTCGGGCATGACGACCAAGAGCCCTGAGGCACCGCCACTTCCCAAGGCTGTACTCCCCACCAGGTATGCTACAAAATGGAGCAGCCATGGCTTATAAAAAAAAAAAAAAAAAAAAAAAAAAAGCTTACCAAAACCTAGCCGACGATGAGAAATGGACTGCATACACTGAGCTGATAATGAATCTTATCTTAAGTAGCGAATGACAGCAGGGCATAAGCGTGACTCACACACAAATCACACAGATGAGGGGCTGGGACACTTTTAACGTAACAGTGCTACTGTCTCCTCAGCTTTAGAGAACACTGACCTAAACCTACATCACCCAACAGAACTTTCTGTGATGAGAAACTAACTGTAAGCACCAGTCACAGGTGGCTTTCCGCAACCAGCACTGAGCTAGTGTGTCTGAGTGTTGTTATTTTGTTTAATTTTGGATTTTTACACAGCTATCTCCAGTTGAGGCCACTTTAGTGGACAGCACAGCCACAGGCCACAATTAGATTACTACCTCAATCTCAAAGCGTACAGCTTATCTTTGACCATGTTGTCCCCTTTGCCTATAACGCTTTCCTGATCTTGTCCATCTGGCATAAGTTCTCATTTTCAAGATACGCCTTTAAATGTCACTGTTCCCTCACAAGACTCTCACCCTTTCACAGGCTCCATTTCAACATCAACAGCAACCTCTCCATGTGTCAAGATGGTGACAGTGACTTCCTGAAGGCAGACACCTGCCACACACATCTGCTCAGCAACACTCACTGGGTAAGCATGGGTCATACCACAGCCAGCACACACAGACCTCAGTAGACCGCAGCAGAATGCCTGCTACCATGCTGGCTAGACTACCTCGTACATAGGCTCAGAAGGCACCTGCTCTAGCGTACCACACAGAGGTGGATGCTGGTCCTGGTTCCTTTTCTAAAGTGTCAACTTTCAAATACTACAAAACTCATTTTCAATTGCTTTAATGTCTAGTAAGTCACCCACCATCTTAGCAACTGAGGTACAGTAGAGGGCCCCTACCTATTCTCCCACTTGAAACTCATGAGTTCTCACTTCATCTCTCATTAAATGAGCATGACTTTGTCAGAAAGACCAAAGGAGAGGCTCTGACCATAACAACTGCATATTCTGGACTTCATTTCTGAATTCTGGATTTGGCTATACTTAGCAAAGCTATAAGCGTCATCCTGCCCAAAACCAGGAAGACACTATTCACAAACACCCCCTGAAAAATCTGCATCGCCTGTAAAATCCCAGACTTCCCAGCAGGCAAAGTCATCTGAAGTAGGAGGGATCAAAGTGGTATCTGCTTCAAAAGAGGGACTCAAGCATCTAACTAATCTTAAGGGTCCCCACGAACAATGTCTTCCCTTTCTCACCTGCTCTAGTCAGACATCTTACTGGCCCTGCATGCTTCTCTTGATGCTGCTAACCTTGCCCCCCCCACACACCCCAACACATATACATTCACCTGCTTCTGCTTGACTTCTTGCCTCTTCTGACACTTCTGAGACACCCCACACACATCTCACTGTGCCTTAGCACACAGCTAGGGCACAGTAAGGGAGCAAGTACACACTTGTAGCCTGTTGATGGTTTGGCAAAAAGCATAGAGCCACTGAAAAAAGTGAGCAGCAAAGGCATCCAAATATATATTGAGGAGCAAAATACAAGAATCTCATTCTATTGCATCTCCAAATGCACACCCTTGGCTTCCTTTCCTTGAGCCTGAAAGAGGAACTTGTATCAAAACAGTGGCATCACACTGGCTAGTATTATTGAGCTTCATCTTCCATTTCAGCACTCCATATTTTCACACATGCCATCCCCTCTAGCTGGGAGGCCTCAGGAAACACTCCGGTAACTGCTGTTCCTGTTCACAACACCCCTTTCTCCGTCATCTCTGCACAACACGTCAGTTATTCCTGGGTCACTTGCTTTGTTTTGGTGATTTGGGGGGGGGGGTGGTGTTGTTGTTGTTTTTTTGAGCCAAGGTTTCTCTGTGTAGCCCTGGCTGTCCTGCTGTCCTGGACTTGCTTTGTAGATCAAGCTGGCCTTGAATTCACAGATATCCACCTGCCTCTTCCACCACCCCTGCGCAGAGATTGAAGGTGTGCGCCACCACGCCTAGCAATTACAGACAGCTGTGAATTGCCATGGGAGTGCTGAGACCTGAACCCAGATCTTTAACTGCTGAGCCATCTCTGCAGCCCCCAGGGTGACTTGTTACTTATTGGTCTCAGTCCATGAGCCATACAGCTTTTTTCTGGAACCTAATATAGTGCCACCAAAGAGAAGCACAAATAAACAGCTCACCAGACGCGCATGACATTTAAAGTGTGCTGTATGTGAGCCAGCGAGGAGAAGTTGCACACATTCAACCCTTTCTACCTTGTTCTACCCATAGGAGCAATTAGGGAACTTTCTGGTAGTCTTGGTCCTCACCACCCCAGAACTGGAATCTTCTTGTGCAGGTGCAAATGTTCTGTGGAGCCTGCTAGTCTACCTTCTGCAGAACTGATACAGCTCTGGAATGCTGCCTTGGGCACAGCAAGTTTTCATTATTTACTTACTGTTTAAAGTTTAGATATAAGGCTTTATAGAGCCAAGGAGTATGATGAAAGTACTACTTCTAAGTAATGCTAATTTTCCCAATGAGCTCATTCTAGAAGCTTAAGCCAAATCTTCCCTTGATATCACATGCTTATTAACTCAGATGGTTTATCATCTCATACAGGCATCCTCACTAAGAAAGCACTCAGCTGAGAGATGACCATACCCCTCTAACTCATGGCTGAGATCCTCACCTTCCTCCAGACAACCAGGTTCCTCTGGGACTAGTCAGAGAGCCAGTCTAGCAAGGCTGCTGCCACCAGATTGCAGCCCAGCATGGTCCTCTCCTCCAGCACCTGACCCCTGAAGTTGTGGAAGTTCCTTAGTATGAAGCATAGACCAATACCCACACTGGGGAAAGGAAATTGTGAACAGGATGTGGTGGTAACTGGGTCTGTGTTTGAAAGCATCCACTGTCACCACCCTATACTGCCTGGCCACTGCCTGGGGCACTTGGGATATAACTCATTATCCTCGAACAACTCTGGCTGGGACTGGTGGCCAGATCTGAATCTGAGGACTCAGAGGAGAGGGGCTAGGAAAGAGGCGCTTGTACTCAAGCAATAGTGCAAAGAACATCTGACTCACCCCAAACACAAACGAAAAGATGGCTTTAGACTGTCTCTGCCAAACTAGTCATCACCTGCTCCACTCAATTTTCACTCTGCACACACTGTTACTGGTTAAATGATAGCTACCACTTACTGGACTGACCACTTTGAAAGTGATAAATTCTCTACATATACTTTCATAGGAGATCCTCAACACCACCCCACAGGGCAATGGAACAAGGACGTTAGCTTACATCAGAATCTCCCTAGAACTAGCTAAACTTCCACACGCACAACCTACAGAGTGAGGTGTGAGATCTTCATTTCTAACAAGCTCTCCTATGGAATGCTTGACCCAAGTTGTATAAATGGTTGAAAAAAGATCCAGAGGGCCAGCAAAATGGCTCAACAGTAAAGACACTTGTCACAAAACCCTGGAAATCTGGGTTCTATCCCCAAAACCCATGTAAAGGTAGAAGAAGAGAACTAACATCACAATGATGCCCCCTGACTTCTGCACACACTATGGCACATGCACACATGCCTTGTTGTGCCTGCATGCACAACACACATACCCAACAATAATAATAATAATTTTAAAAAACAGATCCAGGAAATGGTGACATGGCTCAGAGGGTAAAGGCATCTGCTACCAAGCCTAAAGACCCACGTTCAATCCTCAGGACCCACATGGTGGAAGGAGAGAACCAACTCCTGAAAAGCTGTCCTCTGATCTCTTTATGCCTGCTGTTGCGCATGTGTACACACACAATGTAAAAATGTTTAAAAACAAAATAGTTCCAATAATGGAACCTAAATCTGTCTAACTACACAATCATAAGCATAGTACTATATGTGCAAATGTATTTCTTCTCTATCTATTGCAATTGACTGTGATTCCCTAAAGGCAGACATCAGGGCTAGAGATGCAGCTCAGAAGTAGAGCCACCTGGCTTCCATGCACAAGGCCAGTACGATCCACAGCACCTCAAGGGAATTTACTGGCTAATTAAAATAAAGGCAGGTACCTTACTTCAGCGTCTAAATTTCTCACCCCTTTCAAAATTTAGTGGTGTCTTTAAACTCAGTGGTGCCACATAAATACCAACTCCTACATATCCACATACTTCAAAGGCCACAATTCAAGCTCAATCACAGCCAAAGAATTTGCCAGACCAAATTTTAAATTCTCCTCTCAAGCATAGCCTCAGCCCATGTGTCACCATACTGGCTCATTCCATAAAACAGTTCTCAGCTCCCTAACACTGGGGACCTTAAAGACAAGATCTGCAGCTACTGCACCCTACCATACTTTCATGTTGACACCAATGATCCTATCACTAACTGTCCATTTTCCATGACGTTAAACCAGATGCTAGAGTATCAGAGCTGTTTTAAGTCATGTCTGCAGAATCTAGGACAGAACCTGCCACATCATAAGCACTCTGAGACTGTCGGTTGAATGAATGAATGCACAATTCCAAGCCCTAAGTTCTACTTTTGTTTTGTTTTCTTTTTTCCAGACAGGGTTTCTCTGTGGAACAAGTTCTGGCTGTTCTGGACTCCAGTTGTAGACCAGGCTGGCCTTGAACTCACAGAGATCCGCCTGCCTCTGCCTCCCGAGTGCTGGGATTATAGCTGTGTGCCACCATGCCCAGCCTAAATTCTACTTTTTAAAATACCAAAATGCACAGTGTGCAGTTCTTAGGGTAAATTTCAGGGCAGCCTACAAAACAAAGGCCAATTTTGTGTTTTCTTTTCCAAGACTCACAGAACAGGCAAAGCTTAGGGAAACATATGATGAGACAACATCCTAGCTGAAAAAGATGCTCCTGGGCTCTGAGGCCAGCAGAGCCATTTAGGAAGGGAAGAGAGAGAGAGAGCTCTGGGCCCCTCACCCTCCTGATCTCTCTCACTCCACCCACTGCAGTCAAGGACTTTGGCTACAGGGTAAGAGTCAGTTCAGATTCCAAGGTACAGATCTGGCAATAGCAGACATAGAAGCATCTCCCACCCTGCAGAGTGCTCAAAGAAAGGTCCAGAAAGGATGGTGAGTCAGGCCAGATTAAGTCTAGTTGGAGCAGTAATAATGAAATAAAGCAGTAATTTCACAAGGAAACTACCAGATATCTCTTCAAAATTATGCTGTTTAAGTGAAGGCGTCAGTCTTATTCTCAGAAACTTGCCCTGCCGAATGCAGGGCTTTGACAAACTGAGTCAAACAGCTTCTCCCTCTTCCCACTCACCCACCACCCTACAACACTCACCATGACAGGCATTTCCTAGGCCCAGGTAGGGATCCTTGCTTCAGCCTCGGCTTGCAAAGGCCTCCTTTTCAAAGGAGCTCTTAGCTTTCATTCCCTCTTCCCTAGCTAATAAACTATCCCGTACCACCATGTTGCCTCCACTGAGGCCTCCCCCATATCGAACCCCTGGCAGTCTTTAACACAACCTACAGCAGGCTGGCCACATCCAATTAGTTTGAATTGTTTCACGCCAACGAAATTGCTGCTTTTATTAAAAATAAAAGCACACTACTCAGGCAATGAGCTGCGAAAAGGGTCAGTCTGGAATAATTATGAAGGTCGGGGTTAAGGTTACCAAAGAACACTCAAAAGACTTCTCTAAAGCCAGGGGCATAAAAATATGTACCTGCATGAGTACAGATAGACAAATGGACCCACACAGCATCTTTTCCAATTGGGAGAAAACGAAACCAGAGCCACTCTTAAGTAAAATTCTTAATGGCAACTAAAACAGGAGAAAAGAGGTCTAGGCAACTGAGCTCAAAACAATCTCATTCACTTCTTCTGATTTTATCTTAGCTACATCCCGGGGACCTCATTACAGTTGGGTGAAGAAACAAACCAGTCAAAACACTAAAAAATGCATTCCCTTTCCCAGAAAAATCTTCTTTGGATACCTACTTATAGAAATGGGAAAGTTGGGTGGGAGAAACCCCTCTCTCCTTTTAAGATTTCTCCCCATCCCCACCCTTCAGCCTCCGCCATCAGAATTTAAAGTTTCAGGGAAAATATCACCACCCTGCATTTGATGTCATTTATACTTCACACATACGTTTTCCCATCTGATCCGCATAATTCAGTCAAAGGAGGCGGTTTCTCCCCGCACCCCCCCCCCACCCTTAAAATAAAAGGCCACTGAGGTAAACAATTTGGGCAACACTGCCCCCCCAAGCCCTGTCAATTCCCAGTCTGAGTTTTAAATCTCCCAAGGACAATGACTCGCAGGGAAAGTGCAGGGGGGAAGGGAGGGTCAGTTGGTCAAGACCCATTCATACAACTAGAAACCGGAGTCTTGCCACATCAGCACACGAATTCACCGCGCACTGGCTTCCCAACGTACCTTCCGCCAGCACCTCGTCCACGGTGACCTGCTGCCTCCCGATGCCGAAGACCCTTCCGATGTAGCCACTGCCCAGGCCTGAGCTGCTGCCCCCTCCTCCGCTGGAACCTGAACCCAGGCCAGAGCTGCCCTGCTCCCGCCTGGAGTCGAAAAACTTCTTCATCTTTCCAATAGGAAACGCAAAGGCAAAATGCCGATGGCTTCTCGATTCGTATTTGTTGTAAAGAAAAGAGATCTAAGGATTTCTTCTCGGGTTTCAGCCCGGAGCAGAGCCAAGGGAACCCGGCCGTGGGGTGGGGGCTGAGGGACGGCGCCCGCAGGAATATTCTGTCAATCGCGCGGCGGGTCCCCTCCTCCTCGGAGAGCGATCGTTTAAGTTTAAACCTGGGATGACAGAGGCAGAAAGAGGATGAATCAGTAACACAATCCAGAGCCCAACTACCGGGTCTTAGGGGAAGCAAAGGCCGTCATCGAGAGGAAACGCTGTGTGCATTTTCTTCAGGAAAGCCCTGGAAACGCACTGGCCCCCAGCCCGGACCCCCGCCCCGGGACCCGGACACCCACTAGTGGCGGCTCGGCGGCGAGCCCAGCTACCAGCCCCGCGACATAGCTACGGCCGCCAGCCTGCGTCGCGGAGGAGGCGGCGCTGCCGCAGAGCCGGGGCCGCTTCGGCGCCCGCCCGCCAGCTGATCCCCCGAGAGCCGCGCTGAGGCCGCCCCTCCCCACGCGCGCACCCGTCGGTTCTGACCACCCACCCGGAAGTGACCTGAACCGGAAGTGCTTCTCAGGGCAGCGCGGCCCCTGTCTAGGGCTGTCTCTGTGACACCAGCTGTAGCCACAGAGCGAAAAAAAAGTCGATGGCAAGGAGACCAGAGAAGAGGAACTTGGGACAAAGAAACTTAGAAGAGAACGTTGCTATCTCCCGGCCGCTGAGCACCCTGGGAAAGGTAGTTTCGGTGCAACTTGGCGTTTGGACTACAATTCCCAAAATGCTCCGGGAGCGGGCAAACCTTCGGACGCGATCTCCGCGGCCAAGAGGTGATAGTGGGATGGTGTAGAAGTGGAGCTTCGGGTGTTTAAACACATCCGGTAAAGACACCGGAGACTAGTTTCCCAGTTGCACATCCCACTCACTGGAGCAATTTTACCTGTGGCCTGGCCTCATGAACGGAGGCACTCTGGGAATTGTGGTTTTACACTAGTTCGGACTGACACCTGAAGGACGCGCCTTAACTGCATCTCCCCCAGTTAGGCTTGGGAATTCCCCCAACGTCATGGGAGCGGAGGTACTGTAGGCTTGAGAGCTATTGTGCCGGCCCAGAGCCGAGCGGAACCCCGGTGCTGAATAAAGCAAAGCAGGTGTCTTCCCGCCCCCGATCATGATGAGAACTCCTGAGAAGCCCGTGGCTCGGAGAAGGAACTGCTGGAGGCACAGCGCTGGAAGGATATAGGGATCAGGTTATGGTCCATCCTAGGACTCCACCCCCAATCCATGGCTCTCAACCGACCCAGACCAGCCTGATACTTACCAGACACATTTACGTGGAAACTTTAGACACACCTACTGCTTTCTCTTCGAGACTCTTTCACTAGAAGATACTGGGTGCGGGTAGGGTAACAGGGCTGTGTGATTGGCACCTGTCAAATGCTGAGGGTTTGAAAGGGAATTGAAACCTCCGTTCCTAGATTCCTCATAGGCGATATTGATGTCCTGCAAAATCCCTGACTCCCCTGCCCCCTCCCCCAAGAAATACATTTTTTTTTCTCTTCTTTGAGGATAGGTTATTTTTCTCCTCCATCTGCTTTCCCGGCTTCTTAATGATGCAACCGCCCTCTTGACTTGCAGTTCATCCCAGAGTTTCTGCTTCAGGCACTTGAGGAAGATCTAGAAGGGTGCCCCCAAAAAAGAAAAAAGATGGCTCTTGCTTAATCTGAAGATTGAGCTGGGCTGGGCTGGCCGTGGCTGTTGCGGTTTCTTGTTTCATGTGGTGCCATAGTCATATAACTCCCAAAGGAGAGATAGCATCTTTCCTTCCGGAGAGAGCCAGTACTACCACTTCAGTTCACACAAACTTGCAGCCACCTTCAGGGTGAGACTCAGCACCTGCTGAGCATCCCCTTAATGCAGCCCACGAGGTGTGTTCTCCTCACCTTCCTTAAAAGGCTTGATTTCTATCTAAAGCTTGGCGTATATCTTAAAATAGATGGGAAATCATATTTGGCTTATAGACCCTCATCTTTCTCAGCACCCGTTAACTTTGACTTTTAAAGAATCTGTTACTCTATCCATCAAGCCCTGTTGTCTTATCCGGTTTTACTTTTCTCCACTTTCCTGGTACGGAGCAGTTTTGCCCAAATCTCAAGCCTCACTTCAGAATGGGAGTAAGGCAGCTGATATGCATTGATTAGGAACTCACCTGGATGAAAAACCAGTTTATCAGAAGGAGATGGGCAACAGGCAACAATCATTCCCATGGTTTTTAGTTATTTATTTATTTATTTGTTTGATTATTTATTTATTTATTTATTTTGTGTGTGTGTGTGTGTGTGTGTGTGTGTGTGAGAGTGTGAGAGAGAGAGAGAGAGAGAGAGAGAGAGAGAGAGAGAGAGAGAGAGACTGTCTTACCCTGTAGCCTTGGCAGGCCTGGAACTCACTCTGTAGACTAGGCTGGCCTCAAACTCATAGAGCATGGAGAACTGCCTGCCTCTGCCTCCCAAGTGCTGTGACACTTTTTTTCTTTTCGTTTTCTTTTTTGGTTTTTTCCTTTTTTTTTTTAAGTATAGCTTGATCACAATCTGAGGGAAGGGGCTTAAAATGACTAGGAGACTAAATTTGTTGCTTTTCATTCTTTCAGAGGTGGCTATTAATAGCAATTATGACTCGAATTTTTCTGGTTTTGTAGACACTGGATTATTTAATCCTCACGACAACCTATGAAATAGAGTACTATTACTAAGAGTATTGTACAGCTGAAGAACTGGAGCACAAGGATGAATAATTTGCTCAAAGTCACACTGATGGCAGCTAACAACACCAGGACAGTTTGGCTTCTGAGCTCAAACTTAAACTGTCCACTTAGGGGGAGGAAACTCAGTAAAAGACTAGAGCCTAAGTAGGGCCATATGTGGCTGTCCACAGCTTTGACCAAGGACCACTTAGATATTGATACCCATCAACCACAGAACCAGAGCTCACTAGTTCTCGAGAACAAAATAATCTCAAATGAGCCACTCTGGTCTGCAAACCCACACACTTTCTGTAACATGTCCCTCCTACCAGGGTTCCCTGTTCAGTTTTTCATCTATGTTACCACTGCAGTCAAGGAACCATCTTCTTTTTACCTCCTTGAACACCCAACACAATCTTTTATGTAGACTGTTCTTATCAGTATTTAAGTGAACTACATAATTGCCTTTAGCGACCCCAAAAGAGCAATCTGAGGTGGAAAGATGGACATGCTATAATTCAGGTGAGCTTGAAATGGGTCTGGGAGATACTGGATATGTTCGGATTGAAGGAAACTGACATTTATTATGCATCTATATGTGAGCTACTCTCCAAACAGCACAGGATCTTGTTCGGTCCTCACAGTTGCAGTACAGGGGAGTTGATACTGTTGGCTACATGAATGTAGATTCTGTTACACTGTTATCTCCCATTTTGTATGAATACTGGAGATGTGAGAAGACGCTGTTGGGCATGTTTGTCTTCTTAAATTTGGAGAAAATCATTTGCTCTGTGGTGGTGTTAAATCACTCATTGTCGCCGGGCGTGGTGGCGCACGCCTTTAATTCCAGCGTCCAGGACAGCCAGAGCTGTTACACAGAGAAACCCTGTTTTGAAAAACCAAAAAAAAAAAAAACCACTCATTATCGACTCTGATATGGGAATGGTATTATGTACCTTGTCTTAGCTAGGTTTCTACTGCTGTGGTAAAACACCATGACCAAAAGCATCTTGGGGAGGAAAGGGTGTGTTTCAGTTTACAATTCTTGGGTCACACCCCTTCACTGAGGGAAATCAAGGCAGCAACCTGGAAGCAGGAACTAAAACAGAGGCTGTGGAGGAACACTTCCTACTGTCTTGTTCCTTCAACAATAGCTTCTCCGGAAGACTCTTCAAGAACTCTAACCTTAATGGTGCCAGGCATGCCTTCTCTCCATGACCCCTTCCAATCTTGGGGCTTCCAGTGCAACTGAAGCTGCACCTTCATCAGTGGCCTCTCCAGCCTCTCTTCAGGGACTTCAGCCCTCCCTCCCACCTGGGTCCAAGCCTCAGAACTCTGCAGAACCCCTGCATGCCTTCAAAACCAATACCACCTGCGTGACTCTTCCACTGTCAAGTTCAGCTGCTAGTATGGGCTGCAGCCATGGCCACTCTGTGCTGACCCTGACAGAACATTTCTCAGAGGATTTTGCCTCAGTGTTGCTTGTCTCCTCTTACTCACAGCTGGTTCTTCAGCCCAGGCTGACCAGTATAGATTGTTCAGCAAGGCAAAGGTTTCACTTTAGTTCTTAATTCAAAATATCAAATGGCCCTGATAGAGTCATTAAGGGACTCTCAAACTTCCCTCTGGAACTTCACAAGCCAGGACTCTCCACCGTGTGCACTGCTCTCGGGTTTCTCTTCTTAGTTCCCACAACAGTTCATTAAGCTGTGAACATTCAACGGCTTTTCAGCCTAAAGTTCCAATCCTCCCCCAAATATGGTTGTGTCTGTCACAGCAACACCCCATTATTCTGGTATTAATTTCTTTTCTTTTTCTTTTTTTTTTTTTTTTCAAGAAAGGATCTCTCTGTGTATCCTTGACTGTCCTGGACTCACTTTGTAGATCAGGCTAGCCTTGAACTCACAGAGATCCACCTGCCTCTGCCTCCTGAGAGTGCAATTTTGGGGGGGGGGTTATAAATTTCTATATTAGTTATTTTTCTATCTCTGTGATAAACACCATGACCAAAAGCAGCTTAGGGAAGAAAGCATTTATTTCAGTTTACAGCTTGCAAGTCCATCATCTAGGGAAGTCAAGGCAGGAACCTAGAGACAGGAGCTGAGGCAGAAGCCATGGAGGAGTAGTCCTTACTGGATTGCTCCCCTGGCTTGCTCAGCCTGCTTTCTTACAGCACCCAAGACCACCAGGCCAGGGATGACACAACCCACAGTCAGCTGAACTAAGGCTACATCAATCAAGAAAATGTACCAAAGCCAAATGGGTAGGGACATTTTCTTAATTGAGATTCCCTCTTCTGAAATGACTCTGGCTTGTGTCTGGCATAAAACCTAACGAGCATACACATGAAAAAGAAGACATGAAAGGGAAGAGCAACGTTAGAGAAAATAAAAGGACCAGCATGAAAGGCCCCAGCTAAGTGAGGCATTGTGTCGGGTTTGCACCTCTTAACCTGCAGTACTCCTATGCCTTCACGTTATCCAAGTGGAAGCGGGGGTGCATGGAGTTAAGATATGTCCACGGTTGCTACACTCAAACCCACAAAGGGCAGAGCTAGAACCAGAACCACACTGACCTCAAAGCCCACATCACGTTCTGTGCTGCTATTTCAGTGTTGTTCCATTCTAGGTTGCCATCTCAAACCCCAGCAGAACTTGTTAGAAGTACAAACAGCTCCACCCAGACCTGCGAAGTCACAGGGCTAAACAGAGGCAATGTCTTCAGACCCAGAAAGTTCCAATGGGGGTTCTGGTTTGAGACTTCTTTACCTGAAAGAACTAGTGAAAACCGATCCCAACTTAAAAACAACAACAAATAAATAAATTGGTTTTGTTTCATCCTCTGGTTACAAAAGTATCAAAAAGAAAACTGAGATTTCTTTTTTTTTTTTTTTTTTTTTGGTTTTTGAGACAGGGTTTCTCTGTTTAACAGCTCTGGCTGTCCTGGACTCACTTTGTAGACCAGGCTGACCTCGAACTCGCAAAGATCCGCCTGCCTCTGCCTCCCAAGTGCTGGGATTAAAGGCATGAGCCACCACCGCCCGGCTGAAAACTGAGATTTCTTTTTTTTTTTTTTTTTTGGTTTTTTCGAGACAGGGTTTCTCTGTGTAGCCCTGGCTGTCCTGGACTCACTTTTGTAGACCAGGCTGGCCTCGAACTCACAAAGATCCACCTGCTTCTGCCTCCCGAGTGCTGGGATTAAAGGCGTGCACCACCACCGCCCGGCTGAGATTTCTTATTCAATTTCCTTTTTACCATCTGTTCAATATACTTACAGCCTCACACACACATATATGTATTTTATATGTGTATGGTATATGTAGTGGGTTTTCATTTGCATGTTGACAGGTGCACATGCACATATTTGGTTTCAGAATTAGTGGGAGTGTTGTCCTCTACCCCTTTCCACCTTAGGAATGGAGGCAGATATCTCGCTGAACCCAGAGCTGGCCATTTTTTTTTTTTTTTTTGGTTTTTCGAGACAGGGTTTCTCTGAATATCTCTGGCTGTCCTGAACTCGCTTTGTAGACCAGGCTGGCCTCGAACTCACAAAGATCCGCTTGCCTCTGCCTCCCAAGTGCTGGGATTAAAGGCGTGCGCCACCACCGCCCGGCTGAGCCATTTTGGCTGTTCTGGCTAGGCGGCCTGCTCTGAGGAGTCCCTGTCTCAGCCTTCTACTTGCTGAGATGACTGGTGGCCTGCCACACTCACAGAGGTTCTTCATGGATTCTGGGGATCCATACTGCTATCCTAGAACTTACAGGAAAAGTACTTTCCCCATGATACCATCTCCCAAGACCGTATAAACACATTTTTAAACCATGTTAGATGGTGTTGTGTGTAGCCTACTCTTTCATATTCATGTATATTGTACATTTAATTGTGAGTTTTTTATGTCATTTCATATTCTCTAAAAACAATACTTAGTGAATGCTTAGTAGTTATTCCCTCACTATGCAACATTTTTGTTTTATTTTAAAATGTTACTGTTTATATATATATATATATATATATGATTAGAATGAATATCCTTTTGTTTGCTACTTTGATTTTTTTCTAAGGCAGCTTTTTGGTATATAAAATATCTGTCTAAAGGCATGATTATTTTACAACTAGAGAACCAAAACACCCCAGGACAGTTACTGAAGTTGCTGTCAGTTCTCTGATTTTGCTAACAAAAATTTATTAGGTGCTTTACATGTGTTAGGCATAGAACTTTTGTTGATTATTATAATCAACAAAATATATTTCCTGCTATAAACTGAAGTTCCAGAAAAAAAGGCCACAACTATTTCAAGGCCTGATTGACTGATTAGAGCTTCCTGATTAGTCACAGTTGGAATGTTGCATATCTAGAGCCAGATTATTATGGGCTACCTTTAGCCCCTTCAGTAGCCATTCACTGCCCACCTTCTTATCTGACCTAAAGTATTTGTGAAAATCCCACTGGGGTGTATTTACTCAGCAAACCACTAGCTTCCAGCAATCCTAAGGCTAAAAATGTCATCAGATAATGTTTGAAGCCTGCAGCAAAGATTGCAGGCCCTCCTAGCCTTGCTGTAACCAAACTTCCTGATGTTCCCTCGATGCATTTGAGAAGCTCCTTGCTTTATGACTATCAGCTAAGTTACTTCAGAATTTTCATCAAACTGAGCGGGGTGATGGTGGCACATGCCTTTAATCCCAGCACTTGGTAGGCAGAGGCAGGCAGATCTTTGAGTTTGAGGCCAGCCTGGTCTACTGAATAAGTTCCAGCACAGCCAGAGCTACATAGAGAAACCCTGTCTCAAAAAAAAAATTTTTTTCATTAAACTGTTACACATTAGAGCATGTTATGTGGACAACGTAAATCTGTGTCCCTGGGCCATTGCCATTCATATGTGGCTCTAGAATAGGCCCCTTTGGCTTCCTGTTCCGATGAGAGCCATGTTTTGAATTATGCTAAAAGTGAGTTCTGCCCAGTTCGTTAGGTTAGAATGGTCTTCTTTCAGGTCATTGACCAAGGTTGAATGCTTTTCCTGACTTTGGCATTGAGTTTGGTGTTTTTGAGACAATGTATCTAAAATATCCTCAAACTCATGTAATGAGTTTAGGTATGTAATACCTAAAGCTGGCCTTGAACTCTTGACTCTCTTGCCTCTCCAATATCCTCCAACTGCTGCCATTACTTTTATGTTAATTTATTTCTCAGTTATTTTACGAAACAGAAACCATGACCTGAGCTAAGCATCATGTGGTAACTCTAACTTAAGAGGTATAGGCAGGAGGTCTGGGTGTTTAGAAGCCTGTCCTGGGTAGGGGGGTTGGGGGAGATTGGGGGGTGAATCCGTGCCCTCAGCCTCAAGCATGCTGCTTGGCCTAGGCTCCCTACACAGCTTACAGACAACTCTGTCTGTCTGAGGGTCTCCTGTGCATAGCAATAGTTGCTGAGAGTCTTCTGAGTCCCCTAACCCCAGAGCTTCCTGAGCCTGGGAGGTCACAGGAATGGCGGCTCTGTTCCTTCTAGCCGGGGAGTGTCTTGTTCATTACATAACAACTCTATTTTTTCTTTTCTTTTCTTTCTTTCTTTCCTTTTGTTTTGGTTTTCTTTTTCTTTCTTTCTTTCTTTTTTTTTTTTTTTTTTTTTAGACAGAGTTGCTCTATGTAACAGTACTGGCTGTCCTGGAACTTGCTTTGTAGACCAAGGTGGCCTCCAACTCACAGAGATCCACTTGCCTCTGCCTCCCGAGTGCTGAGATTAAAGGCATGCGCCACCATGCCCAGCTCTTCTTTAATTTTTATTACAAACACATAAACACACAGGCATGCACATGATTAAAAATTCAAAGAAATCTTGAGCTGGAACGATGACTCAGAAGTTAACTGTTTCCAGGGTCCAGTCATGGTGGTGCACGTCTTTGATCCCAGTTATTGGGAGGCAGAGACAGGCAAAGCTCTGAGTTTGAGGCCAGCCTAGTCTACATTGTGAACTCCAGTCCAGCCAGGGCTACATAGTGAGACCCCAAAACAAAACAGCAAAGTAAGTGCCTTCAGTAACCCTCATTCACAGCAGCAGCTTCTGCTTCTGTGGGTCTGTGTTCTCCTCTGGCTTTGGCAGCTGCAGTATCTTTTCAATAACCTGGGACATGTTTTTTTGTTGTTTGTTTTGTGGATAATTTTTCAAGATTTATTTCTATGTGTATGAATGTTTTGCCCACATGTATGTAGATGTCCCATGTGTGTCCAGTGCCCGTGGAGGCCAAAAGAGGGCATCAGATCCTTGGAACTAGAATGGAGCCACATGGGGGTGCTGGGAACTGAACTCAAGCCCTCTGCAAGAGCAGCGAGCCAGGGCCCTTTAGCACTGACATGACTGTAGCCCCTTGTCGAGTTTTTGTTGTAGTGGTGATCTACATACCATTAGACATCCAGTGTTGCTGTTAGTCTTAATGTTTTTCTGAGCAAAATAAGAGATTAAAGAAAAAACTTTTTATTGATTGTGAATTTCACATAATACCTCCCAATCCCACTCATCTCCCAGTCTGTTTGTATCTGCCCTCCCCACCCTTGCAACCTTCCCCCACCCAAAGAAAGTTAAAAAAAATCTTATTGTGGAAGGTGCGGTGTGTCACAGTGTGTCACACAGTAATTTTGTCCACACATCATTAATCACAGATGTTCATTTCAGTGAGTCATTGGTCTGGCTCGAGGCCTCTGGCTTCTGCTGCACTAGCAATACTGGATCCTTACCAGGACTCTTCTTAGATATCCTGTTGTTGCCCTGTGTCATGGAGATCCTTGGATCTGCAGGACTGGCCTTGTCACACACTCCAGAAGTTCATAGATGAGGTAGATGTTGAGGTGGGCAAATTCAAAGCCCAGAATCTGGGCCTGGGTGGTAGTTGAGTTGGTCATTCTACACCCACACCACCAAGGCAAGCTCTCCAGCACTGCCCTACCCAATACCGGCAAGGGACGGGGCCCACTCTACTGCTCTTATCCTCTGGGATGGCTCTCCTGCTTGCTGCAAGAGATGGAGGAGGGCATCTCTGCCGTGCCCACTTCAGGGAAGACAAGGGGTAGGGCCTGCTCTCCCTTGCTCAGGCAGATAAGGGATTTTTAAAAATAAATGTGTTGGGAGAAGCTAAGAGATGTCTAATCAGTCTTAAATGTTGTGTGCCAGATGGGCATGGTGGCAAAGGCCTATAGTCTCAGAACTGTTGAGGTAGGTAGGAAGAGCAGGAGTTCGAGGCCAGCTTCAGTTACATTGCAAGTTGGAGATCAATTATATGAGACTTTGTTTAAAAAAAAAAGGAAGAAAAAGGAAAGGGATGAGAAGATACTGGAAGGGAAAAGAGAAAGGAGGAAAATAAACTCTCTCATATTGATTGTTTTGGCTGGGCACCTAAGACATTGAACTAAATGCTGGTTACAACCAACATAAAGTGTAGATTGGAGTTCCTGCATCAGTGGGCAGGGGGCTGTGGTGAGCAGTGAAGAACTGTTCCTGACCCCTGGAGTCACGTATACTTGAGATCTTTTTCCTGTTGGTTGACTCCTTGTGGGTCCTTGTAGCCACAGGATATATTTTGACCTAGGGCTTGTGGTCTGCATCTAGGGAACACCAGCAAAGCTTCACCTCAGTCGTACAGAGACCAAATCCAAGACTCTAGCCTCAGTCCTGAAAAGGATCACAAAATACCTGGACAAGTCTCTCCTCAGAATGGTGCTACTTCAACGAGCAGATAGGCATACAGAACACATGTAGACAGTTTTTTCTCTCTTTAGATGTGTGACTTGCCAGCGTGTGGTATGTGCACCACATGTGTGTCTCCTGCCCTCAGAGGTCAGAAGAAGGTATTGGATACCCAGGAACTGGAGTTACAGAGAGTTGTGAACCACCATGTGGATGCTTCCTTCAAATTGAAACCCAGGTCCTCTTCATGAGTAGCAACTGCTTTTAACCTCTGAGTCATCTTGCCAGGGAGAAATAATTTTTTAATTAAAAAAAGAGACAAAGGGAACTGCTAGTTATTATGCCATGGCAGCAAATATTAAATGTACACACAGGCACACTGAAACCTATGCGCTCCTCATCCTGACAGTTAGGGGTGGAGCCCTATGCACACATCCACCAGGAGACCTCCTGCATCTCTTTCTCTGAGTGCAGTATACCCTGATTGCTGAATCCCAAGCCTTACTTCTTTTTTTTTTTTAAACATTTTTTATTTATTTATTATGTATACAGTATTTGGTCTACATATATGCTCGGGCACCAGATCTCAATGTAGATGGCTATGAGCCACCATGTGGTTGCTGGGAATTGAACTCAGGACCTTTGGAAGAACAAGCCAGTGCTCTTAACCTCTGAGCCATCTCTCCAGCCCCAAGCCTTACTTCTTAAGAGAGCCCAGAAATTTCTTCTAACTCATCCCACCTCTTTTTATGAAGGTACATTCTGGAAACTGACTAGTAATTAATTGTATTCTACACCTCGCTTTCTTGCCCAAGCTGAGCGACATCATGGATAGTCTTAAAATATGATGTATGCAATGGCTGTAGAGATGGCTTAGAAGTTAGGAGCATGATACTGCTCTTGCAGAGGACATGAACGTGGTTCCTAATACCTTTGCCAGGCAGCTCACAGTGGCCTGTAACTTCAGTTTCAAGGGATATTATGTCCTCTCCTGGTCTCTGTGAGCAGCAGGCACCCATGTGGTACCCATACACACAACCAGGTAAAACAATAATACACATGAAATAAAAACGTATCTTTTTTTTTTTTTTTTGGTTTTTCGAGACAGGGTTTCTCTGTGTAACAGCCCTGGCTGTCCTGGACTTGCTTTGTAGACCAGGCTGGCCTCGAACTCACAGAGATCCTCCTGCCTCTGCCTCCCAAGTGCTGGGATTAAAGGCGTGTGCCACCACGCCGGCTATAAAAACGTATCTTTAAAAATTAAAATAAATCTTTAAAAACAAAGCAATGCATGCTTATGACTGCTGGGTTGCAGAATAGAGCCCCAATCTCAGTCCTTTACAAACTTAGTGTTTGGGGCCTTCCTCTAAAGTATCTTCCCCAAACTGTCCTTTTTGTTGGTAGAATTGCAGAACAAAAAGACAGACATTAGACCATGCTAGAAATTTAGTCTTTACTCGGTGTCTCTGCTAAAACAAACTGTGAAATATCACACATCATGTGTGAATTATCACAGTGCCTGTCCGATGCTATTCTGTCACCAAACTAATTTCAAAGTTTCATAATCTCATAATTTTATAATCATGCATTTTGAAGTTCACATATAGACATTCCCACCATGAGTCTAAATAATTGCATAAAATATAGTTTCTTTTTTGTTTGTTTGTTTTTGTTTTTCGAGACGTGGTTTCTCTGTGTATCTCTGGCTGTCCTGGACTCGCTTTGTAGACCAGGCTGGCCTCAAACTCACAGAGACCCACCTGCCTCTGCCTCCCGAGTGCTGGGATTAAAGGCGTGCGCCACCACACCCGGCTAAAATATAGTTTCTTGTAGCTTAAAATATTAACATTATAAAACTTACTTCATTGTTTCAAATGTACTCAATGAGGGTTGAATGTGAGCCTGGCCCAATCTCTTGGGGGAGGGAGAGAATCCACGGCTCTAGGCTATACTTCATTACACAGTGAGTCTGAAGCCAGCCTGGGCTACAGGAGATCCTGTCTTAAGAAACAAAGTAAAACGAACAAACTACATGTGACAGGATATACTATCATCATCCATTTTAAAATCCCAGTGGATAAAGGCACTTTCTGCTAAGTCTGACGTGGCCTGAGCTCCATCCCCAGGACCTACATGGGGGAATGAAGGAACCAGTTCCCACAAGATGTCCTCTAGCCTTCACACAACACAAAATAAATAAATGTTAAAACATTATGTTAAATTAAAATACCAAATACTCCTCTAATAGAAATTTCATATTAGAACATGTGTTCCTTCCAAAACAGTATTCTAAAGCAATATAGTTTTATGTTATAAATTCTTTCATTGCCTGAATCAACATAATTCTTTGTAATAAAATAGGGATGTGCATACAAATCAGAAATTTTAATTTCCTGTGAGTTTAGGTTTCTAAGTATTTTTTTTTAAATCTTCTTCACTGATTTATAGCATTGGTTGCACAAAACTTGTCAGACTGACATACTGAAACACTCTCAAAAAATGAACAAAATGTGCCAGAAATGTATTTTTTGTTAAGATTAATGCTTTTAATCATGTGTAGTATATATGTCTGCACATGAATTTGGAAACTCTGAGGCCTCAACTCTCCTAGGACTGGAGTTGCAGATGGCTGTGAACTGCCATACAAACTCATAACCATTGAACCATCATCTCTCCAGCCCTTCTTTCTTTCTTCTCTTTAGATTTATTTTCTTTTATGTATTTACATTTTGTCACCATACATATGTGCACCACATGTCTGCATCATGCCCAGGAGACCAGAAAAGGAACGGGAGTTACAGATGGTTGTGAACCACCATGAGGATGCTGGAAATCTAGCCCAGGTCCTCTGCAAGAGCACCAGATGCTCTTAGCCTCTGAACCATCTCTAGAGCCCTTTCTTTCTTTTCTTTTTTCTTTTTCTTTTTCTTTCTTTCTTTCTTTCTTTTTTTTTTTTGGAGCCCTTTCTTTTTTTTTTTTATTCGTAGATGTATGGTATGTGCATGTGCGTGCGTGTGTTTGTGTGTGTGCACGCAAATGTGGATGCCAGACATTAACCTCTGGCTATGACTCCTCAAGTCCTGTGCACCTTGTGTTTTGAGACAAGATTTCTCCCAGGCTTAGAGTTTGCTGGTTAGGTATGGTTGGCCAGGGATCGCCTGTCTCCACCTCCTCAACCTGAGATAATCAGCTCGTGTCGACAATGCCTGGCTTTTTCACAGGCGTTCCAGAGGCTGAGTTCAGTCCTTACCTTTGTACATTAAGCTCCTTACTGACTGATCTAGTTCCCCAGCCCCATTTATTTGTTTTGGTCATTGTTGTTTCTGTTTGAGACGGGGTCTCCTGTAGTCCAGGTTGACCTCTAAATTGCTATGCAGCCAAGGATGATCTTGAACTCCTGCTCATTGACTCCATCATCCCTTGCCTTTTTTTTTTTTTTTTTTTTTGACAGATGTGAGCATTGGGGGGTTTGTTCAGTGTGTGAGCGGAGAGGACGTGACACCTTCCCATAAGCAACATCACTTATTGTTTGTTTTCCAAATGTTAGTTGTGTGAGTTCTGGGCCAGCCTGGTCTACATGGTGAAACCTTGTTTCTAAAGGGGTTCTATTCTCAAAGTTATTTTGTCTGTATTTGTTTATGCACACATGTGCACACATGCCACAGCACATGTGTGGAGGTAAGAGGACAGTTTGCAGGCAACAGTTCTCTTTCCACCATATGGATTCCAGGGATCAAACTCAAGCCATCAGGTTTGGTGGCAAGTGTCTTACCCACTGATCCATCTTTATGGGCCCCTTGGCCCCTTAAAAATTATTTTAATAATATATCAACTTGCACCTGATTGATCTTTTTAAAATTCTCTCAAAGGGAAAAAAAGGGGGTAACTTACCAAGCTGAGCCACCTTAATTTCTAGGAAATATATTTTTAAAATATTTTGAAGATTTAGTTAAATGAGCCGGGCGTGGTGGCGCATGCCTTTAATCCCAGCACTCAAGAGGCAGAGGCAGGTGGATCTCTGTGAATTCAAGCCAGCCTGGTCTATAGAGGGAGTTCAGGATAGACAGGGTAACACAGAGAATAGATAAATTAAATAAAAAATAAATAAATATAAAAAGCACAAATCATTGACTTAATGATCCACTCAAGAATTTGGGAAAAAAAGAACAAACCAAAAGACCAAAAAAAAAAAAAAAACAAAAACAAAAACAAAAAAAAAATTTAGTAAATGACTGTTATTATTGACCCTAGAGGAACTTCATTTAGTCCAGTGTTCTGAGAAGGGGTTGAAAAAATAGAAAAAGAAATATTAATTTCAAAGTGCCTTTGCCAATGCAGGATTTCTTAATAAAATGTTTCTGTTATAATACGGTATAAGTGTATTTTTGCTCAAAGTGAAGAGATGAAGATTTTACTCATTGTAATTTATAGTCATGTCTGTCACATAATCTAATTAATAAAAGTCCTCTGCCAAGAAACCACACAGATCAAGCTCTGTGGGGAAAAGAAAGTTAGTTTCCAATACAAATATATGTTCATATATGACTCAAGAAAAATGCAAACCATTAGGAAATGAGTAACAGAAATCATTTGGCCTTGTGCGTGTAGGATGTGTATACACATGTGGTATATAATGTGTGTGTGTGCATGTGATAAGGAAGTACGTGGTGTGAGTTGTGTGTGTGTGTATGTGTATGAGATAGATAAATAGAGAGAGAGAAGGTGGGCATGTATGCTCATGTGCATATATGTAGAGGCCTAAGCAAGATCTGGGATAGCTTCTACCACTCTCTGCCTTATTGCCCCCAGACAGGGTCTTCTGCAGAACTGGCAGCTCCATTTGGTCATTGGGCTGAGCTGGTAGCAGCTATGCCCAGCTGTTTACATAAGCACAGGGTCCGACTCAGGTCCTTGTGCTTACACAGACATACTCTTACTCACTGGACCACCTCCCAGCCCTCTAGCAATGTTTTTAAAGACAAGATCTCTGGATACAGTGGTACAGGCCTGTGATCCCGGCAGCACTCAGGAGGCTGAGGCTAGAGGACTTCAAGTTCCAGGCCAGCTTGGCCAAAATAAATAGTGTTAAAAAAAAAAAAAAAAAAAAAAAGGAAATGGTAAATGAAGTTTGGAAATAAAGACAAGAATAAAATATTAATACTTTCATTTTTACATTTGCTGTTTATTATGTGCATGAATGATATGCCAGTGTGGGTAAGTAAAGTGTGCATGTGGAAGCCAAAAGATCCCTGGGCCTTGGCTGGGAAGAACTCTTGAGAAATGCCTGTCTGCAGACCAGGAACCAGAGACATGAAGGTAGGGTCCTGGGCCTCCTGCCCATTTGTTGTTTTGTCCGGTACGGTCTCCAAAGTGAAGAGTGGGCACTGGCATGAAGGCTTCCCACCAAGCTTTCCCACCCCTGGGTTCCTAGGTAAGCACTGTGTCTGGCACAGAGCAGGTATCTCAAATGTGTCTGTTGAGTTGAAATCACTCAGCACTGCGCGGCTACTGGGAGGACAGGAAAACAGCTGCTCAGGGAGGCAGCCTGTGCTGTGTCTGCAGAGACCCCCGCCTCTGCCAGCACTCTAGCTCCTGGGCCCTGGAAACGTGGCACCTTTGCAAGAGACCAGGCAAGGGCATTCAGAAATGTGAGTGTGTCCAACTTTAATTCCAGATTAGAAACTCCTCCAAGAAATCCCGCTGTCTGTTCTACATTTTCTAATTGAACCCTAACCCATCCTTCCACCCGTACGAAAACGCTTAGAGAGTGGCGTGAGCAGCTGGCAATGAGCCATCTCGGAACTTCTATTTTTACCCCCTGAGTATAATCAGTGGGGACACACTGTGACCAAAAGGGCGGATTAGGAGTTGATAAGGGCCAGCAGCCAGCATCTGCTTCTGTCCTAAGCAAACTAACAAGGGAAATTCACCCAAGGCCCAGACTGAGCGTGGCCAGGCTTGGACAGTGATTTCTGATTTGTTTCCAGAGAGGTAAAAAATATGCTTTAAAGATTAAAAATCCCAGCACTGGGAGAAGGTAAAGGCAGGAGGATCATGAGTTCAAGTTCATCCTTTACTATATAGTGAGTTCAAGGCCAGCCTGGACTACATGAAGTCCAGGCGGTGTGGGAGGATTCAAATCAGTTGGGCTACAGTTTTTATAACATCTGTTTTTGTAGGAGCATTAAAACAGTAAGAATAAGCCGGGCGGTGGTGGCGCACGCCTTTAATCCCAGCACTTGGGAGGCAGAGGCAGGCGGATCTTTGCAAGTTCGAGGTCAGCCTGGTCTACAAAGCGAGTCCAGGACAACCAGAGCTGTTAAACAGAGAAACCCTGTCTCAAAAAACCAAAAAAAAAAAAAAAAAAACAGTAAGAATAGAGTGTGCTCTCAGCCCTTTCTCCTGTAAATGATTAACTCATGAGTTTAATTTCCATCCTCTGCCATTTTCTCACAACAAAAGTAATCTGAGGCAGGCATGGTGGCACAAGTCTCTAACCCCAGCACTCAAGAAGCAGAGGCAAACAGATCTCTGTGAGTTCGAGGCCAGTCTGATCTACATACAGAGATTCTGTCTCAAAACAAACACACACACAAATCTACTGTTGAATACAGTGGCCCTGGCCTATAACCCAAGCTTCTGTAATCTTGGTTGAGACAGAAGAATGACAAGTTCAAGACCTATCTGGGTTACAGAGTGAATTTACGATTAATTGGGTAACTAACCAGACCCTGTCTCAAAATAAAATGTTACAGAAGGCTCGGATGAAACTCAGTAAAGTGATTGCCTTGCGTGAACAAGGTCCAGCATTCAGCCAGTGCCGTCCAAAATCTGTTGAGAAGGGAAAAGGAAGGCTCGGAGACAGATATCAAGAGAAGTGCAATGATGAATATGAAAAAAAGCCATAAAATCAATCACTTCGTAAGGTAATTTAAAAAATAATTTTTAGCCGGGCAGTGGTGGCGCACGCCTTTAATCCCAGCACTTGGGAGGCAGAGGCAGGCGGATCTTTGCGAGTTCGAGGCCAGCCTGGTCTACAAATTGAGTCCAGGACAGCCAGGGCTACACAGAGAAACCCTGTCTTGAAAAACAAAAAACAAAAAAAATAATAATTTTTAAAAGTCTAGGGGTAAATCTACTGCTGAGTGCAGTAGCACATTCAAAATCCCAGATGCTAGGAAAGCTGAAGCAGGATGATCACTTGATGAGACAACACAGTGAGATTCTGACCCAAAAAAGTAAAATAATAATAATAATAATAATAATAATAATAAGGCTGGAGAGATGGCTCAGCAGTTAAGAGCACTGGCTGCTCTTCCAAAAGACCCGAGTTCAAATCCCAACAACCAAATGGAAGTTCACAGCTGTCTAATTGCCTGGTGTGGTAGCACACACCTTTAATCCTAGCACTTGGGAGGCAGAAGCAGGTGGATGTCTGTGAGTTCAAGGCTAGCTTGATCTACAAAATGAGTCCAGAACAGGCAAGGATACACAGAGAAACCCTGTCTCAAAAAACAAAACAAAACAAAAAAAACCCAATAATAATAATTTGTTTTCCAGACTGGTCACAATTACTAACAGCTTTTAAATTTTTATTTCATAAGTTGCTCCACTATGACGAATAAGGCAGTTTGACTGTCTATGATATTTCTTACCACAAAAAATAGAGAATGTTAAAATGTGTAGTTTTAACCAGGGCCCCAGGCAGCAGTGGTGGGATGAAGGCAGGATGAGGAACTCAAGGTCTCCTTGGCTACATAGTACGTTCCAGACAAGTCTGAATCTCATGAAACTCTGTCTCAAAAAACAAAAGCAAAGGTTGGAAAGATGGTTCAGTGGTTAAGAGTACTTGCTGCTTTTGTAGAGGAGCTGGTGGCATTCCAGCACACACAGCAAGCAGCTCACAATTGCTAGAACTCCATCTCAAAGGATGCAACACCTTCTCCTGACCTTAACCCAAACACACACACACACACACACACACACACACACACACACACACACACA
>CAJQZJ010000523.1:907579-932479 GCA_907164525.1 Lophiomys imhausi | reverse complement strand
CTATATATTCACTAAATCTAACTTATATTAATCTATCAGCCCCTACACATTATTATGATTTTCAGAAGGAAACCTGGCAGAGACAGAAAGCTTCCTCATTGTCTCTAAACTCAGCCCTCTGAAGCAAGATCAGAATGGGCATTCAGCAAGGTAATATAAGCCAAGTGAAGTCTCTAAGGGAGCAAGAGAGGGCTTGTGTTCTCCTCTCTTCCTTGACTAGGTCACCAACACAGGAGCTTGGGACATCCAAACCACATTGCCATCAGTCAAGCATTTCATGAAATTTTCATGGCATTCTTTAAGGCAAGATGGACAAATGGGAGCTAGATTCTGGTGCTCTGGAAGAGGCAGCCATCAGCCAAATTAGTAACAGGATTTGTCAGGATGTCTACAGTGTTGAGGCCTAGTATTCTAGCCTTCACGAGACCCTCACCAACGCTTGGAAATAAATATACACAAGGCATGCTCATGAGGTTTGTAGGCTACCTGACACTGGAGGCAAGATGAACATTAGAAGACTGTCAAAAGCAGTGGGTTGGGGGTGTCTGAGCAGTTGGAAGCACTTCACGTTCTTGCACAGGACCTGGGTTTGGTTCCCAGCACATACATGATGGCTCACAACCATCCAGGGTTCCAGTTCTAGGGGACCTGATGCTCTCTTCTGATCTACATGGGCCTCCTAAGTGGAAGAGATGTGAATGTATACACGCAGGCAAAACACTCATACACATAAAATAAAAACTCAAAAACCAGCAGGTTGATTTCAAAAGAATAAAATTTAAAAGGGATTGTTAGGAGACCGATAATACACAAGCAAGAATGGGCTATACCTGATTTAGTAGGACCCAAGGCAACATTGGGCTGGGGTCTGGATGTACCCAAGCTCACAACATCAACAACAACAAAATCCCTAAGACTTAGGCTGTTTGCAGGGTAATGGTAGGTTTGACAATGATTGAAGTGGGCTTTGTTACACCTTGTCGATATCTGGGGTGTAAATATTCCCACCAGAGCCCAGACTACTTACTAGATGTCACTGAAAGAAAAGTTTGGAAGAGGAGAGTAGAGTATTCTGTGATATATCCTGCATACAAATATAATAATGTAAATAACCACAAGAGAAAAGACAAAGTATATTAAAACTAGTAGGAAGGAATGAGTTTTTCCAGGCGTGGTGGTCCATGCCTTTAATCCCAGCACTGGGAAGGCAGAAGGAGGCAGATCTCTGTGAGTTCGAGGCCAGCCTGGTCTACAAAGTGAGTCCAGGACATCCAGGACTATTGCACAGAGAAACCCTGTCTCAAAAAACAAAACAACAAAAAAGGAATGAGTTTTAAGTTTTACTTTCTTTTAAATGGTATCTAGTTGTAGAAATGCAGTGTTTCCTAATGTTTATTGTTGTGTGCAGGGGCATGGGAGTGCCTCAGCATGCCTTCATGGGGGTTCCAGGGATTGAACTCAGTTCCCCAGGCTTGCACAGCAGGCGTTTTTATCCTCTGAGAAACCTCGATGGTTCAAAATGTAGGATTTTAGTGGGGTTTTTTTTAATGTGTGTGTACGTGTGTATATGTTATGTCACCTGTGTCTAAGGAGCCCAGAAGAAGGCACCATAGCCCTTGAAGATGTTGTTACAGATGATTGTGAGCAATAGGAGTAGGTAACAGGAACTTCTCAGGTCCTCTGGAAGAGCACACACTCTTAACTGATGAGCCAGCCATCTCTCCAGACCCCAGGTTTTGTAATTTAACTGTGTATGTGTGTAGATGCTAAAGATCCAATCCAGGGCCTTGCCCAAGCTAGGCAAGCATGCTCCTCTTTGAACTACACTCCACCCCAGAACTACACTCTGAAAAAATTTTCAAAATGTAGTCATTGGCTCTTGCAAGGTTTCTACCATGGTAACAAGAAAAGTGGTAATAGGTGCAAAGAAAGTCTTGCTGTTCACTACAGCTGTCAAGTAAGCCACACCCAGATTGAATCATTTTATTCCAAACCGTGTGACTCATAGTAAAACTGTTTTGAAATTGTACTGGACAGCAGGGAGGACAGAGCCCCAGAGTAATGAATGTGAGGAACCAGAAACAGAATCAGGGCTTTTGCAGTTAGAGCTGAAGACCTGCATGTGGGGCAAACCAAGGAGGCACCGCTGAACACTGGCCCTCAAACGTGGTGAGACTTTGGTAAGGGAAAGGAACCAGGGAAGCAGACTTCTGCCCAGTGTGAGAAAGAAACTTCTTCCAGGACAGAGTGACTGGAGGATCAGCTGGAGTGGAAAACCAGCCTGGACCATGACATGACTCATGAGTTTCAGACAAGCTAGAGCTTTAGGGTGAGACCCCATCTCAAAAGAAAAGAGAGGGAGGGGAGAGGTAAGGGAGAGAAGGAGAAACAGAGGGAAGAACAGAGAAAACAAGGTAGTGAGGGGATGAGACTTCTCATAGACAAAGCAATGACAGGACTGGGCTGAAAGAAAATCCTGCTGAGTGTGGACAGCAGCTTGTGGGAACAGTAAGAAGGTGCAAACCTCAGATGGGGCTGGTAACCCTGAGACCCTCCTCCAGGCCTGTGATCTCCTTGGTTTCACCTGTTCCTCTCTGGGTGCAAGCCCAGGCACCTTACCTGCCCTCCTCTCTCATCAGGTGTAGGTGCAGTACATTAAAACAAAGCCAAAGCCAATCTTGGAGCCAGACCCGTAATTTCAGCAATTGTGAAATAGAGGCAGAAGAATCACTGTGAGTTCAAGGCCAGCCAGGGCTTCACAGGAAGACCCTATCTCAATCCCCCTCCTAAAGAGGTAACAAAGAATAACAAAATGAGTATAACACCAAGTGTCTAGCAGCATCTATGTTTTTTTCTGATTGTGTCATTGTCCTCCACTCACCCCTTCCCCTCATCCTGCTGGAATGAACCTCTGAGATGGCATAATTTCCTTCTTTTCTTTTTCTCCCCCCACATCTTTGAGGTTTATTTTTATTTTCTGTGTGTGGATGTTTTGCCTGCATGTATACCTATGTACTAAATGCATGCCTAGTGCCCTTGGAGGCCAGAAAAGGGCATCAGATCCCCTGGAACTGGAGTTACATACAGTTGTCAACCACCACATGGATGCTGAGAATTGAACCCAGGTCCTTCACAAGGTGTCTAGTGCTCTTAACAGCTGAGTCATTTCTCCAGTCCCTAGTTTCTTTTCTATTCTTTTTTAAAATAAATCTTATTTTTTTTTTTTTTGGTTTTTCGAGACAGGGTTTCTCTGTGTATCCTTGGCTGTCCTGGACTCACTTTGTAGACCAGGCTGGCCTCGAACTCACAAAGATCCGCCTGCCTCTGCCTCCCAAGTGCTGGGATTAAAGGCGTGCGCCACCACCGCCCGGCAAATCTTATTTTTTAATTGCAAAAAAACCCCACTGAAATTAAGCAGATGCAAACTCTACGCATCTCAGTTAACTTCCATACATTTAGAACAGTCATTCTAAAGTTTCATATTAGATTCTACACTTTCATCACTATAGAATATATTTTATGCACTTATCCATAGACTGGATAAATTACAGAGAGAGAGGGGTCCAATGTTCAGGGGTCTATAGAGACAAGGTTCCCCTTGCTGCATTATAGCCATAAGAATGAGCCCCATGACCTAAATATTTCTCATTAGGCTCCACCTCCCACCCCTAGTGCACTGGGATATGTTCAATACAGAACTTTTTTTTTTTTTTTGGACAATGAGAGACTTTCTTGTATGCCAGGTTAGCTTCACACTCCCTTGTTTTCCCTGGGTACTCTACTTGTGATGGCTCTGCTCATTTATCCTGTCAGTCTCCACACTCTGGATTTCCTTTCACTAAGGTATCTTAGTGTACTGATCTCTTCCCTCTCTGGTGTCTCCTGTACTAACGTTCATGTTTGGAAAGCAGTACTTCCCAGGAGATGGTGTGCACCCTTCGCCTAGAGACAAACACTGTGTTCTCTTGGTGACCTCAGAGCTACCAATGGTCCACATTGTATTAATTTATTAGGGGTTTCAAATGATGATACTCTGACTCAACCTTCCTCTACTCATTACCTGGAATGCCTCTATAAAGAGGGCAGGGGGCACATCTGTCTCTTTCCCTCCACTTTTGTTGTTAGTGTTTGTTTGTTTGTTTATTGAGTCAGGGTTTCACTATGTAGCTCTGACTGTCCTAGAACTCACAGACCAGGCTTGCTTTGAACTCACACAAATCCTCCTGTCTTGGCCTCTTAAGTGCTGGCATGAGAGGTGTACACCACCACACTAGACTTGTTCTATTTTTATTTTTTATGTTGATTTATTACTTCAAGTTACAACTCCATCATACTGCCCTCTTTCCACCCCTAAGGTTCCACCCTCCCACCCTCTCCTCCCTCTCCCACCCATCCCACTCTTCCAATGTGGAGTGTCCCTACATATCAGCCACTCTCAGTTCAACACTCATAAGAGGGCTAAGTGCTTCCTCTTGCACTGGGGGCCTACATGGTAGCACCCTTAAGGCAAATTGTCCCATTATTAGGTAACAAAGTCTATGTTCCTGATTCTTTTGGTGTGTTGGTTGTAGGATAGTTATCCTGTACTACATGGCTAAAATACAATTATTAGTGAGTAGATGCCATGTTCACCTTTCAGAGTCTGGGTTAGCTCACTCAGGATGAGCTTTTCTAGTACCATCCATTTGGCTGAGAATTGCAAGATTTCCTTGTTTCTGATAGCTGAGTAGTATTCCATTGTGTAAATGCACCACATTTTTTTTATCCATTTGTCAGTTGAGGAACATCTGGATTGTTTCCAGTTTCTAGCTATTACAAATAAGGGTGCTATGAACATAGATGAGGATATGTCCTTGTGGTTTGGTGAGAGATCGTTTGGGTGGATACCCAGAAGTGGTATGGCTGGGCCTTGAGGTAGGGCTATTCCAAGTTTTCCAAGATATTACCAGGCTTATTTCCATAGTGGTTGTACAAGTTTGCACTCCCAACAGCAATGGAGGAGTGTTCCCCTTTCTCCACAACCTCACCAGCATGTGCTGTCATTTGAGTTTTTGATCTTAGCCATTCCGACAGGTGTGAGATGGAATCTCAGAGTCGTCTTGAGTTGCATTTCATTGATAATTAAGGATGCTGAGCATTTCTTCAAATGTCTCACTGCCATTAGAGAGTCCTCCTTTATGAATTCTCGGTTTAGCTCTGTTTTCCATTTTTTGATTGAATTATTTGGTTTCTTGGTGTTTAATTTCTTGAGTTCTTCATAAACTATGGATATTAGCCCTCTGTTGGAAGTGGGGTTGGTAAAGATCTTTACCCAATCTGTAGGTTGCCGTTTTGTTCAAATGACAGTGTCCTTTCACCTGTTTTATTTTTAAAGACAGGGTGTTGCTATGTAGCTCTTGCTAGCCTGAAACTTGCTATGTAGACCAGGTAAGCCTCCAGCTCACAGTAATCCCCCTGCCTCTGTCCTTTTCTCTCTGGGATCACAAATGTGTACCACTATGCTGGGCTCCTCTCCCTCTCCTCACTATTGTTCCTACTCCACTGTATCTTCTTAGAAAACACACTGTGGTTCAGGTGGCATCTTCAAACAGAGCAACAGGGTGCTCCCGACCTCCACCACCTTACGCACACTTCTCCCTCATCACAAATCCAAATTTTCAAAGACACTGACATAATTTTTTATTTATTTTACAATACATAGGCAACTGTCTTAGAAAAACTGTTCAAGGACAGAGTATAGCTCTGTGCTTGTCTGGCATGCCTGAGGCCTTGGGTTTCATTCCTAGCACAAGAAAGAAAGAGGATAGGACGGAATAGTGTTATAACACTACCAATAATGACATAATTACTAAAATCCAGTTATGGTTGTGTGGTTCCTTTTTGGTTTAGGATATGTTATAATAGTTACATTGAATTAACATCACTCACAATAGTTCTTTCCTGTGTGGGTTATTCCCTCCAACTCCAAATGTATGTTTCAGGACTTTTGTTTCATTTTAATTTTGTATTTAATGATTGATTTTTCTTTAAAAAAAAAAAAACTTTGCCGGGTATGGTGGTGCACGCCTTTAATCCCAGCACTCAGGAGAGAGAGGCAGGCAGATCTCTGCAAGTTCAAGGCCAACCTGGTCTACAAAGTGAGTCTAGAGCAGCTAGGGCTACACAGAGAAACCCTGTCTCAAAAAACAAAAACAAAAAAACTTTAATCTTATAATTACGTAAAATGTTTACAAGATTGAAAGTTAACTTAGCTGGGCATGATGGTGAATGTCTGTAACCGTAGTGCTAGGAGTCTATTGCAGGAAGATGGTGGGTTCTGAGGCCAGCCTGGACCACACAGTGAGACCTTTCTTCAGGGGGGAGAATTCCAAAGTTAAACCTCCAGCACCGAACAGCTTCAGATGAGTGGGGCATCTGATTGGTTAATTAGGTGCTTTTTGAGATGTTCCTCAGATATCCTAGGCTGACCTGGACCTTATTATGTGCTAAAGGATGCCTTTGAACTCCCAGTCTGTCTGCCCACCTCTACCTCTTGAGTACTGGATCACAGGCATGCATTACCACATCTCTTGCCAGGGCTTCGAACATGCTGGGTAAGCACTCTACCAACTGAGAGACGTCCGCAGCTCAAGGGGGAGGACTTCTCTCCTCCACAAAGTGTGTGTGTGTGTGTCTGTGTGTCTGTGTGTGCATGTATGTCTGTGTGTATGTGCATTAGTGTCTGTATGTGCGTGTATGTGTGTAAATGTGTGTGTATGTCTCTGTGTCTGTGTATGTGTCTGTGTGTGCAAGGGAGTTAGTATACTTAATTTTTTCATGAGTGCACAGAGGTCAAAGGAGGACATCAAACGTCTTTATCACTCTCTGCCTTATTCCCTTGAGACTGAATCTGGAACTAAGCTGATGGCCCCGAAAGTCCAGCTGTCCTCCTGTCTCCATGTGCACAGCCACAACCACATCTAGCTTTAAAAAGAAAAAAACAACAAAACCCCAAAACAGGTCTGCTAGGGATGGGAACTCAGGTCTTCATGCCTACACAACAAGCTACACAGCAAGTACTCTTAACTACTGACCTACCTTCCCAGCCCCTCCTCCACAAAGTCTTTTTAAATTTTTGTTTTACATTATTTGTATGTGAATGCATGAATGCGTGTATGCCTGTTTGCCTGTGTGTGTCTTTGCCTGTGTTTGCCTGTGTGTGTGTGTGTGTGTTTGTGTCTGTGTGTGTGTGATATAAGATGGGACAGAAGCAGAGGGAATTCAGTGCTAGCTAAATCTCCCAGAACAGCACATCTCAATCCCACACAGTGTCCCCAGTCCCCCTTGGCCATGGGCATGCCTTTGTAATGCTCCAGAGAAGCTCAGGAAAGCAGTGGATGAAGTTCTTGGAAAAGTCACCTTCCGTGTGTCCTGAGGGCTTCAGAAGGGTGCACTGTAGGGAGGAGGGGGTTGGAGGGGACACAGGAGGCTATAGAGGATGATGGGGAGAAATTGGGTCCCGTCCAAGGTCAGTGAAAAAGGGTGCAGATTTTGGAACAAGCAGTAACATGCAACCCAAGTGGAAGGAGAGAGATTCTGCGGGTACATGCAGCATGGCTCAGCCCTTAGTGACCCTGGGAGACCCAGCACCCTGTCTGCATCTTCCTGAGCTGCCTACATCCTGGCCATAATCCTTGGTGACAGGAGAGGAAGGAAGTGAAGCCAGCACAAACAGCTTACTAAGTGATTCCATCAGCATCTGGGAGACCAAGCCTGGAGGTGGGCCCTGACACAACAGGGCTGGAGTCAATGAGGGGCAGCAATGGGGAGTAGATGGTTCAGGCCAGTTAGACTGTGGACTACTAGAGATTTCTTCCTTATTTCTTCCTTCTCTTCCTTTCCTTCATTCTTTCCTCCCTTCCTCCCTCCTCCTTCCTACTTCTTCCTTCCTCCTTCCTTTTCTCCCTTCCTTTCTTTCTCCCTCCCTCTTTTCTTTCCTCCCTCTTTTCTCTCTCCCTTCTTCCTCTTTCCCTTTGTCCTTCCTTCCTTCCTCTCTCCCTTTCTTCTTTTTTCCTTTTGTTTTGCTCTCAAAACTCACGACAATCCTCCTGCCTCTGCCTTCATGGTTCTGGGAGTACAAGTATAACACTGAACCTGGCAGGTCCCCTTTAAAATTAAGAATTTCAGGGTGGGGTTGTAGCTCATTGGTAGCACACTTAACTAGAATTCACAAGGTCCTAGATTCTTTCTTCCTTTGTGGCAGGGGCTCACTCTAATTCTGGCTAAAATTCACTGTATAGACTAGGCTGTCCTTGAATTCACAGAGATCCTCCTGCCTCTACCTCCCAAGTGTTACAGATGTGCACCACTATGACAAAAGCCCTAGGTTCTATTCCTGACATATCATAAACTAGGAATGGCAGCACATGCCTGAACCCTAATACTCAGAACCAGAGGTTAGAGGGTAAAAAGTTCAATTAAAAGGGCTGGAGAGATGGCCCAGCGGTTAAGAACACTGGTTGCTCTTGTAGAGGACTTGGGTTCAGTCCCCAGTGCCCTCACGGTGCTTACAACCATCTGTAACTCTAGTCCCAGGGAATCTGATGCTCTCTTCTGACTTCGTTGGGCTCCAAGGACATACCTGGCACACATACACACATGCAGGCAAAACATTAGTACACATAAATACATCTTTTTTTTTTCAAAGTTTAAAGGGAATGTTCAGCTACATAACCAGCCCAAGACCAGCCTGGGCTACATCAGATCCTGTTTTAAAAGAAAAAAATAAAATAAAGCAAAATCAACAATGTCCTGATTGCAACAGTTGTGCATGAAACCAATCAGCAGCCTCCTGAGGCTGAGCTGTGAAGTGATCCCTGTGACTGCTCATCCCATTGAGAGCCCTGGCTCTGTGACTTGCAGACACCAAGTCCCCCATGTGTAACTTAAACAGTCCCCCTTCCTGACACCCACTTCTCCTGGGAAACTCTCTACCCATTGCTATGACCTGATGCTTGTGCCTCCAAAACGTTTTCCGGTGGAAAGGTGATCCCTAGTGCCAAGTTGTGGGGCTCAGGAAGTGATTAGGAGCCAAGTGAAGGGGTGAGTGAGATTGGCAGATCAGTGTACCCTTCTCAAGCAGTCAGGGGAGCAGTGGCCCCAGCCAGTACTCCCTCCCCCACAGAAGGCCCCTAGGAAGAAGCAAAGTGAGCCCTAAGCGCTCACACCACAAGCACAGTGTGTCCAAGCCTTGATCTTGGCCCAGAACTGTGGACAGTAAATGTATGAGTTTACAAATGGCCCAGTCAAGCCGGGCGGTGGTGGCGCACGCCTTTAATCCCAGCACTTGGGAGGCAGAGGCAGGCGGATCTTTGCAAGTTCGAGGCCAGCCTGGTCTACAAAGCAAGTCCAGGACAGCCAGAGCTGTTAAACAGAGAAACCCTGTCTCGAAAAACCAAAAACAAAAACAAACAAACAAACAAAAAAAAAACAAATGGCCCAGTCTCTCTGCCAGGGCAGTTGAACAGACCAAGCTCCCAGCCTATCTGCGGAAGCTTGATTTTGTTCTACCATCGCTGTGAGAACACACCAAATTTCGGGGGACATATGTAGTGCAAACACCCAGGCACATCCCGGCTCTTCCCATCGTCACATCATGAGCCAAATGCCACCCTGCCACACAGAGAATTCAGAAGTAACAGTTGCTGCACGGCCAGAGGATGGTACCGCTGAGTGTCCCGGAGCTAAATACCCGTATTCATTTGGTGCTGAGGCAGCGTTCTGCAGCTGAGCTGATTTCTCTCACAAGTGAAAAACAAACTCAGGTGGAAAATCTGGGCAAGCAATGTGACTTGCTATTTTTGGAGATGAGGGAGAAAAAAGGAAGTCATTGAAACCATGTTATGACAGTGCGGAACAGGGGATTGTGAGTGTGATCATGCTGGTCGTGAGGGGTCCTAGACGGATGTTACAGAGGGAGGGAGCAGACCACCCTAGGAGGGCCGATGCTCCGCCCCCCACTCCTAGAGATGTTGGGAGCCTACTGGGGATGTGTCCACAAGGAAGGGTGTACATTGGGAGGGGGCTTCTTTGCAAGGGGCCAGCACCAGCTGCGAGGGTAGCAGGCACCGCATTGCCGCTCATTTTGCTGTATGAGTCTGGCCATCTCCACTGCCGGTGTCCTCCCCCATTGCTGCTGTCTTTCTCTTGTGGTGAGTTTTATAAAACATCCACCCCACAATGCTCCAGTGATGGTAGAGCCCAGGTCTGTACCGCTGAGCTCAACCCCTAGCCCCTTCTATCTTCACTATGCTGGTGTAAATATTTGTTTTGCATTTAGCCTTTTGCTTTGTATATGTAGTTTTCTTTATTTTATTATTTATTTATTTTTATTTTTAGGGTTTTCAAGACATGGTTTCTTTGTGTAGCCCTGGCTGTCCTGGAACTCACTCTGTAGACCAGGTTGACCTTGAGCTCACAGAGATCCACCTGCCTCTGCTTCCTGAGTGCTGGGATTAAAGGTGTGCATCACTACTCCTGTTTTTTTTATTTATTTTTGTTGTTGTTTTTTATGGAGAGTGTCTAGGCTGGACTGGAACTCACTGTGTGACCCAGACTGGCCCTGAACTCAATGGCACTCCTCCTGTCTCAGCTTCTTGAGGGTTAGGGTATGTGCCACCACTCCCTCATGTTCCAGGGTTTTTGGTTTTTGTTTTGGTTTGGTTTTTTTGGGACGAGGTTTCTCTGTGTATTCCTGGCTGTCCAGGAACTTATTATGTTGTTTAGGTTGGCCTTGAACTCACAGACATCTGTCTGCCTCTGCCTCCCGAGAGCTGGGATTAAAGGTGTGCACCACCACCACTCAGCACTGTTTTGTTTGTTTGCTAATACTTTGTGAGTATTGGCAAGGAGTCTCATGTAGCCCAAGCTATCCTCAAACTCCCTGTGCAGTTGAGGAGGGCTTTGAACTCTTTATCTGCTTGCCTCCACCTCCCAAGAGCTGGGATAACAGGCATGTGCCATCCCTCCTGGACCTCCTTTACTTTCATGTCTGCTTTTCTGTTTTCATTTTTATGAGACAGGGTTTCTGTACCAAGATGTCTTTTATTATAATTTTTATATTATTCACTCTAATTATTTTTTACTATACTTAATTCCTCTACCTTCCTTCCAACTCTTGTTCCTTCCAACCCCCAAACACTATGCAGGAGAGAAAGAAGGTTAGAGGGGAAAGGGACGGAGGTAGGTCTCTTTGAGCTACTTCCTGCTGATTTGGGTTCTTTGGGGACACTAGTCTCACTAGTCACAATATCCAGAAGTCCAGCAAACCAGCAAACAGGAAACCAGGAGAAAGCAGCAGTTTGGGGGAGGACCAGCAACTGGGAGAGCAGTAACTGCTTTCTGCCTTGTAGCCCTTTCTCTTCTGGGGCCCTGGCTTTTTTATTCCTTTCTCAAGTCCTCAGAGTTAAACTTGCTCAGCTAAGCCACGCCCCTGCTAGCTCAGGAGGCAGTCAATAGTTTATACCTGTGACCTTAATGAAGCAGCCTCACACCTGGGATTAAAGAAAAACATTCTCATAACTTTTTTTTTAACAAAACTTATACCACAGGTTTCTCTATGTAACTTTGACTGTTGTGGACTTTGTAGATCAGGCTGACCTCAACTCACAGAGATCTGCCTGCCTCTCTGCCTCTGGATTGATGGGATTAAAGATGTGCGGCACCATGCCTGGCTTCATGTTTTTAAAAACTTTTATTTATTATTAGTATGAGTGTGATGTTTATGTGGGGGCACACATGGAGGTCAGAAGACAACTTTGTAGAGACAGTTCTTCCCTTTCCATCTTTATGTGGGTCCCTGTGACTGAACTCGGGTCTCCAGCTTATGCTGCAAGCAACTTTATCTGCTGACATCTTACCTGCCCCTTGATTTTTCACTTTAAATCTAAACTCCAGAAGACAGAAAATGTGCTACGTTTAGTTTTCTAAGTCTGACTCACTTTGCTTAATGTGATTATCTCAGTTTTATGCATTTTCTTGCAGATGACACAATTTCATTCTTTATGGATGACTACTATTTCATTGTGTATATATGCATTTTTTTCTGTCTTCTACCCATTGATGGGCACCTGTCTGATTCCACATCTTGGCTATTGTGAATGGTACAGCAATAGCCATTAGGGATTAGGGAGCTACCTCTGTGCTATGCTTACATAGACTCCTTCAGGTGTGGACCCAGGGATGGTTGAGCATGATTGTTGCATTTCCATTTCCTGCATCTCAGAGAACAAACTTTGGTTGGATTTTGAATACCAGACTTTTAAAAAGTTATAAATTAGATGCTGAATAATAACCCAGATGTATTAACTGGTCATTTATCAACACTCATACATAGTATAGTATGTCAACATTAGGTAACAATGGTCCAAGTCCAAGGCACCTCTGACAGTGGCCAATTATCACCTGACACACTGCTGTAGGAATTTCCTTTGTGTGAAGGTACACTCTTGGTGGTTCTTAAATCCCTCTCTCACTCAGCCCAGTGATAATTCTTCTCTCTCATTAGTCTTAAGAATTACTTTAGAATAAGAAATGAAAATGTAAAAAGACAGTGTTTATAAGCTGCTGTTTGTTCAAACTCTGTTCTTGCCTCTGCACCTCTTTCCGTCCCCTTTCTCCTTGGCCTTGGTTTAAAGCAGCATTGTCGATTTCTGCTGTGCTTCCCCACGGCTCTCCCTCCACCTTGAGCCCATGTTCTCTGTCACTTCCTATCCTCCTGCGTGGTGAGGCTTACCCACCTCATTAGGATTATCTTTTCAGTTCACTGAGCTGAGATCCATGGCTCCGACATATTTGAGCACATGCCTTGGAATCAGCTCCCCAGAAAGGGCCATTGCAACCTTGAGACGAGCACCTCAGACTTCTGCAAACCTGTCGGAGTGTAAGGGTGGGGCTGGAACCATGGCCGAAAGCTTTGACATGGTCTGTTATATTATTAACCAACTTTACTATTATTAAACAGCATTAAACCACGGCAATGTCCAGGCAAACTTGTAAAGTGGTACTGAACTTTGTTCTCTCTCTCTCTCTTTCATTCTTTTTTTTTTTTTTTTTTTGGTTTTTCGAGACAGGGTTTCTCTGAATATCTCTGGCTGTCCTGGACTTGCTTTGTAGACCAGGCTGGCCTCGAACTCACAAAGATCCGCCTGCCTCTGCCTCCCAAGTGCTGGGATTAAAGGCGTGCGCCACCACCGCCCGGCTTTCTTTTTTTTTTTTTTTTAAGAAACAGATTCTTGTCCAACGTGGTGGCACATGGCTTTAATCCCAGTACTCTGGATGCAGAGGCAGGCACATTTCTGAGTTTGAGGCAAGCTTCGTCTACATTCAGAGCAAGTTCCAAGACAGTCAGGGTGACACAGAGAAACCCTGTCTTGGAAAAAGAAAACAAAAACAAAACAAAACAAAACAAAAAAAAACAAAAGGAAGGAAGGAAGAGGAAAGGAAAGGAAAAGAAAAAGAAAAACAGGTCGTCACACATCCCAGGCAGTCCCATACTTGCTGGGAAGATGACCTTGATCTCTTGATCACCCCACCTCTGCTCCACTAATACGAGGATTACAGGCAGGTGCCTCCATCTCCTGTTTATGCGGGGCTGGGAACTGAACTCAGGACCTCCTGCTTGCTACACAAGCACATTACCAGTTGAGCTACATCCCCAGCTCATTTTCCGTGTCTTGTTGAGACATGCATCCCTGGCTGCTGTGGAGATCCACCTGCCTCTGTCTCCTGTGTGCTTGGATTCTAGGTGCCATTTGCTTCTTTGTGACATTTTTCCCTAAAACACACTTCTTGAATATCTTCAAAAACATATATAATTTAAGCACCAGCTGTAACCTTCCCCGGCAGATGGTGTCACTGTCATATTTGGAGCACATCCCCAAGCTTATTTTCACATTTTATTGGTATCATATTACTTTTTATTTTCTGCCTCACATTTTACCAAGGGCAGGCTTTACTGATTCTACATTTTAATATCATTAAATAGCTGTAAAGTATCCTATCAAGTCATAAACATATGAGTACTGTTTTAAAGATTTAAAATTTAATTGCATATATATGTGTGTAGGTTTGTACAAGTGTGAGTGCAGTCCCTATATAGTCCAGAAGAAGATATGGGGATCCCCTGGAGCTGGAGTTGCAGGTGGTTGTGACCCACCCAATGTGGGTGTTAGGTACTGAACTCAGGACTTTGCAAGAGCAGTGAGGGCTCATAGCTGCTGAGCCATCTCCCATCAGTCATTAAGTTTTTTTTTTTAATAGGTTGTAACTTATCTAGAATGTTATTATCATAAGCAGTAATTATGTAGGGATCCACATACATGTCTGAAGACTAACATATACAAATACATAACTCTTGCAAACCAATCATAAGAGAAACAGTGGTAAAAACAAGGTGTCAGGTATGGTGGCGCAAACTCCAATCCCAGCACTAGGGAGCCTGAGGCAGGAGGGTTAGGAGTTCAAGGCCAGCCTGCACTACATAGTAAGGTTCTATTTTAATACCCCTCCAACACCCCCACCCCCGACAAGACCCCCAAAAGGTGAAAGGATACTTTGTCAATGAAAATATACTTAGGTCGAATAAACAAACAAAAATATACATCAGTCACTTGGAATATACAACCATAAGATAATTTTGCATAGTCACTAGATGAGCTTTTTTTCCCTTTGTTTTGATATTTATTTATTTATTTATTTATTTATTTATTTATTTATTTAGATGGAGTCTCACTATGTAGACTAGGCTGGCCTGAAAGTCACAGAGACCTGCCTTCCTTAGCTTCTGAGAGCTGGGATTAAGCATATGTACCACCATGCCTGGCTTAGAATGGTATTTATTTATTTATTTATTTAATGCATATGTGTCAGTGTGTGTGTTTGCTTTTGTATGTAAGAGGCCGGAAGTTATTGTTACTTAGATACTGTCCACTTTGTTTTTTGAGAATTTCTTACAAGGACCCGGGGCTCATCAGTTAAGCTAAAACGGTTGGCCAGAAAGACTCCAGGCATCCCTCCTGTCTCCTCCCCCTTGCCCTGGGATTATGGGTGGGTGCTACAGCATTGGGCTTTTTATGCAGGTTCTGGGAGTGAATGCTGAGCCTCACAATGCTTGCATGGTAAGTGCTTCTCCAGCTCAGCCATTTCCCCCTATTTATTTGCTTTTTAAAATTTTTTGGCTCAGGGTCTTGCATGTAACCCAGGCTTGCCTCAAACTCACAGTGTAGCTGATGACTTCAAATTCTTGATCTACCTGCCTCAGATTCCTGAGTGCTGGGATCAAAGGTAGCTTTGCCATCCCTAGGTCAAATTTTTCTAAACTAACAACACATTACTGTTGAGAATGACCATAACATGGCCCGTGGGTAAAATTGCTTGCTAGTGTTTTTTCAAGTAAAACTTCCCTATTGTGCCACACAAGGAAAGTGACAGCCCATCCATACAAAGACCTGATTACCAACAGCATAGCATCATAGCATTTAACTCATAATAACCAAAAACTGCAAAGCCACCTAGATGTTTATCAATTGATGAGTGGACAAACAAGTGAGGCTTGTCTACATGACGGAGGACTGCTCAGTAACACACATGAATGCGCCCCAGACACAGAAAGATATGTTTCAAAGGCCTGCTGGACCCAAAGAGCACTTACTATAGGATTCCATTTGTGTGATATTTCACAAAAGGTTTGAGAAATCGGGTCAGTGATTGATTCCCATGTACCAGGAGTGGAGGCAAGAACTTGACAGCAAGAGGTAAGAGGAAACTTCAGATGAAACCGATGCTCAGGGCTGAGGGTGGGCTCAGCTGGTGGAATGCTGGTCCTTCCAGAAGGCCCTGGCTTCCATCTCTTAGTGCCACATAAAACCTGGTGTTCTATCACATGCCAGAAATGAGTCAAGGCCTGTGAGATGGCTTGGGAAAGGGTGCTTACCACCCACAGATGACCTGAATTCAATCCTGGAGCCCACATGGTAGACGAGAACTTCAGGTTGTCCTCTGACCTCCTCCACTCCTGTGTGCACAAAGATAAAGTAATAAAACTGTAGGGGCGGGAGCATTAGAAATGCAGTTATCCTCGGCTGCACAGCCTGCACCAAATGACATCCTGGCTCAAGAGAAGTGATGTTTTATGCCTGTACACATTTGTTGAAATGAAACCCGAGCATTTACATGGGCACTTTTAGAATACACATTAGACCTCTATGATTCAGAGATTTTTTTTTTTCTTTTGAGCAGCTGCCCTGAAGGAGAACTTGAGAACAGACTGGAAAATTCAGGAAGAGACACAGGACTTGAAGGGTGTGGGGGATGGTGTCAGGAACACTGCTTCTGGTTTGGGAAGTGTTATGAGGTTGAATTAATTAGCCAGGCAGAAAGAGAGAAAGGAAACAGAAATGGCATCCAAGGGATGGGAAAATGAGAGATGGAAATTGTGACAGGCTCTACTTGTTTTTCTCTTTATTCTCGTCTTGCCCCTCTTTTATTACTTTGTTTATATTTTTGGTGTGCTGTGGGGAATCTTACATACTATATGTATTGGTTAATATCATTTGTCAACTTGGTGAGAACCAAAATCACCTAGGAAACAGACCTCTGGGTGTGTCTGTGGGGGGGGCTGTCCTGTTAGGTTACTTGAGGGAAGACCTGGCCACCAAGGTGGCTGCCATTGTCTAGGCTGGGATCCTGGACTGTATGAGGAGAAAGGGAGCTGGGCACAGGCAGTCATCAACCTCCGCCTCCTCGCCCCCATGGCTGTGTGCAACTCCAGCTCCTGGTGTGTGGCTCCCTGCTGTGGTGGACAGGAGCTATGAACCAAAACAAACCCTTTCTCCCTTATTTTGTCCAGTGTTTTATCACAGCAATAGGAAAAGTAAGACACTGTGTGTGAAAATTCCAGGCTTCCAAATACTTCACTAAACAGCTCTCTCTCTCTCTCTCTCTCTCTCTCTCTCTCACACACACACACACACAGGCAGACACACAGAGAGAAATAGAAATGAAATATTAAGTTAGGAAGAAGACGACCTTGGAGAGAACTGCTGACAGGTGTCTACCCAGGAGCACACCACCATCCAACCAACTTGCCCCACCCTCCATGGAACAGAGACAGTGGGCATGTTGGACCCTAGCAGTCAGGCTTTGAAGGCTTGCTCTCAATTTCCACACTCTGTTGCTGCTTACATATCTTCCTGAAATTTCCTGTATAAGTATTATTGTGAGATTCAAAAGAGAAGAAGAAGAGAGGAGGAGAAGGGAAGGAGAGCAGAGGGGCCCCATCTTGCCATTTTCATATATTGAATAAGTAGAACTACACCCTGCTTTCTAGTGGGGAACACTGTCAGGGTCACACACCTCGGTCCTGTCTCTCATCCCTGTCACTCATTCTCCACTGGGAAGAGGCGTTCATGTAAGGATAAGCCAAGGCCTAAGGTTGCTCGTACTCAGTGCCAAGCTGACAATAATGAGTGGCAGCTCTGAGGCAGGGGAATGACCCTGAGCTCTCCATGAGCCCTCCTCCATGGTGTAAACACTTCACCAGAGTGAATTTCAGGCTCTCAAAGCACTGGAGCAGTTTGTAAAATTCCTGAAAATGCAGGCTTCCTTCTCACCATCTGTTCTGTGCCAGGCTGTAGCCACAGGACACCCACAGAACACAGCCACATGGGTCAGCTCCCTGCTGCTCCCAAACCCAGATTCTTGTCCTCATTTGGATTCTGATAAGGGAACATTGTATTGGTTGTTGGGTTTTTCTTTCTTTCTTTCTTTTATAGCTGTTACCTAATGCCTGAGAAGAAGCAACTTAAGAATTATTAATTTTCTCTTCCTTCCCTTCTCTCTCCACTCCTCTTTGACAAGATCTCATGTTGCCCAGGCTGGCCTTGAACTCCCTACCCATGCTTCTGTGGATGACCTTGATCCTGATCCTTCTGCCTCCACCTCCAAAGTCTGGAGTTACAGGCCTAGGTCATTGAGCCAGATGTATAGGAAGTTTATTTTGGCTTACAGTTGAAAGGTTATATACTCTATCACCATAGGAAGGCTTGGTGGCACGAATATAAGGCCATTGGTCACACTGCATCTGAAAGAAGGTAGACAGGAAGTGGGACTGGGTTCCCACAACCTTCCAAAACAGTTCTGCCAGCTGTGCCCAAGTGTTCAAACACAGGAGCCTGTTGTTGAAGGGAGGTGTCACTTCACCTTCAAACCATCACAAACACAAAGACCTGGCTGTCTGCCTTGCATAGGACCAACAGAAGGAAGTTCTGATTCAGAGAGAACCTTGTACCCCACTGCCTGTTTTCTAAGAGAGGACATGGTGGGTAAAGGTGGTCTACACCTCTGTCCCACAGCAGTGCCCAGTGGATGGTGTCTGACCAGGCTTTTCAAGACAGCAAATCCTGGCTTCACATCCCATTCCTGGAACCCTCCTTTAGAGACCCTTCTCTTCAAGGTTGTCTGCCTCACGGGGCCTGACTCCTTCCTGCCCCATGGTGGGCTGTGCTCAGGGCTGGGGTCAGTGTGGACAAATGGACTGTGGTGGACATCCAGTAGAGAACTGAGATTCTCTGGAAGGGATTGTCCTATTCTTAGAAGACAGAAGTGTTCTGTGAGCACCTGGGACCCGCACAGGACTTCGGGTCCAAATATAACCACAGCAGAGGACAGACTGAGACAGGGCCACTGGAGCCTCTGAGCAGGAGTGTGACTGAGATCCCAGCCTTCTCCAGCACCATGACACGTGTGATACAGAAGTTCATTTTATGACACCACTCCATGATTATGTTTATAATTTAGTTCTTGCTAATGACATCCCTGGAGACATATTACTTTTTTCTTAGAAGGAGAATGAGAAAAATCTAGAATAATGTGAAAAATCTAGAATAATGTGAGATACTGTTCCTGAATCCAACCACAGTGTGCCCCTTGAGGCCCACATGCCACCCCTAGAGTCGCAGGCCAGATCTAATCTCAGCACCTTGCTTTCTGGGACCCTGGCAGAACCAGGAATCCAGCTGGATGCCCTCTGAGCTTGCGCTGCCTGTTGGCACCTGTACAGGGAAGATTGCTCATGCTGGGGCTCTTCATTTGTGACAAGATGGCCTGTAAGGCAGCCGTGGTTCAACTAGATCCCAGTCAATAACCAGGCACCTGGCCCAGAGGGGCTTGAGACACTGGTGAGATGCTGAGCCTGAAGTTTGTCCTTGATCTTCTAGGGCTTCTCTACAGCGCCCCCTGCTGCCCATTTTGTTTATCTGTTTACTTATTTTTACTAATTTTGTGTCATGGATCCCTGGTCAATTATACTTGTGAAGCCCAATAGAGTCCCCTCCTCTACAACAACACAGTGAGACCAAGTATAGACTCTGGAGAGCTGGAGAAAAAAGGATTAAGGTAGGCATGGTGATGGGCGCCCATATCGTCATCGCTTGGGAAGTAGGACAGGAAGAGCACAAATTTAAGGTCATCCTCTGTTATAAGGAGAGTTCAAGACTGTGTGGTACATGAGGTCCTGTCTCAAAAGAAAAAGTAGAAAGAGGAGGAGGGAGAGAAGGTGGAGAAGGTTATATAGATACAAGGAACCATTATTATAAAGCCAAGAAGACCACAGAACTGAGTGTCTCCGTCATCCTCAAAAGCTGCCTGACTATCGGCCCATGTCAGTGGTCAGGAACCCGTTTATGGTGTGTTTGAGCTGTGCTGTTATGACCGAGTTTATCTGAGACTAAAGAACTGTTCACGACAGCATCTACAATGTGCCAAATGCTTTGGTTGTTTTCACAGTCCTCAATGATGGGGCCGACGAAAGAGCAGAGCCCAGGGGACTTCAGCCGTTCCCATGGCCACCCAGTCTCTAGAAATCCAATAACTAAATCTATGTCCCTCTGACTCCCGGATCTGTCTCCTCTGTGCCTACAGGAACAAGAAAGGGCATGGGGTACAGGGCTGAAGGTGGTTGTTGATGACATCTGCAATCGCTACTTTCCCTGATATCCCCCTCCCTATTTTTTCAAGACCTGCTCTCTGAAAAGTAGATTACGTATTCTCTCTTCCCAAATCAAGTAAGACGGGCCAATACCTAGCTAACAACTCCAGCCACTGGTCCCAGGCCACGCATTGGCCTCATAGTTTCAGCCAGGCTAACTGGATTTTCCTGCCAGAGCTGTGAACTGAGACTGGGGCAAAGATGCCTCCCAATTCCCCAGCGTGACCAACCTCTGACCAACCTCGTCAGCTGGGGGCTTCCTGGGGCCAATCTACCTTGGAAAGAAAGGAAACTCCAAAAGCCACGTCCACCATGGTGGTACACATCTTCAATGACTCCAGCAAGCAAGCACTCAGGAGCCAAAAGCAGGCACATCTCTGAAAGTCTGAGGGCAGCCTGGCAGCAAGTTCCAAGACACTCAGAACTCCATGGGGGGTGACACCTGGGTCAGGAAAAAAACCCTCAAAACCAAAGCTAAACAAGAAGTAATAATGTGCGTGTTTAGAAAGAGGTGGGCGGAGAGAAAGAATGAGCACACTTGGCAGCGTAATGTGAGGTCTACACCTACACCTACACCTACACTTTGTAGACCTAGACATTCCTAGGTCTATTCCTAGGTTGACCCCCATCTGCTTTTTTCTTATGCGAGTTAATATTAATATTTTCCCTTCCTTTTTTAATTAATCAATTGACTAATTTCACTGTTGCTGCTGTGGAGGGGGCAGTGTTTGTTTTGTTTTGTTTCAAGGCAAGACCTCAGAATCCAGACTGGCCTCAGTCTCGAGCTGTAGCCAAGGTTGATTTTAAATCCCTGCTTTCCCTGCCTCAAACTCCTAAGTGCTAGGGTTCCTGGCTGGTGTGCACACCCAAATTACACCCTCCTTTGGGTGTGCAGTGTATGTGTGTACGTGCTCATATGTGAGTTTGGAACCCAGAGGTTGACGCCATCTCTTCCTTATTATCATTTTGAACTTTTAAGTTACATTGATAATTGATTGATTGATTGGGTACGACTGTGCCTACGCATGCATGTCATGCTTCATGTGTGGAGGTGAGAGAACTTGCAGGACTGGGTTCTCCCCCTCCACCATGTTGGTTCTGGCTACGGAACTCAGATCACTAGGCTTGGCAGCAAGTGCCCTAACCCACTGAGCCATCTCACTGGTTAACTTATGAAGCAAAGTCTTTTCACCAACCTGGAGCTTAATGATTCTGCTGGGCTGGCTAGACCTGCTGGCCCCAGAGATCCTCTTGTATTGCCTCCCCAGGGCTAAGGTTGTGGCCTCATAGTGCCACTCCTGGCTTTCTCGAGTGAGCCCTCAGCATGACACTCATGGTTTCATACTGGCAGAACAAGCTCTTTACCAACTGAGCTGCTTCCCAGCCCTTATGTCCCTCTCTTACTGAGGCCGTCTGCGTGAGTTTTCACTCTCGAAGCCTAAGAGTCCTGAGAAACACACACTGACTAGCATGGTGGCGCACGCCTTTAATCCCAGCACTTGGGAGGCAGAGGCAGGCGGATCACTGTGAGTTCGAGGCCAGCCTGGTCTACAAAGTGAGTCCAGGACAGCCAAGGATACACAGAGAAACCCTGTCTCGAAAAACCAAAAAAAAAAAAAACAAAAACAAATGAAGTGCTGGGGGTTTGCCAAAGAGAGGCAGAAGTTGAGGAATTGCTGAAGGTCCTGGAGCCTGGCTGCAGAGAGCTTGGGAGAGGGAGGGAGAATGCCGGCAGAGAAAGTACAGTAGGGAGCTGCCAGCTCAGGCATTGATGTGACCTGATCAAACTGGCAATTCTATTTTTTTTGAGGGGGGGTTGGTTTGGTTTTGGGTTTTGTTTTGGTTTTTCCGAGGCAGGGTCTCTCTGTGCATCCCTGACTGTCCTGGACTCACTTTGTAGACCAGGCTGGCCTCGAACTCATAGAGATCCGCCTGCCTCTGCTTCCCAAGTGCGGGGATTAAAGGTGTGCGCCACCACGCCTGGCCCGTTTTTGTTTTTAATTGAGGTGTGTGTGACAGGTGATGCAACAGGGTCTAGACATTTAGTCCTGGCTAGCTGGGAACTAGCTATATAAACCAGGCTGTCCTCAAACTTGCAGCAATTCTCCTGCCTCCCAATTAGTGGGACTACAAGCATGCACCAGCACACCCAGGCAAACAACAGATTTGAGAGTAACCTTGAAGTTTTGGCCAGTCTAGAGAAGGCCAGCTGGTGCCTTTGGGACTGGTCCTCCCTCCAGGGTCATCTCAAGTACAGCCTTCACTATGACTGAGAGCATACCCTGGCAGCCTGGCTTCCTGCTAAGTGACAAGCAGGCTAAAAGATGTGTACAGTCCACCAGACCCCATCCCTCTGGGGTAGGCACAAGGGAGCTAACTGTGGCCCTAAGAGTTCTCTCATCATTGGACTCCAATGTGGGAAGACAGAGCGCATCGCATTCCCCAAATGTCTAGCCCATGCTGTAAGTGACACAGAAGGACCTTGCTTATTCTCTACCTGACAGAAGCAGGAATGCCCCACCCTCATCTGCTGCTGAGGTCCTCAAAGTTGGTCTGATGTCTCAAAGAAGGTTACTACTGGAAGACAAGGCATAAGGTATCACCCATCTTCCACCCTTCTCTTCCTAGCTGGGACGCTTTAAAGAATGGTGGCCAAGAGGTTCTGACATCATCCTCTGTAACCGATCTTTTAAATTATTATTTAACACTTATTTATTTATTACAAAATTCACTTATAACAAACACCAACAATTTCTTAACTATTAATCCTATAAATTCCTACAACCCCTTTAACCTATCCACTAAACCTATTGATAATTATAACAACTACTTTCATAACCTTTTAGAATGATACAGTCTCTGGGGCAGGTCCTCAGTCGTCAGGAACACAGTCTTTGTTGTAGATTCTTTAACGCACTTAGCAGTCCTTTTTCTGGATCTCTCAGCAGATGCAGGTTCGTCAGGGTAAGTTGGTTATTGCAGTCTCACCTTAAATAAGGCTTCATGCTTTCTTCTCTGTGGGAGACCCCAGCCATCTGCAGGCCAACTTACTTCTTTTGAATCAGGAACTCAGCTGCTCTGCCTCAGTCCTTAAAGCCAGGCACAGTTTCCTTTAGGCCACTGTTCGGACAGATCAAACCCCTCTAGGCAAAAGCTGAGCCACAGGGTTTAGTCCTTGGCCTTTTGGTGTCTTGCTCAGGCTTTCTTTGCTCACCAGCTTCTTTCTGCTTCAGGGAAATCTGGCCATCAAATGATGGCCAGCACTTTTTTCAGCAGGACTCTTGGAGCTCTCTAGCATCAGGGGCCTCTTCTTCTTCTGGGCTCCATGCACTGTCCTTAAATAGGAGGAACTCTGTTTCAGCTTAATTTGGGCTCCACCCACTTAGCTGAAAACAATGTCAGGCCAGATACTTTGTTTCTTCAAGTCCATTAAGTCTTTCCTGTTTTCCTGACTTCAACCTTGTTTTTCAGTCTATTGAGTCTTTCCTGTTTTTCCTGACTTCAACCTTGTTTTTCAGTCTATTAAGTCTTTCCTGTTTTTCCTGACTTCATGCTGATAATGCTCTTTATGCCCCGAATTAAGAGACAGTATCAGAAACCCCTATATATTTTCTAAATCTAATTTATCTAACCCCTACAATCCTCTCTCTGCAGCTTGGCAGTGACTATCAATGCCACCAGGCTGGGGGCTGCACTGGAGCCCCTGGAGGGTGCCCCAGCAACTATAACTTAGCAGAACCTGGCCAGCCACATGTGGGAGAGTGGAGGCCAGGCCGCCTTGGTAGCTCCCAGGCCCAGAGGCCAGGCCGCCTTGGTAGCTCCCAGGCCCGTCTATATTCTCTGAGTCACACTAACATTGGTCTAGCTGTTTGCTTATTTGTGTGGGTCTTTTGTTCCCATACAAATCTGTGCATCTCTGCCACCAATGAAGACCAGAAGAGGGAGTTGGAGTACATGGGACCCAGGTTACAGAGAGCTGTGAGCCAGCATGTGGGTGTGGGGAGCTGAATCCAGGTCCTTTGGAGGAGCAGCTGGTACTCTTCACTACTGAGCCATTTCTCCACCTGATTTTTATGTTTGCATTAATTGCCAGGACCAAAAATCTATAGACTTGGAGCTGAAGAGAGGACTTAGTGGTTAAAAGCTCCCACTGCTCTTACAGAGGACCTGAATTTGGTTCCCAGCACCCATTTCAGACAGCTCACATGCCTTCAACTCTAGCTCTAGGGGATGCAGCGCTTTCTTTGGGCCTCTGTGGGCCTCACAGGCACATACGCACATGCACTTGAGTTCGCACCCCCCCCCAAAATAAAATTTTTAGAAAAGATAGATGGCATAGATAATGAAAATAAAAGCAAGTAGTCTTGAAATGGAAAACAAGGAAATGGTAGAGAACTTTAACAAAAAGTGACTTGGGAGAAGGGAGCTCTGAGGAAAAACAGTCAAGGTAAACATAACAAGTAAGGTGAGTGCTGAGGGAGCCAGGCTCATGGGTGTGAGGAAGCTCCTTGCCGAGCAGTGAGACAGGACAAGCACTCTTACAGAGGAGCTCAACTGTTCTAGATGAAGCAGGGCAGGGTGTGACAGGCAGAGGTGTCCCCTTCCAGTCTCCATTGTCCCCTCCTAGCCTGGTAGCATCCACCCATGCATACCAGATGCTTTAGGAATGTCACCAAGTGAGTACACATTCCCTGTAAGTTCTGGAATGTGTCTGTCCACAGGCTTTAAAGTATGACGTTTTCTACACTTTTGGTTTGTCCAGCTCCACATTGTGGTCTGTAATGAGAAGCTGTGCGTTGCTACCCTCCTAAAGACACAGCAGCTAGGCACTCCCAGGTGCTTCTCCATATCATCTGAAAGAGACCTTCGACACCTGG